>LQNS02278091.1:48809381-48821570 GCA_001587735.2 Parhyale hawaiensis | reverse complement strand
ACAAAATCTTCTATATTGACTGGCGCAACGAAAGCATGAATCGCTCCGCTCGCGCCGCTTATATGTGAACGCGTCACCGCTCCGCGCCGCTTCGCTCGCGCCGCGCCGCGCCGCTTCGCTCTTGGTGTGAAAGCACCGATTCCGCCTTTACATCCTTTATACTTTCTTTAATCAGTTACTTTCGTCCTCTCTTTTTGTGTTTTTAATATGCATGTCAATAGTTCTTGTGTTTTTTGTTTCATATTTCCTTCTTTTTTTCCGTTACCCCCTTACTTAATAGAGAGGTAGGCTGTTGGACTGGAACCATCACGGCGTCTAACCAGCAGCAGCAGGTACAAAATTTAGCGAAACTAACAACAGCGCACACCAGTCAGACACTGCCAATGCAGCAAAACAAAAGAATTAGAGAGCCGTGTAGTAGCCTACGTTTTCTACAACAAATATAATTTATTAATAAAAAAAACGCATTGTTTTATACGATCAACATTATCATTGCTATAGGTATTCCTACTTTGCGTCTAGAGTGGTAAAATAATAAATCTAATAATATCAACACATTCCTACTTGAATCTTCCTACCAAGAGAATTTACAGCTACTCTTTGCGAAGACAAACGTACTATAGGAATTCAAAGATGTTTCAAGTCAGAAAAAAAAAACGAGCAACTCAGACACGGAGGCAGGGAAAGAAGGGGCAAGCAGCGAAAATGAACATCAGTAAGAGTAGTAAGAACAATAGAAGCACAGTAAGCAAGGTAAGAAAAGACGCCGGAAGGCCTAGCTAACGCTAATATAAACTATAGATCCTACTAGACGGGAGCGAGTCCAACTAATCTAACAACCATATGAGCCATTTTGTGTATTCCGAGAGGGCGCTTTATCAATATTTCGCGGTCTGTTACGTAGAAAAGGCTTAAAGAGATTTAAAAAAAAATAATCTTGAGAGTATTAAGCTGCAGCTATAACTAGCTACCTACTTAAATCAACAGAGCTTAAAAATTATCAAAAAATAGCATTTTCCACCACTGTTATTTTCAATAAAAAAATATTGCAAAAGAAATTAACAAACAAAATCTATGCGTAGCACATTGAAACAAAAACAACCAAAACGCAGGGGGTTGCTTATATATTGAGTAATTAGTAGCAAGAACGGGTTTTAAACGGCAGGGAAAACTAAAAATAACTGCGACCAAATTGTAACAAAACGAGCAGTGGTTAGTGCACAACAATGTCTTAAGTAATAACTTTTCTACGTTATGACGGTTGTACCGATACAATATTAAGCTTTCCGAAGTACGTACAAGGAAACACAGACTGATCAACATAGGGCATCGGTTGGAGATAAAATTAATTCGACTTTACTACATTATTTTGAGCTCCAAGATCCGAGGGCTGTTGTTCATCGGTCACCTATTCGGATAACTTTGCACTGGTTTATATTTCTTTTTCACCATGAAGAGTTCACTTCTTGTTTGACTTTCCAATACTAAGCGATAAAATATTTTATTGATTAGTTTCATCAAAGCTTCTTGGGACCCGTCAGTGATTTGGAGTGGGTCGTCGAATACAGAGTAGTCTGCGGGTGTGCATTTCATTAGCGCGGGAATAGCTGCCACTACAGTACAGTGTGGCTACATCTTTTTGGCAAGTACCTCTATTTTCGGCGCAGTATTATGCACCGTTTCGCATAATAATGATGTATAGTAAAGTAAAAATCGACATCTAGCGCTTTTCGTCCACGTAGGGCCGTTAAAAAATCCTAAAGCAACACGATAGCTGAAAGGGTAAGGGTGAAAGTGCGAAAGGGGGAAGCTTACTGCAGAAGCAAGTCAGAACCCACACTAGACTCAGGTTGTGTAAGTAGGGTCTCGTTATTGGTTTAGCTCCATTGTGAAACTAATCAGATGTAGCTATAGTTTCAAATTCATCAGGGCCAAACAGCTCTGTTTGGCACAGCAGTGGGCAGAGAACTATATGTACTTCGTTAGTAAAGTCCCTGTGTAAAACTGCTCCGGGTCCCCGTATAGTGCGTAGACTAGGTACCTCAAAGTATGTGTTTGGTTAGTTGCGAATGTTTAGGTGCGGTTTGGATAGTTTCGGTTTGACTAGAATAGGTGCCTGACCTAATTTATAGGCACACATACTATGCCTGAAGCTCTAGTAGACCATATACTGTACCGGCGCCATGTTCTGAGGTTCAGTTATGAGAGGACTGCCGGACGCAATCGATAAAGCAGGAACTGCAATGGTAACTCAGTCACCGCGTCCCTATCAGAAATTTCGACCTGACTAGGCGCTAAATTATGGATTATGGTCTGAGTAACACGGGAAATACAGGTACAAGACCACAGGATAGAGCGTAGGTAGTAATGCCATAGCGAGACTGCATCATAATGCGCCTGTGAATAAATGCAGTGATGTAGAAACAATAGTAAGATACATCGATAAATAATTAATAAATTAATCAATAATTACTCACCAAACAGAGGTACAGCCACGTTGAGGAAGTCGGAGCAGATAGACAGCACGCGGCCACCCCTCAGCAGGTATCTGCACTCAAAATTAAGTGGTGCAAATACATGGGCGCAAGCTAACAACTACACGACAAAGTCCTAGGGCGTTCCAGTAACATAAATTTGTTCGACAAAAATGCAATAACTACTGCTATTTTCTCGACATGTAGGTTTGCATGGTGTCTAGCAATCAGGACTTTCAAAATTCCCTGAGTTTTTCCTGATTTTGCTCAAATCTCCCTGAGTGTCCGATAGTCCATTTTCCTCTCAAATACTGTGATTACTAAAGGGTTATGGGCTGAATGGGACTAAAAATGTAACAAATCACCCTCACAATATTAGGATTTGCTGCAAAATAGAGCTACACAGTTGACCACCTTTCTCCGGCACTGCAGAACAAATAATCCTCAGGTGGCTCAGGCTCTGGGGGAACGCCACATTCATAAAGATAACCCCACAAAATGAACACCATCCACTGCCTTGCAAAAATTTCCCGAGTATTTTGATTCCTGGTCACTTTTTTCCTGAGTTTTCTCGCGTGACTTTTCCCTGCTTTCGAGACTGGTAGACACCCTTGGTTTGCGTAGCGGATCACTGTCGTTGTACCGAGTATTGGAGTCATCAGAAAGTAGTTTAGAAGAATTTTTATTCTTTTCCTCAGTCTCACAGAATACGAAAAACTTTCATGGCGGGCACCTCTTAAAATTTTTGCCGGGTTCTCGCCCACCTCAAAAAATAACAATTTATCCAAACATTGACATGGTATGACAAGCTGAGAATAACTAGAATGCCTCATGGCATGAGACCACCCGCGGTGGGGGCAAATTTAACGCCGTCAGTTTTGATGGCCAGCTTACTCTAGAGTTTGGGTATTTTTTACACCTCAGTCAACCCACTGACTGCCTGAAAATAATTATTATTATAACTCAACTCCTTCTGCCTTGTTTTGGGTGGACAGTTAAGAAAATTCAACAATGTCATTTTGTAACGGCCAGCTTAATCTAAAGTTTTGGCATTTTTCACATCTAGATCAGCCAACCTGACTCCCGGCCTACTTAAATCTTCAATGAAAATATCATTACAGTATCACTGTTTCGCTTTGCTCGAGGGTGATAAATATTAATAATTTCATACGTCATTTTTTGCACACCGTCGGAAATCAATATCGCACCCTCCATGAGAAAGAGTCTTACCTGATGAAGACGGTAGAGACATGGGCTTGAACATCTCCACAGATTACCAACAGGGTGGTGCTGGCCGACCACGGGCTCTTGAAAGCTGTCTCTGCCGTCAGATGATACACAACGTAGCTGGAAAGCGAGTTTTTTATCAATACAAACGCAAGGTCAGATGGAGCAAAGCATTCGAAAAACCTACGCAAATGAAAGCATTTCAGGTGCCCAACAATAGATCACCGCAGGTGTTACAAAACCAGCATTGTGCGTTCCAACATTTGTTGGCTATGCTGACAGCTCACAGAAAATAGAGATAAGGAAAAATTTGCAAAACACTGACAGCTCGAGTCGCTGTGACGGAACACCCAACTACGACGCAGCCCACATGTAAGGGCTCGTGCTGCAAACAAATGTCCGCTGGTTCCACAAGAGTGAATGGCTGTAATCTATTAACTACAGATTCTCAACGCACCAGCGTGTCAGCAATAATGAAATTATTATTATATTGTGGGTTTTCCCTCCGTATTAAATACGAAGACTATATAACAGCGATCCAATTTTATATTATATACCTAGTTTAGAAGTTAAGTCGAACTCAGATTAGTTCTATTGGAACAATCAGAGCCAGGTGCAGCATGTCCGGCAGCATATAAGACGCAAGCATCTCTAACCCTAAACCGCTCGGCCGAACGAAATCGCTCAGCCACGCATCACAGGGGGATATAAAAGACGAAAAAAGGAGAAGAAAGAAAGCACTTGTGAGGAAGGTCCCTTCCGTGGCCCCCTACACGAGAGCAGATAAGAGTCCACCAAGGATGATGAGACTTTACAAGGTTAACGCACGGGGAGAAACTAAGCTGCAGTGTACAATGATAAATGGACTTGTGACGTAATAAAAATCTAGGTAGTACGTTAATAAGTGGCTATTTCACAGTGTTTCTTCAGCATTTCATTTAAGCCTCCACAGTGTCCTACTTTCTTTATAGTTGCACAAAAATATGCATCACAGCATCTATGAACTTTTTATGTTTCTGATGGATAAAATTTTAGTATTATTTAGGTTAGGAACTGTATACTGTATCAGTAATTATTTTGCAATTTAATTTAAAAAATCTTTCCACCTTCCTTAAGCTTGTAAGACATTCACCAGTCAATTTTTTCAACACAATCCGGGAATAAAACTTATTACCGCATACAACACTGTATTAAAATTCATCGCAACGTTTCGGTCGGGACACATTGGCCATCATCAGGTTCTTCAAATTAAAAGTTCAGAATTTGTCATTTGCAGAAATAAAACGAAAAATAACTATATATACTGTACCACAAAATGAAGTTAAACTGATAACCTACCTATTTTTCATCTTCACGTGAACTTCATACTCTATCCATATATTGCCCAAAATTAACAGGTACAGGGAGTGAAATTTGCACTTTTCTAGTTACTCTATCAAGCACCGAAGCAAGTCTTACATGTGCACACCACCACAATGACTAACTGAGCCTTGCCCGCTAGTGCGGTCCCTTTTATAGGCACGTCCAGCCTTCTAGAATGTTCTCGTTCAGCATAGTTTTAAAAAATTCTATCCTCAGTTGTACTTTACGTTAATCTATGCATTTTCTTGCTTTATAATGATGGCTTCGGTGATTTCTAAGTCAATAATGTTGTGGCTACTAAATACTACAGAAAAAGTGTTTGTTCGAGTATCTGCTGGTAGGACGTTCATATGGTGTTGCATCGTTTTGACAGGTCAGTGGTCGTGTAACCTAAATAAAGCGCATTACAGCGCTCCTCAGTACACTCAGAGCGGTACCAGTGATGGTAGACAGCAGTCTACCATCACGAAACCCTACCTCCACCAGATTTACCCCAAAAAACTCTTCGTACTCTTCTCATGACCTCATGAACACATTGTTTTTCTGCAGGTACGTTGATCCATTAAAGGCAAATGGTGTCTCTGTACTGCAAATTGTGAGAAGAGTAAGAAAAGTTTCTTGGGGTAAATCTGGTGGAGGTAAAGTTTCGTGATGGTAGACTGCTGTCTACCATTACGTGTACAGCTTTGAGTGTGCTAAGGGGCGCCGTAGTACTGAGGCCTAAATGAAATGATGAAGAAACAATGTAAAATAGCTGTGTATTACTGTATGTACTTGAATTTTGTGAGGTCACAAGCCTCATTACCCATGGTGCACTGCACCTTGGCCCCTCCCCGTGCGTTAACCTAGTAAAGTTTCATCATCCGTGGCGCACTACCATTCGGCGGCACACCTCGTGAAACAGAAAGTAAACTAGAGCACTCTGAGATCGCATACCTCCGCCAAGCGAGGCAACGGTAGCAAAAAATTCAAAATGGCTCTGAAACCATCATTTTCTTTGTATAAACTCCAAAATCTAATTATTTGTGCCTTTTGATAGTAATAACAGCTTGTAAAATTTTCTTGAAGATCCGTTCATAACTTTTTGAGTTATACTGCTAACAAACGTTATGACAAACATGAGTCAAACGAACAAACCGATCTGCACCAAAATTTAATCATTTATGTTTTTCAACATTACTAACAGCCCCAATAAATTTCATACAGATCCATTGTTTTTTGAGTAATTGTGCTAATAAGCATAAAATTAAAAACAGTGACGAACGAACAAACGGATCATTATCAAAATTTAGTTATTTAGCTACTCTTTGTTATATACCTAACAAGTTAACAACTCATGTTAATTTCATCAAAATCCATCCATAACTGTCTGAGTTATGGCATTGAGAATAATGAGGCAGACAAACAAACAAACGCATGGACATATCTTCACCAAAAGTCAATCATCTCTTCCTCCTAACATACCTAACAATCCCTGTAAATTCATCCAAATCGGTTCATAACTTTTTGAGTTATATTGGTGACAAAGAGACAGACAAACACGACGAAAACATAACCTCCTTGGCGGAGGTAAATATAGAGAACTTACCTAACTTTATGAAACTAACCTATTCGGCAGGAACTGCGGCCAGCTGCAACATTTCCAGCGGAAAAGGCGTTTGGGACAACCCTTGGGTTTGTGAGGCCCATATACTGTGCATAGTGACAGGAACGGACCCGTCATGATATACACCTGAGGGCACTAATTAAATAATAAGGACTAGCTGTACCCGTGAAACTTTCACGGCTTTGCAGACCTTTCAGACCGACCCGTGAAACTTTTGTACTTTAGCATAGTAATGCCGCGCTTACTCTACAACACTGGGACTCGATGTGCGATATGTTAAGTCCATTCTCTTATTTTTTTTATGATAATTCCCAGCAGTTGCGTAGCCAGGGGACGGCGAGCGTAGGAGGACGTATTCCTTCCCAGAAGCCTCAACCACCCGGCTCTCTCCAGTGAAAATGAGGCCTTAAATACTCGCACTGCTTAGGGTCTAGATTGTTTTGTCAAGCCGGGTTTCCCCCCTCCTCCCCCATGGGTATTTTCCAGGCTACGTTACTGATTCCCAGAAGCTGGTCCGTCTAACCAAAACCTTGGAATTCCAATGTTATCAGCAAACAACAAAACACGTTTATACAGAAGAGCTCTGGCGTCTATAAATAATTATTAATAGATCTTGCCCAGCGGCACCGGACTGCTGACCCCCCAGTATCAACCAGCACCCGTGGAACTCTCACGGTCTGGCAAGGCGCTTCAGATAGATCAGTGAAACCTTCACACTGTACCATGGCAATTCCCCATCAACTTCACAAACAACATCAAGATTCGATGTGTGATATCTTATACGAGCAGCCTTTTTGCTGATAAAAATTACTCAAGCTGCTCCTGTTTAGCTGGACCCGTAGGATTCCCTTGGCAGCAAACCACGATACAGGTTCCCAAATATTTATACAAGGTGGCCCATAAGTCACTTTACGTTTTAAAAATTAAATAACTTTTTTTTCTGTTAATATATTTCTATTTCTCTTTTCAGAATTAAAAAATATAATCTTTAGAGATTTTTGGTATGGATAAGTTTACAACAGAACATTGAATTTTACTTTGAAAATAGACGGTCAATTGTTGCAACGCAAAGATCGTATATGCGCCATTNAGTGATAGGTCTAGAAGTGGACGAGGTCGTTCAGTACGTACAGGTGAAAATACTGAAGCTGCGAGGCGTAGCATTGAAGAGAGCCCAACCCCATCCACTCCAAGGCGTTCTTAAGAACTTAGAAAAAGCAACGAGAATAGAGGCTATTTAAGAGACATTATCTTTCGTAACTAAGTCAGAGCTAACTTACAGACTCTAAACTTTGTAATAAAAAAAGGTTTTTAACTTCTAAAATGTAAAGTGACTTATGGGCCACCTTGTATATACTGGAAAATTTCAGGTGTATGAACGTAATTAAAAAGAGCTGGCCTGTGGCCCAGAGATTACTGACACCCGCCATATCAAAGATACGCCAGCTTCCCAAAGTCAACAGAGCTCGAATTTTCTTCTATCTATTAGTGATGAAGAGCGTGACACAAAAGGTATGTAGATACGTAGGTACTAGCGCATTAATATATAGACTAGTAGGAACATATAATCGACTCACCGATCTTTCTTCAAGCAGTTAAGAAGAGTAGTCTTGATGGATTCAAAATAGTCTTTATTATCATTGGCGTAGATGAGCACATTCGGAGGCTCTTCGCTGAAATCATACTCATCACCAGTAGCCACTTGGTTTCCAGTATCCTTAGCCTGAGCTGACTGGTCAGTGCCCGAGGTGCGATCCATAGCGGAACCTTCCAGGTCGTCACTGACGAGACCAATATCAGAGGGCAAAGAAGAAGGTTCCAGACTGACGCTCGAGTGCGAGGAGTCGCGCTCGTCCGATACCTCCTCCAGCGGCAGAACAGGCGACGGAGGCTCTCCGTTGGGAGATCGACCTGCAATAGTTAGACAACACCTAGGAGTGAAGTAGATGCAGGGAGTAGGAATACCGTAACATTCAACTAATACTTCTTTTAGTGGCAAAGTGGGACACGAAGGTTAGTTATGGGAGGTAGGGAGCCAGGTGGGAAGAAAACTGGGTCTCCAGTGATGAACAACGCTTTGGGCTTCAAAACCAAAAATGTGCTGGGAAGTCCATACGCTACCAAACTGAAATTGTTCTAAAAAAAATACAGGGTTCAAATCGTAGAAATATTGGGAGGGTAAGGTGATGGGGCCGAGTGTATCAAGATATAGGTAGTTCTAACAGACAGAAAGACTTTTAGGACCCAAATAGAAGATATATTCGAGAATGGTTCAGAAGTAGGGACACAAAGTTTATCAAGCTAGAACTTTATCAAGGACAAATGAATTCCGGGGTCAAATGGAATAGCTACTGAACGGCTTCGGATGAGGGTCAAAGTGTAGCAAAATGGAACTTTATTAACCGCAAGAACAGTGGGGATCCAAATGGAGAAATCGCTACCAAGATCGACAAAACGGGGGTGGGGGCGAGGAGAGGGGTCGCTCATCTAAAAAATAAAAAAATAAACTGTCGTCTGTACTACATCCCGCAATGCACTTGGTGACATAACGCTCTTAGAAGTGGTGAGGAGGGGAAGACAACAGTGACACAGTCGACTGGATAAAGGGACTTGAGAATAACTGATGCAGTACAGGCATGTATCACAAGTTCTTCGACTTACGCTCCTGAGAATCCTCTACAGACGTGATGGGAGGGGGAGGGTCTCTGCCGGGGTTATCACCTGCCACAGCAGAATGAAGCACACCAAGTTCAGCTCCGATAATCAATATTACATGAACACATTACTGCTACGACTGCACTTACAGTTTGACCGTCATTAGCAATATAGTGACCAGCGCAGTCGAGGTGATTGAAGTCAATCACCATTTCATGTTATACGTGAGAATTCACTCAGATCCAAGAGGCACTGGAATTGGATTATACGCAAGTTTAAGCATTCCTAGACGTAACGCGGTGCCTCAAGATAGTAAGGGACATACGAGTATGTTGACAGGAACGAGAAAGTCCTATAGGATGGCGCTCTCACCTTGGATCAGCGCGGACGGGTACAGTAAGTTGGGAAAGGAAAACCAGAACAAACACATATCAGTAGGAGCATGAAAACTGTAGGAAGAAGAGTGAGCACGTATTAAAGATGTCCCCAATGCCTACTTGAGAGAAAAGTAAATAGCATTAGCGAGGCAAGACAAGGACCTAATTTGATTTGGTAGCAAAAAAGTACTATTCGTAACTGTAACATAGTAGTAACTGAAGAAACTGATTGACCCTTGTAGGCATAAAATGGAAACTTCAAATTTCCCAAGCGCTGTAGAACTGATCAGAAATACTTTTCAATAGGAAGACTTAGATCGTCAACTAGATGAATACATATAGAAACTCACTTTCGACTGTATTAAATAGCTATACACAGTATATATATATATATGTATCGCAAGATTTACTGAAATAGAAAACTAAATAGGGCGTAAATGGAACATACTACGCTGAGACTGATTTAATGGTATTCGGTGTATACATATAATCGTTTTGAAAAGCATGCAATAGTACGAACGTATCTATATTATAAATATATCCTATTACACCAAGAACCCCATGTTTTAAGCACCACATTGGCAACTATCGACATTCATCGAGACAGATTCGATACAATTTAACAACTTCTAAAGTCTTTCAGTAGAGCAGCTCATCATCGTCGCCTATGCTTTATGCTGCCCTGCTTAAACCACAGAAAATATTGTACAGAACACATCAAGTTTTAGCACGAATGTACCAACATCATTACTGCTTTGCAATATCCTAAGAACATAAGGCGTTTGGAAATGTAAAGCAGTAGCGATACGATTTTACTAGAGATGCCCGTAGCTTTATTACATCAATTCACGGCTACTGTATCAGTAGACAACTTGTACTGTGCCCTTTTCATGGCTCATTTCATTAGTAAGTATGCTGGCACCAATTAGGAATGGAATAGTTAAATAATTTCCAAAATTCTTCGTCACTAGAGCAATTTATCGTTATTCTAGCATTATATTTAATCAGAGTGACGTCAGTACAAAAGATTACTTTAGACTGATAGAGATTAGAGAAATAAACTTTCAGCAGCAGAGGCGATAATAGTATGACTTCTAATACCGATGCAGAAGGTGTCATTTATATGCTTTCAAAAGAGAACGAACAGAAAAAAAAATGAGGCGATGGTACAAGTACAGAAACCCTTGTAGGAATCACGTTAGTTTCTTTGGCAGTGCCCACAGTGTTGCTTTAAGTTTAACATTAGCATTGTTGTTATTGTGGTGCAGCCTCCAAGGAGGTAAAGCTTTGAGCGTCACCCTTTTGACCGCACGGAGGTCATTTTAACATAAGCTCTAATGTTCCAGGGCAGCACTACGCCGCACACAATACAAGGCTCTGTTAGCTGAGAACATGGCTACGTATATAAGCTGCACGAAAAGTACAAGACATTATCACAGGATGTCATTTATAGACTGCCTTTTTGGAAAACGAAGTTTAATTTCATTATTGTATTAGCATTATTATTGACAAAACAAGTGCAGAAATTAAACAGATTTTGAAACACAAAACGTATTACGTTTTGTGAGATGTCTTTAAAATCTGAAATTGTTTTACCAATAATAAAAATATTAAAGTAAGATTAACTATGGTTCAAAGTGTTCACAGTCTCCCTACCTAAAGATGAAAGTCAAGCCTGAGACACAGAATCAACACCAAAAATTAAATGTAACATGCTCACAAGGAAACAATGTGCTTGTGATAAATTACCTGACCAGGGGCAAGTGCAGCTGCAAGAAAAAAAATACACGCACACACAGAAATAGCTCGTTCGAAGATTAAATAGAGACGTACAAATAAAGATGGGGCGTATCAGCTCTGATTATTACATACAACAGAATTTTATTCTGTACTAGACGGCCCGTGACCCGTGGGGTCGTCAATGCGATCGTCTTCACGTTCGCAAAAAAAAAGCAGGTGTTATTTAGCTGGACATAGACCACCCGCTATTCGGCCGTCCTCTTCTGCCCGACAAGGAGCGGCCCATTCGGTTCACTATCAACAGGTTCTTTGCTTCTCTGACGAATATTCAACACACAGGTTGTAAGCAAAGTCAAATTATTATATGTTTCGGGTTTCAGTTGTATTGCCCATGGAACCGCTGAATTGATCATGCCCGATCTTGAGGGCCAGCTCAGTTTAACTTCCGCATCACAGATACAATGAAATTAAAGCGCTAATCCATGGAAAGAATGCGGCTGTGCCCTAGTCAAGGAGGTTCTAAGAGGCTCGTGCCTAGTCCATTGAATTTCTTCCCGTCTAAAAGCGAAGAAGCTGTGTCAAACAAGACGCAAGCAAGTAAATAAGCAAGCAAGGTTCACAGAGTTTTAGTATAATACTAGACGACCCGTGACCCGTTGGGTCGTTGTCACGATCGTCTTGTCTGTCTTTCGTGCCCATTTTGCTTCCTTCTCACCAGTTACTCATACTGATCTTTTTTCAATCTGTT
>LQNS02278091.1:48780516-48799326 GCA_001587735.2 Parhyale hawaiensis | reverse complement strand
CTTTCCTCAGTAATTCTACTGTCGGATGCAAGTTTTCTGCGAGTTTCCATGTCCATCCACAAATCACCCAATGGGTTGGTGCGTATTGTACCGGATGGATGACCTGCTACGATTCTACCACTCGATGTGCTTGGCTTATCAGCACGGGCAGAAGTGTCAGGCACGAGTGGCTGCCCAATCACAATACGCTGGCCCGAAATGGCCCACCCTCGGGGACAGAAAGACTGGAGATCAATGGGCGGTAGCGGGGGATCATCTGAGTCCGTTGATATACTCTTGCTGTCGCTGCTGGTGCTGCTAGATGACGAAAAGCGCATTAGCTGATCCGCTTTACACGCATCAATTGATAGACTGGACTGGGACGAAGAAGATGAGGAATGTTGCTGCAGTTTTGGAATTGGTTTTTGTAAACGACTGCGTAAGTGAGGTATTCTGGCCGGTCTGCAGTAGGGCTGGAACACGATGGGTTGCTCTGCAACACCACAACGTTATGTTACACACCACACTGAGTCAAACAGGCAGTGGCCCACACTATTGTATGCAACACAATGTCCAAACAGGATAAATGATCAAAAGCCAATGTCTTCAATTAAGATAGTATTTTGGGCTACATATAAAGATACCTCAAATTAATACAAATTTGATGAAACATAATCTCGCTAAATAACTTTACTTCTACAAAACCACGCTATACATAAGCACTTTCAGTAATTTTCATACATGTAAGAACTACAATATTTCATCTTGTTCTAAATTTTTAGCACCAGGCCAATTTTTTATTTCCAAGCTGAATATCAGCTAACAAGCCTAACAATTGACATGTGACTGTCGCAATAGGTAATGAAAACTCAACGATTTGCTGATGTTACCCAAAGTGAAGTTTGGCAACCGTAACACCACTTATATAGCTATTACATATATAACTATGACTAACTAATGTAAATTGTTACCTACTTATCATTAATTTAGTGTCGGCCACAATATATTCGCTGTAAAGTAAGACAATTTATGATTAAGCATTTGCTGGAAAGCTTTATTTCTTAGAGAGTCTCTAGAATTTTTCACATCTGATTTTATTAAAAGGCCTTGGTGGTTCTTACCGACACTCTACAGCTAAATAAGCTGAAACAGCACGCCCTTGCCGAACGTAATGCACCAACTGTTTACCTGAGTAAAATTAACCTCGTCTATCTAAAACCCCGCCACTAGTACCTGCAATGCACTTCATTAACAACTACATGAGCTTCATGGCAAGGAATGATTGAAAAATATTTAAATTTATTCCAGGTAAAATAATGGTTCAAGCAGGCCATTACAGCTACTTCATACTCTTAAAATATGTCCAGGAATTACACGCTAATTTGATATAAGAAAACTAAGCAAAATTTTGATGCGGACTCTCACCAATGCAAAAGGAGCCAATTTTCCGTAATAAAATACTCAATATTTTGGAGTGTAAAGAAGAAATTTTGCAAGCTGGTTATGCATTCAAGTAGTTTACTAAAATTTCACAACAATGTAAATAAAAAATTCTAGCAACACCAAACAATGTTATTGCGTAAGTTTCATAAGTGTGTCGGAGTGGCAACACCGAACTCTTGTTAGTTCTAAACACAAGTGTGTATAATTACCGGTAAATTGGATGTCAAAAAACAAAAAGAACTTTGGTTGTGAACCAAGCTGGGACACTATTGGTGTTAATTGTCCCAAACAACCGGGAATGCTTTGGGGTGAACAGCAGTGTTATTTTCAGCTGTTTGTGAGGGGAGTTGTTAAAAAACCGAATGCCAAAATTGCATACCTATAAGCCCAAAGGACAAAACAGCATTACATTATGTAAATAAAGTAAATAAAATTATACTTAACCGGCAAAAGCTTACTTAAATCAAATTAAATAAATCAAATACCAAAAAGAAAGGAGCAAGTGAAAATAAATATACAGATGTACGGTCTTGACATTAAAATTAATAAAACGGTAAATCACGCAATAATCGTCGGATTACGATAGATACAAGTGTTTGTGTTAGCCGAAGAGTACAACCAATTCACTGACTAGTCGTATTTTCCACAGGGCGCATCGCTTTACACGGCGCGCAATTGAGCCAGATATGCTTGTATTAACTTATTATGGCACACACTAAACGTTTCCATAAGAACAACAGAACTATTTATACCGTCTAAAAAAAATCACCGCTTACGTCAATTGGTTAACTACAAGAATGACTGTATCCTATTGGTGCTGATATTTGCATTTGGGGGAGGGCTCGGATAGGCACTATGGTGTCAGATAGTACTAGGGGCGCCAAGCGACATCCCGCATGAGCCGCGAGTAATTAAAATGCTCATTCATACATAAGGTACGATGAATTTGAGACGCATGTTTGGGTGAAAAGCTGGCGGTCGGCACTTGGAACACACTCGACGTATAAAAATAATTCAAGATAGAAGCGCACGCTGGTAAACACCAACAGGAAGGATGAACACGACCGCAGCTCGTAAAGAAGGATATAAAATTTACGGTCGTATAAACTGACAATGCACACAAGAAAATGACAATCGATTGTGGTGTCTTGCTACTCGAGTTTAATTTGCGCCGCGAAACGGTTCCAATCGTAAGAAATTAGACTATCGGGCGAAACGTTCTAAAATAAGGTCACTATGTCTCAGGTGCATGACATAGAGCATAAAGTTAGCTCTACCGCGGACACGTAGGTATTTCTACTAGTGGAACTGAACCCAGTTAATTTCTGATTTATTCTCTGAATTTTCTGTTTGAGTTGGGATTGTTCGAGTAACAGGTCGTTGAGCAACGAAGTCACGACTTCAAAATCCTGATTGGGAAAGTGATAATGGATTGTAAGGAAAACTTAGAATTAGTAAGGGTGGGTTCAGACGGCAGTTAAATGACTGTGTTCCTTCAACTCAGCATCCCAAAACAAAAACATGCAAAGTTTTGCGACAAGCAATTCATTCTAAATTTGAAGAGAAGAAATTTGAAACTTAGCCAGGGGCACTTGGTAAGCCAGCGGGCATGAAGGCCAACATTTAACTAACTCGTTTGGTAGGCACACAGTTGCGTCACAAGAACACAAGACAATACTCGGAAACAAAGTTGAGAGAACACGCTCATTTGCCAGTCGTAGGAGCCGGTCGTTAACAGAAACAAAATCAAAAGAAAACTCCAACTTACTCAAGGTTACGAAGAGTACGGGGTCGTGCTGCCAAACGAAGTGTGTGGATCAAATGCAGTGTTTCGTCGTAAGTGCTCAGCGGTGTTGCGTTTGTTTTGGATCTGACTGAGCTTCCAGCTACACCCCACATCCCCCTATCGCACAAACTCTCGGGTTTCTACCAAAAGGTAACGATTGTACAGCTGATAATATAACTCAAGATTTTACCTTCCAGTGCATACCTATAGTGTATCAAAGTGATTCTAACCGGCAGTGTTGTTTTTAAAGCGAAGACATGATTAACACGTGTGAAAAGACTGGAGTTCGGTCCATGCTATTACCGTACTAATGCTGTAAGGCAATGAAAATGACCCACTGAGCTAGGAGACTGCACTCTTATAGTTCAAGCTGCTCGGTCCACAGAATTAGTTGTGGTCCAAAGGCAGCAAGAAGCACGAAACATGCAGAATGCCACAATAAATTTAGAAGCTGGGGTACACAAGAATACAACCGCGCATGGGACCAGTAAATTAAATCAGGAAATGAAAAAGAAACAAAAAGAGGCCAAGTTTATGAGCATAATAAAAAAATGAGAGCATTTGGTCATCATATTTGTAAAATATTAGACTCCTTTGTTTTACTTCACCGGCGACCAAAGAGATTAACTTATGGACATACAGTATGTAAATAGAAACGTGGAACCTATGCACGAGGGTATTTCTCATGCTAGATTAACAAGCTTAGTTAGCAGTAGGGTATCATATACCATAGGCTAGTGTTTTAGGGTTAAGACATCTTAACCCAAAGATCCACTAGCGTCATCTCCATAAGCGCTCCACACTGTGGGATCCAAAGACCAAAAGTAAACGAAGTAAATCTAAGTACATGTGCATCAGAAGGGGGGTGGGGGAGGGGAATCGAGATATTCAGGCCGGTGCACACGATAGCTAAACGAAGGAGTTTTATTAACTCCGCATCCCAATGCGTTGCAGTGTCCGCGAACCTAGATCACACCAGGCTATATTATTGCGCAACATAGCTTCTTGTCCCCCCATGTATATATATAAATACAAAGAATCAAGTCAGGATTCGATCCGGGGACCTAGAGATTACCACGCCGCCATATAACTAAGCATACTGACTTTTCAGAAACTTGTTTGTCCGGCCCACAGCTGCGATTACGAAGGCACACCATAACATTAGCAGAGAAAACACGTTCAATTGCATGTCAAGTGAACCGGGCTCTAGACTAGCTTCCCCTGTCACTATAGCTACACAAATCATGTTCAACAGACGGAAAGCAGGGAACATGTAGCATGTCGAGAGAAACGTGACACCTATGCACGAGGGAGTTCCTACAACTGGCAAGGTACGAGGCAACAGTAGGTTGGTAAAGAGCAGGAAGACAACGTATTAGTATAAGAGAAGGAAAAAAGAAGATTGGGGCACGAAAGACCGCCGTACCGAAGACCTGTCTAAGGATCAGCTAACCTATGGGAAACCCTTGGGGAGCGTTACCCCCAAAAATTACGAAGATGGAACTAACTGTCGTAACCCCATGGCCTATCGGAGGCCCCGTGAATGGCTCTCAAGGTATAAGAGAAACTGCTCACAATACCAGAGAATATGTTTTCAAGCTCAATTCCGTTCGAGTTACAGAGATCAAACAATTACAATAAATATCTGCTAGCTTTAACTTAAGGGTGTTTCTGAGCGATCATTCCGAAACGTGTATCATCACAGTATGGGGCTAAGCTTGTGAAAGAAACATTCTCTAGGAAAGTGTAACTGTAAGTGTAAAAAATGCATTATATGTGGAAAATATCGGAATGCTGTAACTGTGTCGCTGTCCGGAAACAGCTAGGCCTACGCCATATAGGTCTCAGTATCTTACTGCAGACGGCTTTCAAAAACACTAAATTTCAAAAGATGCAATTAGCAAGAGCGCATGACTACCAGCACTCAGAGAGAACTTCTCTTTGTGCTTACGTTTCACCTGAGAAAGCAGGAGGATCAATAGAGTATCAAAGAAAGAAAAAAAAAAAAACTGTGCCATCAAAAATGACACTAGCAAAAAACAGTGCATTATATAATTGATAAAAAAAAATCCCCGCGTTTTGTAGATTATGGAGGCCTCAGATATGTATGAAAAACACAGAAATACAATGTTCACCGCTAGAATTGGAATGGTGCAATCAGAAGTGCTACTAACATGAAACTAGGCCATTAGCAACGCATCACTGTAACCGTGACAGCGATATAGAGGCATTATTTCGAGACGAGTTCCATACAAACAACACGTAATTTAACGCTAGGTAATACCCACTCCAGTTACAAGATTACTGGAGCTAATTACTACAAGTGTATGTATGTTAGAGATGCGATTCAGCACGACAACGTACCCACTGACATCATGTAACGTTTTACCTAACAGAGATGAACTGGATATCCGTATATATAGATATATATATATATATTATGTGGATTGTTTGCGGGGTCCTGGTAGTGTGCGGCCTATCTCAGAGTGTCATGTTAGGCTAAGTTGGGCTCAGCTAGAATTGGTGTCTGATCTAATAGGTACAGATAGGATAGCGAAACCTCGGGTGGGCCCATGGTATTATGGCATCCTTTGCAGATACTAACTTCAGGCGTTTAAATACTGAATTAGAGGCTATGCGTCACCACATCAGCTCTGAGCCAGAATTGCTAAGGTACTCACTGCTCCCTAGACAACTGATTTATTTTAGGCTGATGGAAGTAAATCAGCGGCAACATATACTATAGCTACGGTGGTCACTGGCTGGCCGCTACCACGGTCCATTGTGTCCTCCAGCTAACTCGCGCCTTACAGCACACGGTGCCGGCGTGGCATGCGTGGCTTACCAGAAACTAGGGTAGTGGTTCCCTATACCTAAGGGGTTTATAGACCCCCAGAGGGTCTACCATAGATCCCCTCGGGGTGTCTTTAGAAAAAAAAAAATATTCCTGTTTCCCTGTTTTGTATTCAAAGGTTGAAAATAAATTCTGCAACAAAAAACTTATGCATGCAGTCAGTATTAAAATAAAAATTTGGAAAAATCAACGAGCATGATACATGAATTTGTACACATCATGTGCAACGAAAGATCTGGTGAGTTCCCAGTGAAACACATTTTCTTCAAAAAGTAGTGTTTTCTTTTAGTATTAGAATAAATTTTAATGGGACCTTAACCAAATCTCGTTAGTCGTGTAATTTTCAACTTAGTCAAGGTTTCTCGAAAACCTCTAGAAAATATTATTACCTTTGCTACAAATCTAGTGCAATTTGAACCACTGACGGGCAGCAGTAATGGATAAATGCTTATTAAATAAATTTTCCAATCTATACTATTCTTGAGAAAAAGATACCCTAATATCTGGTATTACCTCTTCGTTTTTTAGTATTCTTCATTATTCTGTGTACTTTACAATTTTGATACTATTTACGTTGTGTAGTTATAATACTGCTAATAACATTAAGTCTTAGTATTTTACTATTCTTTATTTATTCTGTGTATTTTACAATTTTGACTGCATTTACGTTGAGTAGTTAATTAAAATTGATAAAATAGCGATTTTTTCTATCCTTTATAACACAGGTTTTACCTACATAATAAAGAACATCCAGGTTCCATGTATTATTTTATGTTGATTAAATGTAGCATAATGCAAATATTCAACACAAGGGGTCTATGACGATGGACTGCTCTCTTTGCAGGGGCTACACTGATCTGTTAGAAAGGGAACCACTGGACTAGGTTATCTTATGTGCGCCTGTAAGTTAGGTTCTGCGCCTGTAGCCGAACCGATCCTATCCTTAACTATCCATACCTAGCACATACTCTTACATGGTAACAATTATGATACTAGGACCTAGTTGAGTAGACGAACCTGAGGACGTGCAGGCCTGACAATTTAAATCCAGAGCTTTTGCATTGGCATCTACTGGACGTTCAAATATAACGCAAGAAAAGCATTTTTAAAGCAAACGTATTTCATGATAAAGGATTTTGAATAGAATAAATACGTTCAATTATATACACGAAAATTCCTAAAAATAACTTACAGTGACAAATCCTAATCAAAATGGAAATGACATTTAATGCTATGTGTGTATATATATTTAGATACTGTAGGTGAATTGCTACTGCCAGGTATTTCCAACACTAAATGCCATAGCAATTACTTTCTATTAGCCTAGCATTCGCGTCAAGATAAAAAAATACAGCTTGTTGTTTTCCGACCAGCGTCTGTTCACGAACAGACACTACTTTTTTACCCCATTACTGTAGAAAACAAACCTTTATTCTTCGTCAGAATAGCGCTAATAATTCTTTACTGGGCTGCTTACAATGCTTCGATAGCAATATATGGCAGTAACCATATATGGTGAGTCACTTACGAACCCTCCCTCCTCCAGTGGGAGAGTTATTAACCATTTAACAACTCGCATCGACTTAAGTCGATCTCCCGTTTTGCTCCTTAACCCTTTAGTGCCTACAGTACACATATGATGACATTACATGTAGTGTTATTCCTACGAAAAGTGATGTTCTATTGAGGCACTAAAGGGTTAATAATGGCGTTGGATCACACTAGTAGTGGGTAGGGACATCTATTAAACCCCGAACAACTAGTAATCAAATTTTTAAAAAGCAAGACCGAAATAAGTTCAAAAATCAACTTTAGATTACAGAAATTTTTGGCAATAAACCCGTCCGCCAGTCCCTGATCAGGCATGCTCGTAACTGTTCGCTAACAGATTAAGACAGATGATTAGATCATTAGAGTCGGGCATTTCAATCTCGAACCGGCGAGAAAAGACTTGATGCTTGAGAATGCAGCGTCAGCAAATGTGCCATCGAGAGTCACTGGCCTTAGAGCCACAGGGAGGGGGAATTGTTGATCGAGCCTCCCGTCTATGATGCCCTAGTTCGGACAAACTGTGGTTGATTGCAGCCGTACAAGCCTCTAGACCCCTAAGTGAGCAGTTATATGCAGGACGAACCAGTGCATAAGGGTTACCTAGTTAGCATGTGCGGTAAAAAGTTACTATCGGCTAAAAAAAAGCCAGTATGGGTTAATTTATGAGTTTAGGTCAACAATTATGATCAGTTCCGCCTTTTCATCAAATACCGTAGCAATTATTGTCATTTTGTTTTTTCTAGTGTTCTAACAGTACCTAGTTAAATATTTATCCGTTTTCACGCGAAAGTTCATGAAATTAGATACCACAGCTAATTCATTCGTGCATTCAAAAGGCTTAAATTGAATATCTGTCCAAGCCTTTCATATCATGTTTCCTCATAAGTTTTGAAAACTTTTCACATTCGTAACCCGCCGACACTGCAGAAAAACCAGCATCCGTGCAGAATAAAAACCACACATTCAGTCCACCTCTACTATAGATAATACTGTAGTGTTACTACGTTATGCGGTAAAGTGTCCGGGTGTACGACTGTTCCAGCACGGGAGAGCTCTCACTCGGCCCACGTAGTGTTGAAACTACTTTGCTAACAATCATATTTCCTTCCCTATAAAAGTTGTGTTACTTGTACTACTAGCTATAGCCTTAGTCACATGTGCGCCTTGTCCACAATTGTAAACCTATGCCAAGGCACCACGTTAATATTAAGACACTAGAACACCTCACGGCTACTGCAGCCCTTAATATAACGGGCACAATATGCAGATGAGATTTAATAGTAAAGTGTTATTTTTTTCAATAACTAAGCTTCGGGGTAAAAGTGTCAGGGTGCATAACTGTTCCAGAGCTACAGCGCACCCACTGAGGTCATGTTACAGTGCAATGCTAATTCTACGGGTGTAGTAGCAGAGCTAAGCAGAGCAAGTGACGGTGTGAGCAGAGCTGGAGAAGCTGCAGTGCACGCTCAGGCTACTGAGCTGCAGGGAAGGGAAAATAAAGTGCGTCATAACAAATTTCACCGAGTTTAATAAACAAATAAACATAAAATTAATAAAATATAGCAACCGGCTATAGAACGAATATTGCAATGCCTGAATCTATAAACTTAGCATACTAAATAAACATAAAATATGAAGCGGTACAAAAAAACAGCTAGGTAAAGTAATTTAAAAGGAGAAAAAAACAGCTAGCCTACACCGTTAAGAGGCACAAAACAATAACAAAATTGAACAGAAGCAGATTCACAAAACCAAAATGAACAGAAAATTTGCACGAGCCGTAAATTTAAGTTTGAGCCGTAGCGCTGTGAAGGAAATAAGAAAAAAAGCAAAAGAAAGCAGGAAAAATCCTAATGAAGGCTGCGTCTGGCCCAATTCCACCGAGATAAGCTAATCCGATTAGCCTCATGCAGCTCATAACGTCAATCATGAATGCACAACTTTGCATTATTAATATGGGATATAGATCCAGGCAATAATCTTCAAACGATAACTCTTAAGACGACAAATGAACTCCATCTATCGTCTCTTATAATAAGCATGATCGGTTTGCGTTCAACTTAACGCGTAAAACTCCATCCTAAGTGGCACAAACAACGCTCAGGACTGCAGTTTCTGACGAGGTAAGCCCAGTTAAAGCAGGCTGCGTCACACTGCTATAAATGTAGGCCCTGCGTGCCAGTGTCATGCTACGAGATAGCCTTTGCGGCGAGGTAAGATAGGCTAATTAGGGTAGCGTTGGACCCGATTAGATTATCTCGCTGGAACTGGCCAATCAAACATACCTTAACCCTTTACCGAGCCGTTCAATACCAATTCCGTACGAATGGTACTATGGAGTAACCATATAAAATCACCTCAGCAGTAAAGGGTTACAATGAATTAACAGTTTCATTTGACACAAAGTTCAATAGAAATACCTGGACAAAGTAACTTCATTGCCATCTAACGCAACTCAGACACAGAAGCAAAACAAGGCAAAACAAAATGTATAGGAAATAAATAACACAATAGCAAAAAAACATGAAAGTAACTAAAATTAGCAAACCCAAAATAACTTCAAAGTATTTTTAACGTAAAAAAAAAGAAGCTGAATCTGCAGTACTTGAAATGTTACTTATTTTTATCCACGAATAAAAAAATATTGTAAAGGTGAATAAATCAAGCTAGAGTTATCCACATCGATTGAGGCGATCCCATCCAACTAGCTCTAACTTGTCCAGACCTCCAATTATGAGTGCTCATTATACGACTTGGAATCGAGCTACAGGCGCAAATTGCAAAGCAATTAGGTCATCTCATGTGTAATCAGATTGCATTAACCCTTAAAATTCGATCCACAGCAGCAAACTGAACGCACAGGATTAAAGATCCGCAAAAGTTAAAACTAATCAGCACAGACTACCACAATTCAAGAGAGCTAATCGACGACACATAGCTATGGTGGTAAGTAGGTGTTCATCAACTCGAACCTAGGCACTGCTCCCCCCGACGCAAACTGCGCTGCACTGAGAAGACAGGCGTACGACTATTTGTTCCGTGGTTATAGGAAGTTACAAAGGGCAGATTCGATTGGGCGCTATAGTTGAACCTTAGAGGCTTGACTTGTAAGCAACTTCAAACAGATGCGCTGGTTTCAACCTGCTGAATTGAGTTACAGACAGTGACCCTGAAAAGGTTACCCTGGTGCCTTGTAAAAACTTAATATCGCTCCGTACAATAGTTTTCAGCCGGTTCAATGCAATTGCGTTGCTTCTAACACTTGCACCACGATTCAAAGTGACAAAGCCAAAGCTACTGTCTGAAGTTCTGTACAAGTCAAGCTTGGAAGGCTTCATTCCGGCGAGTGCATAATCGAACGTGCCCCAAGCTTCCTTGGACACCTCGCGTCTTTTGGCCTTGTGGGTATTTCTCACGCCCTGATATCGCTTAGCAGTTTTTCAGAAACGTTTTTCGACTCTTGTTGTAAAGGATCAGCAAGACTTATTATCTAGTTACTACCACTCGATAAATTCAAATATAAGGTAACCAAGAAAAATGCGCGCAGTGTTCCTATAATGAATTGTTCAACAGAAAAAAAGCATGATCTTTCAGAGTAAGTTGGTAGAACAGCGATTGTTTCCGGTGACCAAAACCTTTATCACCCAGCACTAAGATCGCGTAAAAAAAACACTATCCGAGGTTTGGAAGAAGACAACAGAGCTATAAAATCAACCTATTTGATTGAGGGCGCCAATAGCATAAAAGCTATCTATTTAAAATAAGCAGTACATTTGAAAACCGAGCAATAAAAGCATAGAAGCAATCTTCTTGACAAAAAAGCTGTCAAGGCGATAAAACTCGAGAAAATGTGTAAAGAGTGTAGCAAGAAAATAAAAACGTCACCGCAAATTTGTACGGGTAACCATGTCGCCCGCCGTAACTATGACTATAGCTATGTGGTAACCAATAGCCGGGAACAATGTAGGCTAGAAGAATCGAATCCTGTAACCTTGCAGCCAATAGGAAACTTAGTCTAATAACGAACTAGTCAAACGAAAATTTAGTCGCGCAACCACATAGCCAATCAGAAATTTAATCTATTAACCACGTGGCCCAAGAGAAAGTCGAAGCTATGTAGCCAATTGAAAGATAATAGTATAAGAATGTAGCCCCTAAAATATTCCGCCTTATAACCATGTAACCAACAAAAAAAAGAAATTAAATTCAAACCATGTAGGCATACAAAAATATAATCGTATCACCATGAAACCACATAAAAGGACGTCAAAACGATACAAGAATAGACGGCCGTGTCCTGCACTAGACTTGACATGTATTATTCCTCATACTGCACCATTTAAGAGTAGCAGTACTGCAGCTGAAGTATGAAACTGCACCGCCTACAGCGCGCGGTGCAATCATTTGCATTGGGTGCAGCTGCGCACAGACGCCGATCGACAGGTAGCTACCTATCAGGGTCACAGAGTCATTGTTTTTGGGGACCAGGAGTCGGAGCCAGAACCTGGCTACAGCAATGGGTCTAGTTTGTAAGGAAAAAAGTGTCGGACATGGCCATGTTTGGAGTCGGACTACGTCCATCCGACTCCGTGCGCTACCACTGATACCAGCCTCCATTTATTGTGGGTTGTTGGTGCGACTCAACTCTGTGCCGCAGCCCAAAAGAATCCTTCAGTCCAGTTTCTTAATGCACTTTCCTACGACAACAGATCTTTTAACTCCTTACCGCACGAATTAATTATTTACTTTCGCGTGTATACTAGCACATATTTCTTAAGTGAGACCGAACAGTTCATTTGGATAGTAAAGAACTGCTCAAGAAGGAGGGTAGAGGGACTATCAATGCAAGAACGAAATTTGGCGAAATAAAGTCTTTGTTGTTGTATACAATGAGGCACATGCAAGTTAGAATGTGGCGTCTGCTGGCCATTAAGGTTGGCAAAATCAGGGTTACGGAGTAGGATGTCCCAAAGTCCGACTCCGACTGCTAGGACCCTAATAAAGTCCGACCCCTAGCGACTCCAACTTTTTACTCAACAAAATATTCTTATTTTCAATGACTCCGATGTGCTGCCAGTCTCTAACTGCGGCTTTGACTCCTGGCTCTCAAAAATGCCCGACTCCGACAACTTTGTAAAAATATTACGGATGTAAGGAAAATCAGGAGTGTGGGTTTCTGAAAGTGTTGACAAGTAGCTACTACCAAGTAAAGCCTGTATATATTGCTACGCTACTCCTCGCGTCTGACTAGCGTGAGACGTTATCAATTTATAGCGGGTCACAACCATCTAAACTAAATTTGACTAGGTACCTCCTGATGGACAAAGGAGCTAAGGAGCTACAAAACCTTTTTATTTCGTTTCGGAGGGAGAAAAAAAACAAGAGGTAGCTACTCCTAACGCTACGAGGAGGACAGCTTGCAAATGTGATGATATATATACACACACACAAAGGTAATACAAGAACTAACGGAACTGTTGTAGGCTCTTTCATTATGACAAGTCGGTTACTGAGCAGGACTACGCAGACAATGCCGGTAAGGCTTTTGCCACTGGTTTAATCAGAACACTTAACTAGCACATACGTGATTTTATGCATTGGTCTCAATGTTATGAGCCTAATATCCTTTAAAGTGAATCTGACTGTATGTAGATTTTCTCAAGTCACAGCAAAGTTGCTTGAAGAAGGAAAAAGAAAAGAACATGAAGTACGCCAGGAAAGGCGCAGCATCAAGACACTGGACAGAAGGACGAATTAGAAGTCGAAAAAGAATCAGCAGAAATATTCAAAGTTGGTTTAGGAAAGACAAAATTAGAAGAAAATTAGGATGGAAACAAAGTACATTGGGAGGCCTAGTAACCGCTGATGGCAGACAATAGTGATCCAGAAGCTGCTTTTCACAACTGTGGGCACATATGGCCTGCGATCACGGCGCTTAAGTGAAAACAAAAGGCCGTAGATCAGCAGTTTTGTTACTCTCGAGGTGGAAGAGCAAACTAAAAGTGCCCACATCTACGTCTACCGGCGCCGGGAGCACTGCTCCAACAAATCCACTGTTTGGGTAGTCCAACCGTCTAACCGATAAAGTACCTAGCAAACTTTAACCAAAAAGCAACGTTAGGCCGGCCGGGCTTACCTGGAGACGGGGCGCGCGAGACGTCGGAGGCGGATAGGCAGCGAGCAGCGTCCAGCAGGGAGGTGTGCTGGTGCTGGCGGGCGGTGTGGTAGTACCCTCCTGGTGTGGCGCACTCCGCTATGGTGCTCGGTTCTGTCATGCGACCCGCCACACCCACGCANGCGGATAGGCAGCGAGCAGCGTCCAGCAGGGAGGTGTGCTGGTGCTGGCGGGCGGTGTGGTAGTACCCTCCTGGTGTGGCGCACTCCGCTATGGTGCTCGGTTCTGTCATGCGACCCGCCACACCCACGCAGTCCACAGCTGTTGGTACAAAATTATTATTATATTGAATATTTTAGGGTTCCGTTTCCACAACAACGGCGATTTAACAGAGGAAGATTATTATTATTATATCGTGGGTTTTCCCGCCGTATTAGATACAAAGACTATATAACAGAGATCCAACTTTGTATGATATACTGTAGTTTAGAAGTTGAGTCAAACTCAAATGAGTTCTATTAGAACAATCTTGGCCAGGTGTACCATGTCTAGCAGGAAGTAAGGCGCGAGCATCTCCAGCTTCACACGGCTCGGTCGAACGAAATCGTTCAGCCGTGCGGCGCAGAGAAGGACACGAAAAAACGAAAAAAAAGAAGACAGAAGAAATCGAACACTCGTGCGGGGGGTCCTTTCCGTGACCCCCCCACACGGGTGTAGTTATGAGTCCCATGGGATAGGTCGCTTACCACCATTCGGCGGCCCACCTCGCGGAACAGAAGGGGAAATACATGTATAGAGAACCTACCTAACTCTACAATACTAACCTTTTCAGCTGGAATTGCGGCCAGATGCTACATCCCCTGCGGAGAAGGCACTCGGGACCCTTGGGTGCTAAATGCCCAAACATATTGTGGCAGGGAAAGGGCCCGCCACAATATGCTCCTGAGGGCTAACAGAGGAAGAAGCAAGGGACACATGGTATGACGATAGAAATGGGGAACCCATGCACGAAGGCGTTCCCACACAGAATCAACGCGCATAGAAACAGCAAGTCAGGAAAGAAGGGGAAGATCAGAATAAAGCATAAGAAAGGAGTATGAAATGGAAGGAAACAAAGTGGGCACGAAAGATAGACGTCCCGAAGGTCTAGCTAATGGCTAAGGTAACCTACACGGTCCCCTGGGGTCGCCAAGCCCCATCACATGGGATGGGCGAACCTAACAAACCTAACCCTATGTCCCCTGAGGGAGGGGATGTTGGTACAAAAGAATCGTATTATAGTTCATCAGGTCACTCAATCCCTACGTCTAGCAGCGACTTGTTGCCTGCGCCATGATAACTGGTAACAGGCTATGCTTGCCTTCAGGTCATTACGTTAGCATATGGTATACTACTTCCAAGGAAGATGAGACGTTACAAGGTTAGCCCACGGGGCGGGGCCAAGCTGCGGTGCACCATAGATAATGAGGTGTGTGACGTCACAAATTTCAACTACGGTAATTCGCAGATATCTTACATTGTTTCTCCACCATTTCATTCGAACCTCCAGAGTGTCCTACATGTCAAATAATCTTTGTGGTTACCCAAAAACACATATCAAAGTAGCTACGAGCTTTTTTAGCTTTCTAAAGGATAAAATTTTGAAAGAACGTTGGTTAAAAAGTTGTTGAAAGAGTACATGAATTCAACCGGCAAATGCTTGCATGTATCAGAAGCACTTTTATTGACATGTTATACTATTTTGTTGTTGATCTGAATTTTATGATTTTCCAAATTTATAAAAGAGGTTTCTTGAAAACTAGTAAAATGCGAAGTATTAATAATTATATTACAATCTCAAATTGAGGAAAGGGTAGCGTGGCAAAATNAGCGAGCAGCGTCCAGCAGGGAGGTGTGCTGGTGCTGGCGGGCGGTGTGGTAGTACCCTCCTGGTGTGGCGCACTCCGCTATGGTGCTCGGTTCTGTCATGCGACCCGCCACACCCACGCAGTCCACAGCTGTTCGTACAAATTGTTATTGTTATATTGAATATCTTAGGCCTCCGTTTCAACAACGGAGATCTTACAGAGGAAGAAGCAAGGGATATTATTGTTATTATCTAGTGGGTCTTTCCGCCGTATTAGATGCAAAGACTATATAACAGCGATCCAACTTTGCATGATATAGTTTAGAAGTTGAGTCGAACTCAAATGAGTTCTTTTATAACAATCTTGGCCAGGTGCAACCATGTCTGACAGGAAATAAGGCGTGTGTATCTTCAACTCCACACGGCTCGGCCGAACGAAATCGCTCAGCCGTGCGGCGCAGAGAAGCAGACGAAAAAAACGAAAAGAGAAGACAGAAGGAAGCGTACACTCATGCGGGGGTCCCTTTCGTGGCCCCCCACACGGGAGCAGATAGGAAGGAGTCCCATGGGATGGGTCGCTTATCACCATTCGGCGGCCCACCTCGAGGAACAAAAAGGCAACTATAGAGAACCTACCTAACTCTACAAAACTAACCTTTTCAGCAGGAACTGCGGCCAGATGCTACATCCCCTGTGGAGAAGGCACTCGGGACTCTTGGGTGAGCAAGGGACATCTAGTATGACGAGAGAAATGGGGAGTCAATGCACGAAGGTGTTCCCACCCAGGATCAACGCGTATGGGAACAGCAAGTCACGAAAGATGGGGAAGATCAGAATAAAGCATGAGCAAGTAGGAGTATGAAAATGGAAGGAAGCAAAGTGGGCTCAAAAGATAGACGTCCCGAAGGCCTAGCTATTAGCTAAGGTAACCTACACGACCCCCTGGGGTCGCTAAGCCCCATCACATGGGATGAGTGAACCTAACTAACCTAACCCTATGTCCTATGGCCCATCCTATGCCCCCTGAGGGAGGGGATGTTGGTACAAAAGAATCGTATGAAAGTTCACCTGGTCACTCAATCTCTACGTCTAGCAGCGACTTGTTGCCTGCGCCACAATGATTGGCAATATGCTCGTCTTCGGGTCATTACGATGGCATATGGTATACTACTTCCAAGGATGATGAGACATTACAAGGTTAGCCCACGGTGCGGGGCCAAGCTGCGGTGCACCATAGGTAACGAGGCGTGTGACGTCACAAATTTCAAGTACAGTAATTCGCAGCTATTTTACATTGTTTTTCCATCATTTCATTTGGGCCTCCAGAGTATCCTACATGTCAAACAATCTCTGTGGTTGCACAGAAACATGTATCAAAGTATCCATGAGCTTTTTTAGCTGTCTGAAGGATAAAATTTTGAAAGAACGTTGGTTAAAAAGTTGTTAAAAGAGCACATGAATTCAACCGGCAAATGCTCGCATGTGTCAGAAGCACCTTTGTTGTCAAGTTTATCGTCTTTAAAATGCAATCAATCAAGTGAGTTTAATCGAGAGTAGTATGGTATTCTGAAGATAGAATCATATCGTTGAAAACCTTCATACTTTCGATTTAATCTTGTCTTCTACCATTGAACTGCTATCCTCTATAATTTCAAACCGCTGTAAGAAACAATGGTGTAGATGCGTATGATTTAACGCTGGGATAGAAGAACGTTCTATAAAGATTTGTTTGGAAATCAAAAAAAGCATCAGAGAAACAAATTACTTTCCTTCCGGCAAAGTAATATGAAGCATAAGTCTATGCATAATACGCAGAAGCCATACAATTGCTAGGTAAAAATAAAAAAAAAACAGCTACTTAAACGCTGCGTGCGATACAGCAGTATCGGTATAAGTAAATGTCGCGTGCGACTCGGGTTAACTTGAAAAAAAAAAAAAAAACCTAACCGTATTTCCCACTCCTAAACTATCTTTCGGAACGATGTTGTTGAAACTGGCGAATGTTATATCTATAATTTATTTCCTTATGTGCTAGTTTTCAGAATTAGGAGCGGAGGATCTGCTAACGTACCCGATGGCACAGCTTAGGGCCATATTTTATCGACACTCTCCGAAATAATAAAGACAAAATTTTATCCTTCAGGAAGCTAAAAAAAAAATTGTAATACCTTGATACATGTTTTTGTGCAGCTATGAAGATTGTAGGACATTTAGAACCATCTGGAGGCCTGAATGAAATGATCAAGACACAATGCAAATTAGCTAGTAATAAACGTGCTAGGCTTCTTATGACGTCACAAGCCCATTCGCCATGATGCACTACAGCTTAGCCCCGCCCCGTGAGTTAACCTGTTGAGTCTCATAATCCTCGACTATTTCCATATCAAGCGAATTGGCAATTTGTTATTGCCCGCGTCAATACGTTCGGCAATGTGCCACTGTCCACATCACTACATTTGACAATGTGTTATTGCCCGTGTCACTACATTTGACAATGTGTTATTGCCCGTGTCACTACATTTGACAATGTGTTATTGCCCGTGTGACTACATTTGACAATGTGTTATTGCCCGTGTAACTACATTTGTCGGTGTTCAATTATCCGTATGACTACATTTCACAATGAACTATTTTCCATGGCACTACATTTGACACAGCGCCGTCGTCAAAGTCACGTCCTCGTTTAGCCGGCATGGTACTTAAAAATTTGAAGAAAACGGAAACTTCAATGCACAGAAGAAGGTGACAAGGAATAACAAAAGAGAAAATTCGTTTTAGGATAGGTTTTAGTGAGCCAATGGGACACAGGCAGTCTAGTAAGAATTATAAATAACAACAAGTCTTTCCTCTTGGCTGTTGTACTTCTAAAGTTTGCCTTCAGCATTCATGCTATACATATCTGACTGTAAACTGATGTTAAGTGTATGTGTGTGTCATATTCAGTAGTGTAGATGATAATGTCCTCGCTCAAGCAAAAACTGCTGGTATACAGTACACATTCTCTAACCTACGTTTCTGCTAATTTGGTTTAACACTTGCTTATATTTTTACCTCTGTCCAGGAGGTTATGTTTTTGTCGTGTTTGTCTCCGTTTGTTTGTCTTTCACCAAGCTCACTCAAAAAGTTAGATTAGATTAGATTAGATAGGCGGCAGTAGACGAACCAAAAGGCCCATTCCCAAAAAGACACCGGGACTTACACCCCGGTCCTCTATGAGCTATTGCCATTATGTTAGT
>LQNS02278091.1:48764765-48777463 GCA_001587735.2 Parhyale hawaiensis | reverse complement strand
AGCATTGTCAGTGGCGGCGAGAGCGCCTGTCTGTAGGTGAGCAAGGGAATATTTTTGTGTTTCGGCTAGACAGTTGTCAGATTGTTTTACGTCCGCACCTGTTTGGCGGACGTAGGAATGGATCCTCGCGAAAATATAGAAATTATTAGGCATGTTAACAGTAACAGACGATTAACTTTTAGTAAAATCCGTTAATCTGTTTGTTTGTCTGCCTATTTTTTCTTAGTACCATAACTCAAAAAGTTATTGACGGATTTTCATGAAATTTACACGAGTTGTTAGGTATATATTATGAAGAGTAAAGCACTAAATTTTTGTGAAGATCTCTTCTTTCGTTCATTTGTTTGTCCCTGTGCTGGTCCATTTAAGTTTGACGAATGTTGGTCAGAATGTTCATTACAAGCATCACTCAAAACGTTATGATCGGATCTTCAAGAAAATTGCAGAAACTGTAGATAGTTTCAAAAGCACAAACGGTTATATTTTAGTGTTGATAGAAAGAAAATCATGGTTTCAAAGCCAATTTGAATTTATCGACACCGTTGTCTTACCAGGCGGAGGTGTGCGCTCTAGTTAGTCATAAAATGTCTACAGGGAATATTGCTTCACGAAGGAATCAGTACCATATAATAATTCACGTCGCATTTTTATTGATAAATACATTTATATCTATCCTGTCACGCTCTATGGCAGCAAGGTAGGAAGAAATTCGAAGCTGAAAAGCGCGGTGCGGTATCTAAGATACGGCGTCGGTAAATTGGGCACTGTTGGCAAGAGCATATGCACGTAAGGTATAGGGCCTATATGAACCTGAAAGCGACTGCATGAACGTGTATGTGAATGTAGAGGTACTACCGGAAATGTATGTGAGCTACCTACGTCAAATATATACCCACCCTTGCATAGACAGATTGTTGAATTTTCCTCTGAGAAGTATTTTGAAGGGTTCATAACAAAATAAAAAGGGGGTTTTGCTCAAGTACAATGTAGTACTACTATTTTCCTGCCCTCATTTATGACGGCTCGGGCCACTAGTATAACGTATTATTTAATTTAAAATTAGAAAAATGCACAGGAAAATCGACACACAAAAGCAAACTTATTGACACAGAAGTTTGAGCAACCTCTAAATCACCTAAGATTCAGCTGAAATTTTAACCCTGTTGCTCTCATATTTATGATCAACAATGCTGGGTTCAAATCAAGAAATTGCAAGTTTTATTTTTTACATGTTTTTAAGGACCACCCTTATGTTTATAGTAACTATGAAATGACAATACAGTAGTATAGCTGTCAAGAGAAAAAGATTTGTTCAGTAGTAAAACTCACTCACCACATAAAACGAATTTAACCCTTAAATGCCTGATTTAATCATAGCACACCCGTAGAAATAACACTATTGGTATATGCTGCATATATGGCACGCTATGCATTTAAGGGTTAATGTGGCCTGTATCGATGGGCACGCAAGCAAACAAATTGAATCGTTACCACCCACGAGCGTTCAATCATGAAATGGCAGTGCAACTGAGTACTGCCACTACTGCGCACAAGCTACGAAACGGGATCCCGGCTTCGACACTGCGCCATCCTACTACGCATGTTAGTATACAAAACATCAGACTGCGAGATTGCAACATCAGCAACTCAGCAAGCACTTGCACGACGACCAGAAGGCAACCGCCTAGCGGCGCCTTCGATTTAGAGGATGCACATTTTGAGGCTGGTGGGACTAACTTAAAGCAAATAGTTACAATGACTTGGATTTATGCGTGGGAGATTTTTTCATAAGTAATCCACCCTGAATGATGAGAGTAATTACTACATTATACCGAATAATTTAAGCCCGTTTTCACAACAAAAACGATCTCAAGGAGGAATGATGAAAGAAAGAAGGGACGTACAGCACGTCCATAGAAACCTGGTAGCCAGATAGGATCAACCCGTATGGGAAAAGCAAGTCGCGAAAGAAGAGGAAGAACAGACGAAAGCAACACAGTAAGAGTACGAAAGTAGTAGGAAGCAATGATAAGAGTAGAACAATTTGAATTTCAAAAATAAGGAACAGCCCATTACATCATCTGTATTTCTAATAGGGCAGCAGCCTACACAGAACTGTGACGGTGCCCGTGAACTGTCGTTGAATCCCTGCATGTTATCGTGAACGTAAATTGCGGTAAATATTTTAATAGTTAAAGTTTATCAAAATATTTATTATAAAATTATCGTCATATTTCTCTAACTTTTATGATTTTCCAAAAATCATGCCACCACTTCTTCACCAGCGCCATTTAAATCGTTGACCTACCGCGTTTATAAAAGATGAGAAAGAGGCAGATAAGTTGGAAACAGGTTGTGGTCTACACTGTATGTTAAGTAGACGACCGACTTGAAGAGCACCACAACCTGTACGCACCAGAGCTAAGGACCTACTGACCCAAGGAGCTTATATCTACGCCATAAGTAGCCATATATGCTCCTGCTAGGCAGCTTTTTTTATAGTCTGTCAAGATTACACAATAACTAGCTATGAATTATAAGTGTTCTTATATCTTGAGGTGTATTGTAATTGGATCCCAACTGCGCTACTACTACTACTACTACCTTAAAACTGACAATCGTAACCCGAGATGCGGTTATTGACTGTGACACGAGCGACGAATTGGTTAAGCGTACATCCTTGCATCAAATTGTGCGTGCGGTTGTGTAGTGTAACCCCGGCATTACAGTAACACAAGTCGCAAACATCGTCACAGCTTATCGGGTTACGATGGCGACCGACACAATTAGTGTGCGGAGGGCGACACAAGGTGTAGCTCAGGTAACCCTGAGACTGCAAGCACAACATTCCTCTGGTCTGCGCAGGACTGGCTGAAGGGCACTGCCAAGGCCACATTCAGCACAGGCCTGGGTCTGTGTCTCGAATGTGGCCGGATCGCGTACAGTCCCCGGACAAATTATATATCAGTCGCAGCCTCACGTTTTTACACGTACCAACTCCACACATTTCGGGCATATTTGTCTGGATAAATTTATTTCAACGCTGCATCTAATAAGTCGTCAAGGCACTGTATATAATGGGACCATTTTCGAGACACAGAACCTGGCGGCCTGTACCATAGAAGGCACTCGCCACGCACCCCTTCCTACACATAAAAACTCACTTCGTTACAATATCCACATTATTTAACCAGAAACATTAGCGAGGACCAACAAGGCGAGTTTTTCATCCTAACTAATGTCTACATACAATACTAAATGTTTGCGAGTCCTAACTAGCTATTAAAATCCGTCTAGTGAGTTATGGGTCACATAAATATAGTAGAGGGTTCTATGCGTCACATAAATATAGTGGAGGGTTCTGTGTGTGCGTGGATGACAAGCTCAAGTGCAGTCCCAGAACCGGCTCGCACTACCGCGTACCGACGAAAAAAAACCATGTTGGTGCGCTGGTTCTGGGACAACACTTTTTGTCAAATTTAGTTCAATTAGCTGTATTTCCTAATCTAATATTGTTCGAGGTGTACCCAATCTCATGCTTTTGCACCTCCTGGACCTTGTAGGAACCATTTAATCTTAAATGCACACATTTTGTGGGCGTGTTCAAGCCAGCAAAAGTAGGCCTTCAAGACAAGCTTTGGAACTTCTGACCAGGGTACTGGCTTCAAGTTTTCGAGTTTCATGAGTTAATCTAATCCTTCAACGATTCTCCTAGAGAGTTCCAAACATTTAGGGCTGCTCCGTAAAATGGAGTTGTTAGCGACGCTCAACGTAATCGGGCTGCTTTCAACACCCGTAACGCAACGCGAAGTGGTAAAGCCAGCGCAACAGTGTGAATTTAACCTGCGCATCCCCTTGAGCAGAAATTTCGGAACACAAAAGTGGGGTTCACTTTTCAGTTTACAATGAGTTCATTATTGAAGTTACGAGTTTCGTTCAGGGCTTATTTGAAAGGGGAAAAGATACTCTTTCTGCCACTCTGCCACAATAAAAAATTTTTCCGATAACTTATAAAAAGCTTCGAAATTTGAGCCCAAAATTTGGCAAACCGATCAAAACGAATTTATGGAGATCACTGGCGGTTTCGGTCCTATGGCACTATTATTTTTGTTCTAGATGTATTCCAATAGATTTTGATCTGCTGAATCTGATGGTTGCTTTGTTTTTCCTCTAGACCTGATGGTTTAGAAGCTATGGTCATTTCAACCTAAAAAAAATTAGAAAAAAAAAAAAAAAACAATTGGAATCCATGCCGTTTCGCTCATAGTGTATTTTTTAGCGTTTTTATGAATTCCCATACAGCTTACCCTGTTGAATCTAATGGTAGCTTTATTTATTTTCTATTCCTAATTGTTCGAAAGATATAAAGAAAAAACTACTTTACACGATCGTAACCACGGAGGATGCGGGGGGCACACTCCTCACGGGCCCTATCGCAGACAGACCGAGCAAGTGGGGGCCGGAAAATTTCAACGCCCCCTACCTCTTTACCATGACCTCCCTCCTACATGTGCTCCACACCATAAAAAAGATCTCATTGAGATCTGTATTTTAATATATGACAATGCTGGGTTTGCTCATGTGCCACATACTCTCAGATTGCGTTCGCTATCGGGCCCAAAGGAACAGTACGGGTTAAAGACAATTTAAAAATAATAGCCTTAATCTCGGCGGTCAATCAAACACGGCCTACGTTCGCTTTTACACCTCCTTTGACACTACAATGGAGACGCGTAAGTGGGAAACGAAAGGATATCTAGGATGATTAACTCGGACGAGGAGGCATGGACAGAGACACACTTGGCATAGGATAACATCTTGGCCATATTATGACAACAAATAATAAAAACTGATACGACATAACAATATTTCGCACAGAAAACTACACATATACTTACTCAATATCTTTGTGATGTGAAGATCATTGTCAAGGTAGAGGTTGTTGGCAAAAAATGCGTCCACCATGAGCATGAGTCGCTGAGGTGTGGTGTGGGCAATCACCCCGAACACACCCCGGCACTTCCAAGCATACGCCTTACACACTTGCTCCGCCTGCCAAAAGACAGTAACTGTGGTCACCCAACACATCGATGGACACCAACTGCCTGGGGCGTGACTTACGTTATAGCTACTGAGTAGTTGGGGCCAACGCTTCCAGTTCAACAACAAACGCGGTCTCATAGTGGAAGAAAGGACAGGCGGTGTATCGATAGATAATTGGAACCCACGCAAGAGGGTGTTACCACACCACACATCAACCCGCATAGGAACCACCAATTTTAAAATGAACCACTTTTGAGTTTCTCCTCACGCAGATAGAGGTCTCCTATTTCGTGGACGATCCCTAGACGTGCCACGTTTGGTAAATTTCTCGACAGCATGGTTAACTGTCGATTCGGCCACTTTCAAGAGCTGCATTATCTTAGCATTAGTTTTTCTCGAGCGATGGAATTCGACGATAGCTTCTCGTTTAGCTACTCATTTTTTAAACACAAATTGTAAACTTTATGAATATATCTGGAACTGAGGTTAGCTTGTCATCTTACAATCTAACATACGTATTTAGTGGCTTCAGTGATAAAATACGATCTTAATACATATTTTCTATTACAATTTAAGAAGTTTAATTACTTTCTGCGAACCATGTATGCATGCACCTACAAATTGCTGTTTTGAAAGGGCAATATCTCCATAAACGTTCTGCATACATCAATAGCTTCTTATCATCTGAGGCGAAGGAAACGAAAGTCTTCTTAAGAAGTTGATGGTTGCTCTCGTCGAAAAATTGCGGTATTCCTAACTTTAAAAAGCATCGCTCAACCATGCACGTATGAATAGAGTAACAGCTGGCGTACGAATGAAGGAACTGTTGTGTTAAGCTCCTCGATATCCCGAGCTGTTTCAAACCAGTTTCGGTGTGTGTCAACGAACCAATTCCCGAATTTCAAACCAGTTTCGGCGTGTGTCAACGAACCAATTCCCGAATTTCAAACCAGTTTCTGTGTGTGTCAACGAACCAATTCCCGAATTTCAAATCAGTTTCGGTGTGTGTCAACCAACCTATTCCCGAATCTCTAAGTTTGAAACAGAACTTTTCGACTCACCCGTACATTCTCCCATAGCTACTCGAAATAGATACAAATACCTCTAACTTTGTCACTGATAGTATCAGGACGATATCAAGAAATAGGTAATAAGAACCACTCAAAAATTTATATTGGGTCCTAGTTTGACACACTGACCTTCTGTACCAACGGTTTCACACAGAGAGATATCTATTATCTAATCTAATACGAACGTCCGGGTCTCCTTTACAGTTATATTTCTTGACAAAAGGCGAGAAGTGAACTTTACTATCCTAGCTGGCCCCCAACTTACCACGTACAAAAACTGTAAAACCAAAGGTATTGGGTGTGAAAAAGTAGCTATATTTGGAAGTTAATGGTGTTAAACAAAACACTGCATCTCTCGGCTACAACATGGGACATGGTACAAGAATTGTGTATCTCAAAAAAAGTTTTTTGAGGCAAAAGATTACATTGAGCAAGGTACCTAGATCAGGTTATGCAACACTAGGTTAGGTTAAAAAACGTTAGAGTAGGCAGTGTTTTATAGGTTGGGCAACGTTAGGTAAGAATTGATATTGCTTGGTTACCTCCGCCAAGGAGGTTATATTTTCGTCGTGTTTGTTGTTTGTTTGTCTGGGTCTGTCACCAAGATATATCAAAAAGTTCTGAACCGATTTGGCCGAAATTTACAGGGATTGTTGGGTATGTTAAGAGGAACAGATGATCAACTTTTGGTGAAGATATGTCCATCCGTTTGTTTGTCTGCCTCATATTTCTCAATGCCATAACTCAAAAAGTTATGGATAGATTTTTATGAAATTAAAATGAGTTGTTATGTATATAACAAAGAGTAAATGACCAAATTTTGGTAGTGATTCGTTCGTTTGTCACTGTCTTTAATTTTATGCTTGTTAGCACAATAACTCAAAAAATAATGAATGAATCTTTATGAAATTTATCGGGGTTGTTAGTATGTTGAAAGACATAAAGGATTAAATTTTGGTGCAGATCGGTTTGTACATTAGTATGTTTGACTCATGTTTGTCATAACGTTTGTTAGCAGTATAACTCAAAAAGTTATGAACGAATCTTGAAGAAAATTGCACAAGCTGTTATAACTATCAAAAGACACAAATGATTAGATTTTGGAGCTTATACAAAGAAAATTATGGTTTCAGAGCCAATTTGAATTTTTTGCTACCGTTGCTTCGCTTGGCAGAGGTATGCGCTCTCAGACTGCTCTAGTTTGATTTTGTTTTCTCTAAGTACGTTAGCTTCCATTACGTTACGTCAGGCTAGATGAACACAGTGTCATACGAGTAAAAAAATAGACAATAACATTGTGTAAATCACCATGAAATATAACTATGTATGGCGAAGTGGTCGTGTGCCACATTCAGCTATTTCTATTAAAAGGAATAATTACGTGTCTCTCGTAGCACCAACAGCAAATCTTCCATATTTCGCCTGGCAATTTTTTTAGACCCTTACCATTCATCCTATGTTCGTCAGGGGAACTAAATCTAAGATGTAACAGAAGTATGACCGGTAAGACGTAAACATATCACTGTTTTGATACTTAGAAATGGAAAACTGAAACTATTAATCATGCATTGCGTGTCAACTTTGCGTTTTTAAAATAACAAATGAACTAGCTACCCAATGAATTATGGCAACATCTGCCTGTGCAGGCTAGTAACACGCACAATAAAGAATCACTGAAGATATAAACAAACAGCAGCCATTTTCACAAAAGAACAAAAATTTTACAGTACTAACTTATGAGGAAGTGTAGCAGAAATGCGTTTCTGTTCGAAAGAAACGTAGTTAACATCCAATGAGAAGACCGCCAGTTTAAAAAAAAACTGACAATGGAAACATTAAAGCATGCGAGAAGAGATCCTTATACGGTAAAGAAATTAACGGAGTGTTCTGATGTCTGTTCGTGGGTTGACAAGGGTAATTTCAGGGCTTACGGTGCCATGCATAAGAAGGGAATTTGTGATGAACCCAGGTCGAGAAGTGTTTAAACGTTGTAGTAGGGCAGATATTTTGAAATCTACCATTTGGTGCCTCTGGCATCAGGTCAGCACGGATGGAGGTAAAATCTGCCACAAGGCCTCCAGTGAAGGCGGTTCACCAACGAAATAGAATCAAAGGGACAGGATGCAACAAGCATGGAGACAAGATTTTTTCAGAATTCCTCTTTACAGACAAATGCCGTGCTGCAATAGATGAACAAAAGAGGTGGAGTCAAGGCGGGAACCGTACCTACCTACTAAACCTCTCAGAAGCTAACAAGGGAGGAACTGAGTATCTTTAGAGCTAGCGAAACTGGAGACACGTTGCTTGGTCCTCGGAAAGCTTAGGATGGAATCAAGATTGCAGCTAGTGCCCATACCGGCCTTTTGGATAGCGATTTTAATAACGCCGGTATCACTGCATGATAATGCGTCTTTCTATGCAGCAAAGGAGTAAGTAGTAGTAGTTTTCTCCTAGTTTAAGCCTCGCTACCCACAGAGTACACTGTGATCCAAAAAGAGAAAGAAAGAAGGGACATAAAGAATGCCAAAAGATAAGTGGAACCCATACATCAGTCAACGCGCATGGGAACAGCAAGTCGGAAAAGAACAGGAAAAACAGATTCAACAGAACAAAGCATCATCAGTAGGAGTATGAAGGTGGAAGGAAGCACAGTGGGTACGAAAGACAGACGTATCGAAGACCTAGGTAATGGCTAAGGTAGCCTATATTATCCCCCTGGGGGCGAAGCCGCAAAAAATTTTCTTAGCTTTATTTCGTTAGCCGTAAGACAACACTCAAAGTTTCCAAGGAATCACAGCGTGATCACCGAACGATGGAGGCTTATGTAATTGAAGGTAAGGTCAACAGGAAAACTTCAGATAGAGCTTCTACAAGAAAATCGACTGCTCGGGATATGCGACATTTGAAGGTTTCTATGGCTAGAAAACAACTTTCGACAGGTAAGGTGATATTTGAAGACGATGGAGCCCCCATACTAAGCAGAAAGACAAGATGTGAGGTTCTGCAAAAGCTAATGAAAGTGAAAAAGGCAATTAAACAACCACTTTTAACAAAAACTCATGAAGAAAATAGGGTGAAATGGGCTGAAGAGAAAATGCAAACTGATTACGAATTCACAGCCACTCATGATGGTCCAGATGGATGGGAGTCTTGATGGGTCCTCCATGACGACCTCAGCACACACGGCTTAAACGTCAACAAGGTGGTGGAGGTGTAATGTTTTGGGTCGGGATAGTAGGTGACACCCTTATTGGTCCATTTGAAGTGGCAGAGAGTTAAACTGAATGGAGGGAGGTACTGCCAGTTTCTTGAAGCAAACTTGATTCAATGGCTTGATGAGCGGACTATCGCACGCAGATCCAAATTGGTATTTCAATACCTACGATAACGCTCCCTCACACTGCTAGCTGGCCCGCGGATGGAGGATTTAAATGAAAGGATTATGACCTGGTCAACGAATAACCCCAATTTAAATCCCATTGAGAACCTCTGGGAAATGATCAATAGGAAGGTCTATGAAGGTGGTCGGCAGTTCTAGAGCAAAGTAAGCCTGTAAAATGCAGTAAAAACAGCTGCGCATACCGTACTATTCCACCACGACTGAACACTTATTTCAGTATTTACTGAATTGTTTGGTTATAATTTTTTTGGTTTTGGACGTTTAATAAAAATATTCCCGTTCACTTGTATTTATTTCTTTTTTATGACGTTTTTATTAACTTGTTGCATAATCTGAGGTAACTGCAAAAGCTCATAAATAAGTAAATTGATAAACTTAACAAATGGCTAAATATTTATTTTTCAAGTGCTTTTTATATTTGCAACATAGCCACACATTTAGTTAATATTTATATTACAAAGTTAGACACTTATCTTGAAAAATTGTATTTGCATAACCCAAGGTAACATACTGTACTGTATATTGAAAATTTGAGTTAGTTATAGCCAGAAAGTTTGAGCCTCCGTTTCCAAGTTGAACGATATCACAGAGGAAAGAGCAAGGGACATGTAGTATGCTGATAGAAACGGGGAACCCATGCACAAAGGCGTTCCCACACAGGATCAACGCGCAAGGGAAAGTTGGAAAAGAAGATGAAGAACAGAATAGTTAGTTAGTTATAAACTTTGTTTAACCTCCGTAGCCGCAACTCAGGCGTTCCAACAGAGTTGAGTGTGTAGTATTTAAATACCACATAATTCGTCGCGTGGCCTACGTGCGCTACTACGGGCAGGAAACAAGGCGCAAAGCATAGTAGGAGACACTCGATTGGTCGGCCTCTTTCACGGCCTTCCACACGAGAGAGATCAGAGAATTCCGCGGAGTTCCACGCGATAGAGCTAGCTGTCGGGTGGAGCGCCTTGTCTTTTCCTTTATCTCTTGGATGGATTGAAATGTTATGATTGGAACAGTCGTCCTTGACGCCGGTCTACGATGTAGCCGTGCGGAGAAGGCACTCGGGACCCTTGGGTGCGTGATGCCCAAACATATTGTGGCAGGGATAGGGCCCGCCCCAATATGCCCCTGAGGGCGAAGAACAGAATATAGCATGAGCAAGTACAAATATGAAATCCGGAAGGAAGTAAAATGGACACGAAACACAGACGCCCCGAAGGCCTAGTTAATGGCTAAGGTAACCTACACGAACCCCCTGGGGTCGCAGGGCCCCATGACATAGGATGGGCGAACCTAAACTAACCTTACCCAATGGCATAGGCTATGGCCCATCCTATGCCCCTTGACGGTGGATTGAAAATTAAAGAGTGTTCAGAACAGGAAGATATAAAAAGACGGATTACCGTATACAACGAAATATGCGCTCTGAGAAGCAATGGTAGCAGCTACCGACAGTATTACTCCGGATGAAATACCGTAGTTATCCTGATGATTCAAGTGGAATGATAAACGGGTAGGTTGGAGAGGTTTCTTCATGCGGATGATCATAGGCTACATGAATCATAAAGAACTTCATCACGTCATACTTCTTCTTCTATTACTTCAACTCAAATAGCTATATTATCATGATCATTGTAAAATCTGTTATGATATTTGTGGCTGGAATTTTTTACGGTAGGTACTAAATAAATGTGTCTTCTGCATGACGTGTATCCTCATTAGATCTGGACCAAAAAGAATTTAGGATGATGAAACGGTTGCCTCCGAATAGAAATGGCCGTTATTTACGTATGGGCGTACTAGCGTCACTACGGCACAGTTAGATAGTGCCTGGATTAAGCCTCCTTTAGGCCCAACGATTATGTTATAGAGCAGGGGTTCCCAAAAAAAACGGGGGTGCTCGCACCCCAGCGAGATGACCTTCCAAGGGATGTGAAACTTTGATAAAATAAAGTTGGATACAATAAATTTGAACCCAAACTTAATGTAAACTTCATTCTTTATCTGTTATCAGATGAGTTATTATTTTTTATGGGGTGTGATAACATGTTAAAAAGTTTTCTAGGTGAGCCAAGCTAAGAAAAGGTAGGGAACCACAATAGAGGGGGAGAAGCAGCATTGAGCAAGACTGGGGATAACGTATCTAATGTATATTTGAGATGAGATAGACAAATGAAGCCTATGCATGCACCGAGATTATGCAAAAAGGAAGAAATTGACACTTGAACGAAAGCAATCGAGCCATAATTGAGCAGATGGCAGCCGTTACAAGAAATATATTAAAGTAGATGCAGTAGTATGCAAAACTGGGAATAACGCATCTGAAGGATATTTAAGACGAGGTTGACAAATGAAACCTATGCATTCATTGAGAATGAACAAAAAGAAAGAAATTGACTTTAGAATTAATCAATCCATCCATAATTGTACAACAGGGGTTCCAAATCATGGGGTAACTTGCGCTAGTTGGGGTGCGAGATGATCTATCAGTGGATGCAAAATCTTGGGTAAAATAAGGTTGGACACATAAATTTGTTCACAAATTTTGCGCCAATTTCATTCTCTACCATCCGATGAGTTATTACTCTTGCAGGGCCTGCGAGAACATCGCAAAAATTTTCCTGGGGTGCAGGTTTAGAAAAAGGTTGGGAACCGCTGCTATAGAGAAAAGAACAATGAGCACCGAGTAGCTAGGTATGTCGATAGAAAAATGAAATCCGTGAGCGAAGGTGTTCCCAAACAGGATGAATACACATGGGAACAGCAAGTCGGGAAAGAAGAGGAAGAAAAGAACAATGCATCATCAGTAAGAAGTAAGGGAAGGAAGCAAAGTGGGTACCTACAAAAGACAAAAGTTTTGCAAGCCTAGATAAGGTGACCTGAGGATAGCGCGGAAAGGGGGGGGGGGAGAGTAACCTAACTCTGTTTCATCATAGCCCGTAATATGCAAGAAATAAAAAGGTAAATGAGTTACCTAAGCTAATTGAGAGAAATGAATGCATTATGATTTATAACAGAGCGTTTAAATATTATTTCGACGCCCTAAACAATAAACGATATTATAGGTACGGTAGTTTGCAAGATGGGAAAGAAGGATCTGAAGCAGAGTTTGCATTAAAACACTCACCCAATAAACCCTTCTCTTCCCCCCCCCCCCCCCCCCCCAAAAAAAAAAAAAAAAAAAAAAAAAA
>LQNS02278091.1:48742876-48762873 GCA_001587735.2 Parhyale hawaiensis | reverse complement strand
GTACAGTCATCAAGTTGAGTGTACAGTCATCAAGTTGAGTGTACAGTCATCAAGTTGAGTGTACAGTTATCAAGTTGAGTGTACAGTCATCAAGTTGAGTGTACAGTCATCAAGTTGATTGTACAGTCATCAAGCTGAGATAATTCAGATTTCAAAAGGCAAAAAAAAGTTGGGTACCTTGGAATCTTTTTCTCCAGTATTAGATAGGGGAAAAATAGAACTAATAACACAGGAGAAAATTCAGATTTCAAAATGTAAAAAAAAAGTGGGGTATCTTGGACTCTTTTTCTCCAGTATTAGATAGGGGAAAAATAGAACTAATAAGATAGGAGAAAATTCAGATTTCAAAAGGCGAAAAAAAAAAGTTGGGTACCTTGGAATCTTTTTCTTCAGTATTAGATGGGGGAAAAATCAGGAAGCCCAAAAGACGGCGGGGGTTTTGGTGAAGTGTTAATTTTTTGCCGTCATTTATAATGACGGCACGGGCCACTAGTTTTCAATAATACAAATGTTTCTTTGATTTTTGACTGTAGTCCACTCCATTCAGTTCAACTACTGCACTATGTACAGACACACAGAGACACCGAGAGCGACAGTTCACAGCCTGTACAGATTAGTATATATAATATATATATATAAACACACGACGGTCATTCTTAGTATTAGATTGACATGTTCTAGTGTATCTAAATCAGCTCAAGGAATCCTTGAAAAAATGCCCGATTTCATGTAGACAGTCAAATCTTGTGTAGTTTATAGCCAAACAACAAAGTAAGAACTTCTTTGGCTCTTCTAACTCGTAAATGTTTACGGCCCACAACCTTTAAGAGTTCTTTTGTGCAGTGGTTTATTGATTGGCAAAGTAGCTAGTTCATGATTACATTTCTTTGAACTGACAACTAGAACTACTGCTCACTGAGTGCTCATGTTACTGCAGCTTTGCCAGAGGAAACATTGTAATTTCCGACTTTCTTGAACTTGCTGGTCAAGGGTCTAACTGGCATATTTCTCCATAGCTACTCTTTTGATAGCATTGCCCCAAACATGACTTGGTTTGCCAAGTGTTGCACTGCCTAAAGAAATGGGTTTTCTACCTTAGAAAAGAGGTACGTAGCTACTGATTGCCAGATTCAGTAGCTTTTTTATTTCTGAGTTCATGTGAAGTAAATTGTTCACAAATGTTTTAAAATTTAAAGTCTGTCATTGTCAATGAGACTATACTGTAGTCCCAAGAATGTGAAGCATTAAGCGTTTAGCCGTTCAATCTAGTATGCAGCAGGTTTAAACTGCTTCAGTTGATTTTTTTTTGTGGTAATGAATCAAGTTTCGTGGCAGTTTGACTGCCAAAGAATGAGATTACTACAGGAAGACTGTCTTGGCAACTACTTTCTAAACTTACTGTAACCACATACGGTACAGTTATTACTTTAATCAATACAAACTATGCTCTCTACCAGTTTAGTGGTAGACGAACTACACGTATTCTCTCCAAAAGCTGTGATTGATGAATTGGGCTTGGAAGTGGTGAAAATGTCAACCATTATTATATCATGTAGAGGGTGTAACACAAAAGAAGGTAGCAGTAATTTTAATAGTAGTTAAGTAAACAAGAGCACCTTGTGGAAACGAGCCTTAGCCGTGATAGACGGGAGGTTGAAAGTTTAGTCAGTAGTTTTGGTATTTTTCACATTTAGGTCAACCAACCTGACTACCTACAAGAGAATGGGGTGATGGTTCAATTCCTTCTGGCAGTTTTTCGGTGGAAAGATATGCATACAAATATACTCATGCAAACAAGTAGGACACTCAGGATGACAACATTATAACTTCTCTCACTTGATTCACTGATGACAAGCACCTCTCCCACTTTGTTAGAGGGTAATAAATAGTCCAATTTAATCCCTTGACAAGCAAAACACTTACAGCTTTTGTTTTGTAGCTAAAACATTTAGAACCTTAAGAGCCGTGCCGAGCTAGCTACTTATTAAAATGTAAAGTATACGTAGTTTGTCACTGAATGCGACTGAAACGGACTTGCTGTGGCACCACAAGTGAAAAGCAAAACTATAAAGGCTGAAATGTAATTGCAATAGATATCAGAAGCTGCAGGATGTCGGCCAAGTCCTTCGCTACTATGCTAGTCATGTCAGTGAGGCAGCCTAATTGGTAAAGATATGATTTGCCATGATGATTCATCATGGCATTTGTTGAATGATCATGTTTCTACAAAGATTTTTCAGTAACACTGAACAATACACAAATGTAATGAAAAGCAGACAAATGCTGAAACTTCAACCACAACTGTGGTAAAAACTATCATTCTTTTGTTATTCTTAGAAAGTGCTTATATTGGCTACAAGTATTCTATTTACTCTTAGGCTTAAACCTGTTAAGCTTCAACTAACACCCTGTAGCTGTAGTTATGCCAAATGGCTTCCATTTACTGCACTTTTCTGAAATTTTCGCAAGAACTTTAGTTCCTGCAGAATTTTGTAAACGTCAATGATTTTTTTGCACTTTGTCTGGGCTTTGTATCCGGCTAGACAAAGTAATATGCAAGGAAACTGGTCAATATGAAAGATGAACTATACATTAACATTTATCAGCCAGTCATCAACTGTCCCCATTTGAGATAGCGTGCTAATACATATGTATCTATATCATAAATTGTTACCAATATTTGATTATCAAGGAGTTGTTGGAGGAGTAATCTCTTTCAAAACAGTTAAATCGGTGTAGAACAATGAAAAAGCATCAATTTTATCATTGGAAAGGTTTCCTCCATAAAACTCGAAAATGCAAAAAAAATTAAAACAATAATACCCACTAACCAATGTTGTTTTTTTAAATCCAGGGTTTTTTTCTAACCCTGATCTGAAGTATGTACATCTAAGTAACCTGGAAACCTTATAGGATCACTCTACACGAGAACAAGCCAGGAAAGAATAAAAGAGTAGAAAAACTAGACAATAATATAAAAAAAAATGGAAAAGGACTTAAAGTACCGAGGGTTTAGAAATGAACAAAGCCCAACATGTAATTTAGGCTACAGTAGCTTACAGAGTCCTCCTGCATATGATTCCAAGTAGCATAGGATGAAGAAATTTCAATAACTTAGCCCAAACTGTCAGATCCTACGCCTCTTTGAAGGATTACACACCATCTCAGAACAATACCGTACTTACCATGACTGGAGCTCTCCAGCCTTCATCCCTGGACCTGGATCTGGAAGGGTTGCACCGGGCCTCCAGCAAAATGGTGATGAGTTCGGACGTGTCACGAACACCATCATAACCAACNACACACCATCTCAGAACAATACCGTACTTACCATGACTGGAGCTCTCCAGCCTTCATCCCTGGACCTGGATCTGGAAGGGTTGCACCGGGCCTCCAGCAAAATGGTGATGAGTTCGGACGTGTCACGAACACCATCATAACCAACACCAGCAGCTGTGGGTCCTATGTGCTCCGAAACTGTGGGTGCAGGCAGCTCTCTTCCCAACATGCCCTTGCCATTCGTAACGGCAGCAGTTGCAGAGGAGCCATTACTGGCAGCGCCATTGGCGGCGGACTTCCGCCCTCTTGGTCCAAATCCATGAGATACATTGGCAGTTTTCAGGCCACTAGACAAAGCTGGCGCTGCTTTGGAAGATGTGCTTGGATCAAGCAACTCAGAAGTAGATGAACATGGAGCCTCAGTGGCACTGGCATCAGCAGATGCAGGAACTGGTGAAGAAGAAACATCAGAAGAAGTGGTAGTGAATACCGCCAAAGGAAGAGGCGCAGACGAGATGGTTTCCGAAGTTGGCACTGGGTTAGCTGAGGTCTCTTTGCTTGAATTCTCACACTGGGCCGTGACAGCAGTTACAGGGAGCTCGGGTACCTTAATTGAGTGCTCTACCAGATCATCCTCACAGGCAAAAAACAGAGTCCAGCGGTTCAGATCCACAATTTGCTGGAATAGATAGGCAATAATTAGACTAAGGATAATCACAAATCGAATAAACAAAAACTGTCGACATATAGAATGTTTAACGTTTTGGAAAGTTAAATTCCCATCCTCAGAAACTTAAAATTTGGAACCGACAAAGTATGAATAATAATAAAATTTTACTTTGCATAACCTAAGTTTGGGCAAGTGTTAGCATGAGGGGACCTAAAAAGCAAATGACCACATGACCCTCTTTGCGCACTGTGGTCATTTGCGTTTTAGGTCCCCTCATGCTAACACTTGCCCAAACATAGGTTATGCAAAGTAAAATTTTCTTATTATTCATACTTTGTCGGTTCCAAATTTTAAGTTTCTGAGGATGGGAATTTAACTTCCCGAAACGTTTAACATTTTATATGTAGACACTTTTTGGCAATAATTAGTTGTAATTAAAGGCACTCTATGCGTGGGTTCGTGATAATCTAATACATATCTTACGCTGTCAAAGAGATGGGGCAACACAATACAGCTAGGTAACTGTTATAGAACTATTGATGCTAATACAGTAGGTAGGTAGTTTAACCTGGGATATGACTTCATGATTTGCAAGAATGGCAATAAAATGGCTTTTGTGTCACTAAACCAAGCCAGGTCATAGTCGCAGAATACGGTATGACCAATGCTCGGCTACATAGCCTATCTCCATAAGGGACAAACCAGCCACGCTCGGTGACTAGGACAAGTCACGGTGATTTTGGATCTCCAGGTCATCGAGTTCAGCCAACGGTTCAGCTAGAATACTGAAACAGGATCACATTCCATCACAAGACCAAGAGCACAAAATATGATTCTGAATAGAAAATAGTAGGCCTATGTCTCACGGTAGCTATTCGCAAGTTTAGTTAAAATCGGTCAGAATAAGTACAGCCTAGTTAGAGTAGGTGCCTAATCTAACCTACAGGCACACAAACCTATTAGCTACACGTGAACTTCAGGCAGGCCACATAGTATAACAACATCCAAAATACAGTGAATTATACTAACTCTCGGAGTGACCAGTGAAGCCTGTCGGTTGTTATCACACCAAATAACTTGCATGCGGGGAGGCGGATGCAGCAAGCCGCACGACCCTTCGCCTTCATGTCCGTCACACGTTTGTTGGCAGAACAGGGACGGGCGGGAGCCGCTGGTGGTAGTAGGCACGTCTCTAAACTCCTCTGGGCAGCCACTTGTGCTGTCTCCTGATGAAGAGATATAACTACCATCAAGCCAAGATGTATGCCAAGAGTGTAATAATTTTGAGTGTTGGCAAGGCCATTATATTATTTATTCTAGAATTCAAATCAGGAATGGGGGCCAAAGGCTAGCTACTGCCTACAATGCTCAACCCAGGTAAAGCATGGATGTGATGGTAACAGTTGTCTAGCTTCATATGGCTAGGACACTACTAGCATCATAAGCATTTTCCAGACAGCTTAGTGAGAAAATATAAGCTTAGCTAAGTAGCTAGTGCAAGACAATAACAATGAACAGTAACAGAAAAACCAGGACAAAAAGGCATTTTCTAACAATCTGTAGTAGCTATTGTTAAAGCAAATCACAGCAGGCGAACTCAAGTGTATGACTTCACACCCCAAAGATATAAGATACACTGCAACATACCATAGCTACCGTACCTAAAATAATCATCATGATAAAATAAAGCCACAGCTGCATTAAATACCCAGAGACCCATATGGTTTTACTAAAAAGCTGGTAATGAATTTCATAGCTAGTAACACAATTCAATTATGATACCTTGGACACAGTATCATACTATAACTTGAGAACAAGAACGTACTCTAAATTGTTAGCCAAGAGTCAGGTAAAAACAAAACAATCATACCTATATAAACTTCAACAAGACAAACAATATGAATTATTTATTAGGTTTTTTCTCAATAAGACGTCTTCTGGATTTTATAATTTTTTTGGCCAAGCTTACGACAATCTTTGCGAAAATCGTTTTCAAGGCAAAAAAATTTTGTCCCGGGAATTCTTAAATGCACCTGAAGTGTATCAAAGATGCTCAATTTAATTTCGTTCAACAATTAGAGCGATTGGTCAAAAATTTGTCTCACAATAACAAATTTAAAAGTGGCCTGTAAATTTCGGAGATATGTTAGTATCTATTATAGCAGTTTTGACCTAATGACGATAAGCTTAATTAAAAATGCCTCTGCTGGTTTTGTTAACATTGCTCTAGTACCTAGGCCATTCAATTGATTTCAAGGTACTAGAGCAATGTTAACAAAACCAGCAGAGGCGTTTTTTGGAACCAAGCTTTTCATCATCAGATCAAAACTGCTATAACAGGTACTAACATATCTATCTCCGGAATTTACAAGCCACTTTTAAATTCATTATTGTGAGACAAATTTTTGACCAATTGCTCTAATTATGTTGAACAAAGTTCAATTGAGTACCGGTATCTTTGATACACTTCAGCTGCATCTAAGAATTCCCAGAACAAATTTTTCTTGCCTTGAAATCGGCTTTTGCAAAGATTGTCGAAAGCTTTGCAAAAAAATTATAGAATCCAGAAGACGTCTTACTGAGAAAAACCTAATAACTTATGTAGCCTGGATGTCCATTATTTTAATCAATAAAAAAATATGAATTATATTAGCTACATAGAAAGCTATTGAGGCATATGAGAAACTCCATTTGCTTTGTCATAAGTGAATGGTTAGCTAGTAGCTACAGCTAGCTTGTGAAGCCCAAACTGGAGTTGGTTCTAAATTTTATAACCTACTTATGTTTAGCTAATTCTGAAGTAACTGAAAGCCTGCAGTTAAGGAAGTGATAGTCTCTGGTTCATGGTTGCTCACATTTAAACTTACACTGGGAGTTGACAACTCACCTGTATTCTCAGGCCACGCAAATGCCTGGCAAAAGGCAGGATGAAAGTTTCCATGAGAGCCGCAGTCATTGCAAGAGTTCTTACGGCAGAATTTATGCGGTACATCAAAATTGGGATAAGGGCTGGCCACGTAGCTTCCAACATCTACATTTAGCTCGGGCTCCCCAAGATCATGCAAGAGGAGGGAAGATCCAGGTGTGGTGGCCGCCTGTGATATTAGTGTGGTTGCTTCGGACTGTTTCCAGCCCCGCACAAGGCGGCACACTAGGCTGCACATAGACAGCATGGCGATGCCTGGAGTAAGCTACTGTGGAATGTCAGTGAAGGAAACTTCACTCCATAAAACAGAGATGTAATGCATGTGGCATTGGCAGCCAAAACAAGTGCGGTGATTAGCTAGCTACTTCATTATAATTTTTTGCCAGTGTTTATGTAGGTAGTACTACCTCTGTAAAATAAGATGAGGCATCAGAACTTGCAATATAAGCGCACTATTATTATACCTAGCTACTAGTGTAAGCCTCCATAGAACAGTTCTTTTTAAGAGAGGAAAAATCAATACACAGTTACTTAGCAATATAAATAATTGATACCTTCACATTTCAAATGGTGCAAATAATGCAGGATTCCATTGTAAAGACCAAATAGACTGAATGTTCCAATAAACTATTTGGCAGTAGTAAGCAAATGGCAGAGTACGGTACCTCTGTTCGATAGCACCACGACCACACGTTTCTGTGGGTTACTCTAGATCAGGACAGGTGAGTCGTCACGCTTTGTTATTAACAGGTAGCTAAGTACTCTTGCCATTTTTTTTTTTTTTACTTAGCCAAATTTGTGAGGTATTGCTCATGTGTAAGCATAAGAGTAGAGTTCCCAGTAGTTCTTTGTAAACTGTCTTAGTAGGTATATCTGTAGTATTCTCTTAAGACAATCTATACTAACATGTTACTTGTGCATGCTAGTTTAAGAACTACTGTAAAAAAATCTGATAACTCTGTTCTTGTTCCCCGTGCAGGTACTAAAGTTACTTCCTCTCAGAATATATATATTTTTTTAGGCACAATCTCAGACCCACTGGTACCTATATAGGTTAGGTAGGCACCCGACCCCCTGAGCTTCATTCCGGACGACGAGCGAACATCTCGCCTTAAAATGAAGCCCAGAACACACAAGCTTTGGGATCGATTTCGCCTCCCGAGGTACCTTGACGTTCACTTACCACGGCAAAATAGTTCATTGGAACATTCAGTCTATTTGCAGTGGTTCGCTTCTGGCAGAGTACCTCTGTCAGATAGCAACGACATGCCAACAGCGTGGCTTGCAGAGCAGGGAGGGGTTCTGTGGAGCCCTGATGGGGAAGGTGAATCTCAATCTTGCAGATTTTACCCTGATCTGTTTGCGCTTGTGCACTCGCCTGTGGTGGACAAAACTCCTGCCAAGGTAGACAAGATATTGGACTCTTGTTTGTTTAGTATGAGTCAGAACATACTCTTTCTAGCAGGTAAGCCCAGTCTGTCCTGAACTTTGGACTGACGTATCACAGGCACATGGCTCCGAACTGCTTATTATGGAGTTTAGTTTCATCTTGCAAAATGGGAAAAGACCAGAATCACTGGTGCAGGAGCCCTCTGGATCGGGCTATCAGCCGATGCTCTTTGAGAGCTGCAGAAAACAATGCCTGGAGTCCTTGTACTGAGGTGCTGTATCACCTGCAGCCTTCTTTCAGTCTCTCGCAAAGGACCTAGATCCTTTCCTTTCGGATCAGGGTCTTTGCATCTGTTGAGCCTTTTCTCCCATTTTCTGAATTCTTGAGCTGCCCCTGTACTGGAGCAGCTTTCCTTGAACAGGCACTGTTACCTTATTATGTGGTCTTGCCTATCCGCCTAGACGGATACCTCCACCAAGGCCGTCAGTAATCTTTAACCCGGCTGATTCCTCGTAATCAACCCCGGGTACTGCCCCTGAGAAGGTTCTTTAGTCAGTCCTTCTTAAGCGATCTTGTGTTTAGGCTAAGTCCTAAAATATTCAACCCTCACTTCGCTTTACTTGTACCTGTTTTGTTTAATTCAGAGCCTCGGCTAGCCTTTGTGGCCAAGCACTGTTTGACTTGTTCTGCTCTGGTTCCTGAGGTAGCAGGTCCTGTAGGGTCTTCTTATGTTCTTTGACGACTCCTTGGTCTTATCCAAGACCATGCCTGAGTGCTCAGGTGTTCTTGCACATTACCTCTTGGAGCAATTGTCTGATTGAAGCCCTTATTGCGTTTAGCCAAGGGGGCTTAACACATTTCTAAGACCAAGCCTGCCTACCCTTTCTGGACCCTCCTCTGGGTCCCAGAACTCAAAAACACCTTTGCTACCGTTCACTTATATTTAGGAAGTATGTAGACAAGGCTCTAATAAGAATACTGGTGCTGCCGGAGGTGAACTATACTAACGGGTGTAGTAACTATAGGTTAAGCTTGTTGTGCGGTCCAGGAACTAGGAATTTGCTAATTGCCATACGTTGGGACCTAGTAGAATCCGGAGCTCTGCTTCTGTCTGCAGATAAGGACAGACCTGAGTAAGGACCTTTTAGTCCTGTACTTGTCTCTGTATGCAGCTAGAGTGTGGTCTTTCTATTCAGCTATGGTTTAAAACAAAGGGAGAATTTCTCTTAGTTTAAATTCGTTAGCATGCCCTTTTGCAATGAGGTAACTACATTCTGGCCTGTTGGTCCTGTTACCTTTGTCTCTAGAAACAAAGAAATTGAATGAGAGTCTTAATCCTGTCAGGCTACTGTGAAACACCTCGTCGCCGCTCTCCTCAACTTCTGAGAGATGCGTATATAAGACTTGTTTTACCCGTCTGCTTAAGGGCAGATCCCCGGGAATTTTCCTTACTATTGAAAAGGATTTCATTTTCTGAGGTCCAGTTTTCAGTGAAAACCTTTGTTCTGAGCCTGAAAAACAGCTCTCTCTACTATTGTGTGTACCCAGGCTGTCTATTTGTATCTGCTCAAAATCCTGGGGCCCTGGCTCTCAATCTGCGAGGGTTAGTCCTGTATCGAAGTACAGATGCGGACTACCCAAAACTTTGTAAAACTTACAATTATGGCAGATCTCCCTTATCGTTCTGATTCTCCTCCCAGGTGAGAGTGAACCATCCTAAGGGTCTTGGAAGCCCACGCCTTCAGTTAGCGTCTGAGCCCATGCTACTGCTCTAACCCTCTTTGCTTAGTCTGGGTTTGTCACTTTCAATCGGGCTTTGTCGATCAAATATTCCTAGGTCATTAACCTTTGGACCTTTGCCCTAGTGGCAAAGGACGGAGTTTCCTCTATTATCTACTAATTCTGTGTCTTACTAAATTTCTGATTTGCATTTATTACTGGAAGAGACTGCCTAAAGGCCCTGAATAGCTCTTCCTTTGGTTTCATACTCTGGAGAGCCTTTAGAGCCCCACTTCACCTAACTATGAAGTAATAACTTTTCCTGTAAGGTTTACTTCACCCCTGGAAAAAATAACCATCTTTAGCCTTTGTGGGCTCCAACTTACATTCCTTTATGGAAAGTACTTTCTTTCTCGAGATGTTTACAAGGAAAACGTTTATTGTTGGAGTGTGATCTCGCTAACCCTGTAATTTTTCAAGTGTTACTTCTCATTAATTATCTAGATGATGTGATTGAAGACCCACTTATTGCTAGCTTTTACAGCCATGTTTTTGTTTGGCTTTCCGAGCTATGAGACTAAAGACCTTTCTGGGTCTTAGTTTTCTGTCGCAAACACTATTATACCTATTGCTAAAGCATAGTCTATTCATATTCACACCCCTCCAGACAACGAACTGGCCCTGTGAAAAAATGCAAGGCTGCTATCTGGAAACACTTATCTGTAACTATGGGCTTCCTGATCAATTCGGTATCCCTGCTGGGATCGCATTTAGAGAGCTCTGACTAGGTAGATAACTGCTCCAACCTGCGTGGATGGGTTTTAGCCCTTCGAGGTAAAAAACCGGGGCCGGTATATACTTGACTCCTACCCTTGGAGACTCATCTTCTCTCTGGTTCTGGCCGTCCGTCTGCTAGCTTCCTCAAAGGAGCACGGCTAGGCGACGAACTAGATAGTACGAGGATCTAGGAGCAGTTGTGGAACAAATGGGCTGCTAGTTCTTTTGCGGTTAGTGGGCTACTCACAGGTTCCAAATCTGGACTGTCTTTATGGGTTAACAGAGCCGTAGACCCCACCCTAACCGCACTGCGGCTCTTTACTCGGGCGCAATATGAACCCTGGTCTCGGTGTATAAGGTGACTGCTCGCTAAGAGCTCACACCCTTATTATACCCAAAGGGGACTCTAGATTACTCGTCAGTAGGCTAGTTTCTAGCATACAAAAACAGGTTACCCTTTGGCCTGAGTACCCCAGCGTATAGCTAGTCGACGAAAAGAACAGGTTTCTGTTAGTGAGAAGTTCGGAGCTGTTCCTATGCGAAAAGCTCGCGCGCTACTCTTGGATCGACTATGTACCAGATCCAGAGGTCTACCATGGAAGGATCCTTACCTCTATCCTTTTGAGTAAGCACTCAGGCTCTCTTAACCAGGTTTGAAAAGAACCTTCAGTCTTAAAGGAACCGCCCGGATTTGGGTAGTTTTAAGCCGTTAGTTCTTAGCCAACTGCTCCAGCCCTACTAAGTAACACTGAGATTAGCGTGTTAACTGCAGGAAATTATTACTAGAGGCCCGTAGGATTTCTGAGAGAGAGGTTCCTATAGATCTTAAGTACGTAGTCTAGTTCTCAGGTCGTCGGACAAACTGAACGAAGCCAGTCTCTAAAGGAAACCTCTTTCTCGATCATAGTTATTAAAAATGTACGCGGCATCACAGGGCCCTACTGTGAAGCCGCCGTTACTGTACGACGGGTTAACTCGGGACACCCAGGGTAACTCGGGACAGCACTCTCACTTCACATATTAAGGGCTGTGGAAACCAAACTATGCAGTGTTTGGCCAAACTAAAAATAGGGCAATAAACTTCAACATTTTTGCTATCGGTTCAGGATAGAAAGCATTCAATTCAGCTCATGCAAATATTAGAAAAAAATAAAAAAAAAACAGTATTTTTCGTTTTTTTCCAAAACGCCCCTGGTAAGGTCTGGGGAGAAAAATCTACAAGGCGGAGAGCAAAAAGTTGCTTAGATGGAATGTAGCCTAAGGTGTTGGCTATAGAATCTCACAATCAGAATTCATCTACCTGTTCTCAAAACAAAATGGCGGCCATTCCCGCAACCATACCATACCATCTTCTGTGTAAATACGATTGGAATTCAAATTTCGAAAATAGACATGGCCTCTCTGGGGTGTTTACCAAATCATTGGACGGTTCTGTGCTTTTCCGTGATCACGATGATCATGATCACGGTGATTCTGATCACAAATGTGGCCACAAAAAGACGCCACATGTACGCGCTATGCTTATATCTTGTTAGCTTGTTGCACACAATGAATAGGTAGGTACACAATGCTCTCTATATTAGAAAAGGTCTCCGAACAATTTGAAGTTTAAAGGTAGCCTCAAAGCCCAATTGGAAATTTATGAGCATTTATCGGCTGCCTATAGGATAAGAGTGAAAGGTATCCAATAAAATCGGATAAATGTCTATAAATTTTCGATTAGGTTGCCAGCACAACTTGAGCGCTAGCAAACATATTTAAGCGCTAACAAAAATCTTTAAGCACTAACAAAAAATTTTAAGCACTAACAACAATTTTTAAGCGCTTGCAAAAATTTTTAAGCGCTTGTAAACATTAGGATGGTGCTTACAAGCATTTTAGGTGCTACAAAATCTTACCATTTTTTAAGTAGCTTAAGCAAAATAAGCATTAAGCATTTGTTTCAAGCAATGTCGGGGCTCTAATTATAACATGTGTTTGTGGACTTGTGGACTAGGTATTGATAAAACTTCAATTTCATGGAGTCACTTCTGCTCTCCCTTGATTGACAGGTGGGCAGGCTCTCGAATGAGCGGGATTGATGACTCTTTCTTGACAGGTTTGACAGCATGATTGACAGGCTATCGCTCGAGCTTCATCGATAGGTGTCTAGTGTCTTGAGCATCTGCTGTCGCTCACACGCGTCTTGCCTGTGGGAGCTAACTCCACCCGCCCCTGCCCATACAATACCAATCAGTACAAAAGGGATAGGATACTAATTAGGAAAATAAGGCTGTCGATGTCACTGCACAAAATACATGACACAAATAGTTAGAATGTTCCAATGAATACTTTTGCAGTGGTGAGCGGTAGGCACAGTACCTCTGTCGTTAGCCCGCAACTCGCACCGCCAATCGGCGACTCCAATTCAGGAGGAAAGGTCAGAGTCGTCACACTCATATTATTGACAGATTAGGTACTATACCTACCGCTCTAACTACTTTCCTATCCTAGTCTATCTTCCCGGAGTCAAAATCAGTAAAACACTGGAGCTTCCCATTCTCCTGAGTCAAGGAGAGGTCAGGAAAAACCTTCCCTGATTTTTTCTAATTTTTTTCCCATTTTTTCTCTTTTTTCCTGCAGCTGCATCAGCAGACCCCAGGCAGTATATAGGTAGCATCCCCACCCTCCAGCCTCACTTTAATCGACAAGCAATTATATCTTGGAGTCAGTAAAACAAAGGGTTTTGGGTCTGGATTAAGGTAAAATTATTACATTTCAGTATTTGCCTAGCATAGAAATAGTACATATTAACTGTAAATTGTATTGTTAGTTTATTTGTTTGTTTAAATGCTGGTTTTATGTGCTCTATAAATTATATGGTACTCAGAGATGACAAGTATTGTACGACGCTCTTGTGGGTTGTAATTTGAAACATTAGTAGGTATGTACTGTACATTGCCTGCTGGCTACCATCATCAGCAGGGTTATCTACAGACAAATTCCTTTTGTAATAGGCCTACAAAGTGAGTTGCTTATTTATCATAATAAGCATTGAAGTAGCCATGTGCCTGCATTTTTCTGAAAAAGGCACACTTTTCCTTTGTTTGCATACCATAAAAATCCGGAAACGCATTCCGAAGACGATTCCATTGAAATTGTCTCCGCAGTCGCCTTCAACTTTTTTTTTACCCTAAACATATTAGTCCATCTCCTTTACACTTTCAGTGTCTACATTGCGTACTCAAGTCAGTCACATAGTCGTCAGTCATATAGTCGTCAGTCCCTTGATGCAGTTAAAGTCTGCTGTGCTGTGTACGGACGTGTCTTGTTTGTTCTCTGAGCTCCCATGAAGACTGTAGGCAGAGGTATTATACACTATGCTTCGCTCTGTTAAAGATTATAGTGAGCATTGGCGAGGTTCTTTATTACATTAAAACTAAAATGCAATGCGTTTATACTGGTTTTAACTTTTAAGCTGTGTCGTACGTTGTCTATGCCGATAAACAGAGACGCTTTGAACTTTTTAAATTACCGCAAACTTTGGGGCAACTGTCACCACCCATATGGGCATAAAATGGGTCACTGCGCTACTCTGGGGCACTAGTAGCACTGATGCGGTTTCTCCTTTTCCATATAGGTCCCCCACTTGAACTTCAGAATTATATTGATATCTTTTGATTCGTTGAAAATTACTGATATAGAATACATAGGTTCTTATTTGTGGAAACTCTGTTTTGTCAAATTTTTGTCTTTTCAGCTTCTTAATTGATCCGTCGGAGTGCGCTGCTGCTTAAGATTAGGTTACATGCGTATGCGTAAGAGCCAAACTCGTCCCATTTTAGGCCGTACTGTCGGGTAGTTAGGCATAAACCCGTTCAGATTCACCCCTCTTTAGGCCGTACTATTGGGTAGTTAGGCAAAAATCCCTCAGATTCACCCCTCTTTAGGCCGTACTGTCGGGTAGTTAGGCATAAACCCCTTCATAATACGGGCAGCCGGGGCAGGTTAGGTAAGGCGTAGGTCTGGTTTGCCTAATTTCCACAAAAAAATGGATGTAATTTTCGTTTTCAGCATGCCTCAATTATACTAGAAATCACTTTCTTTTGGGTCCCACGAATCACCCAAAGGAACCCAAATGAACCCAAAATGACCCAAAAGAACCCAAAGGAAACGAATCACCCAAAGGAAGTGAAGATCTGTTAACTAGTAGACAAGTTTTAAATGATGAAAACAAGTTCTAAATATTGAGAACAAGTTCTAAATGATGGAAACAAGTTCTAAATGATGGAAACAAGTTCTAAATGATGGAAACAAGTTCTAAATGATGGAAACAAGTTCTAAATGATGGAAACAAGTTCNTGAGAAAACGTTGGGTAGAACTTTCGCACCTTGTACATTATGTGAGGGGGGCATGGGGGGGGGGGGGGGGGGGGGGGCAAAATGATCAATTTTAGACCGATTGTTCTGAGATTTGCATAGTATAGCTATGTATTTTTGAGAAAGAAACACATTTTGCTCCTACAAATTTTTTTATTTAGGCCTTTTTTCAGATAATGGGAAATTATAAATATAGCTGTAGATACCGGTACCTATGCATTTTTTCTAAGTTTCAAATGAATAAAACTCAATGATTTTTCATGATAGAAAAAAGCAATGACGGTTTTGGAATCCTTGAAACAGTTTGGACATTAAATTGAGGACATCAGGACATTAAAAAAAAAGTTGGGTAAAACTTTTGCACCTGGTACATTATGTGGGTAGGGGGGTAAAATACCGTACTCAATTTTCAAACGATTGTTCTGAAATTTGCATAGTGTATGTATTTTTGAAAAAAAAAACACACATCTTACTCCCACAATTTCTTTTTTATTGAGGCCTTAGTTTTTGAGATAATGGAAATATATATGAATATATACCCATGAATTTTTTCTGAATTTCAAAGGAATAGAACTCAATGAGTTTTCTTGCTTCAATAAAAACAATAACAGTTTTAGAATCCTTGAAGCATTCCTAAGAAAACTATACAGCAGGATTTTTCATTTTAGCCTTTTTTTTCAATGCAGCTTAAAACCGATTTTACCCCTATATTTTATTTAGGTAGTGATTGGACAGAATAGAAAATGGAGAGGCCAGCTCAGTAGTTTTGTTAAGAATGTTTCAAGGATTGCAAAACTGTCATTGTTTTTATTTTAGCATGAAAACTCATTGAGTTCTATTCCTTTGAAATTTAGAAAATATGCCTAGGTAGCTAGTTGTATCTTTATACCGTATATAGCTACTTCCAATATTTCAAAAACTAAGGCGCAAATCAAAGAAATTGTATTAGTAAAATGTGTTTCTTTTTCAAAAATCTATACACTAAGTAAATTTCAGAACAATCAGTAGAAAATGGAATATTTTGCTCCCCCATGCCCCCCTCACACAATGTAGGCTACCATAGAATGGGGTAATTGAGATTGTGTGGGGCAATTGAGATATAGTGGGGGTAATTGAGATCAATGATTATTGTGGCCTTGTTAGAGTACTTACACAAATCAGAACATTTCTTAAATTTCAAATACCTACCACAAGCCTATAGATTGTGTAAGTACTCTAACAAGGCCGCTCTGGTGCTCTACTATATCAGACTAAGCATAAGAAATCAGAGAGAGGGAAACTTCGGTCTTCTTATCCAGACCCCCATTGATGCACTTTAGACCTGTACTGAATCTGACTTAGGTTGGAACCGAGAGCCTTTCTCCCGGTCCCACGTTGAGGCTCCCCACATGGCCAGACTTCTAAATTGAGACTTAGAATGAGGATCTCATGACGATCTTTACCCAATAGGCTAGCAGTGCCAGCCTTACAGTTCCCCTTATAGAGTGAGACTTAGGTGCCAACCAAAGCCTTGCTCCCGCCTGGGGATACTTTCGTAGCTCGTGTTGCCATAGCCTACCATGGTGCCTACCTATATACTTTTGAGAGCTCTGCTGGTGCAGCAGCAGCAAAAATTCAGGAAAAGAATGAGAAAAAAACAAAGATCTTGGGAGCTACCCTGAAGCCCACTCTTATACCTACACAAGACAAAAGCTTCAAAATTTCGGCTATGTCAAAAGAAAAAAAAAAAAAGGAGTGCCTAATTCTGTCACTAACAAGACTCTGATCAACTCGGAATGATCCTCCCGACTGGAGAATGCCCAAGGCATGCGAGTTGTGGTGCAAACGACAGAGGTACTCTGGCATTAGCGAGCCACTGCAAAAAAATATTTTAAAAATGCACATTACGCATTAGCTAGTAGGTACCTAAGACTTATTGCTATAAATTTTCTGGTTAAAGAATCTATAATGCCCTAGAATAAGGTTTGCAGTTTTTGGAATGACAACTTACTTTGTTGCAAAAATCTAGCAAACCACTCACACTCAATGCTCTGCTATAGCCCCGACAGGGGTGATTCATCGCATATTCCGCATACTTTAAAATTAATAAACGGCTGGGGCTAGGAAGTTGAAATTTTTTACACTTATATAGTCTATGTTGGTTCAAGGTACATTGGAACCCCGTTTTCCCAAACAGCATGGGGGGAGCCTCTTCCGGGAAAACGAGAAAATCTCAGTTCCCAGAAAATCCCCTTTCTACCGGACGTCTGTCCAGTAAATTGAAACGATTTCCAGAATATCCAATACCAGAAAAACCGTGGTTTGCCGCGCATTGGTGAACCGAATTGAAGCTATTTCCGGAATTGTCAGTCCACACAGCATTTTACACGTAAATCTATGCATGAAGTACCAAAAACTTGAGGCAGTATTAGTGCTATCGCGACTTACGGTATTTTGCGAGAGTGATAGCATCCACGTTATGACACAATTTTTCCTAATAACCTTTTCTGTAAGGGCATAAGCCGCAAAATCTTTGAAGACAGTTACCTCATGTTAGTTCCGTCCTGCACAAGAAAGTTTCTTTCTTCTGCTACGCTAGTATTAGTTCTATCGCCACTTGCACGATTTTGCGAGTGGTTGCACCCGCGTGATCGCAGTATTTTCCTCAATAACTATTTCTGTAATTGCGTAAGCCACAAAATCTTTATGGGGAAGTTACCTCATGTTAGTGCCGTTCTGCACAAGAAAGCTTGTTTCTGCTGCTACGATAGCATTAGTACTACCGCCGCTTGCGCGATTTTGCGAGTGGTCACACCCGCGTGATCGCACAATTTTCCTTAATAACATTTTCTGTCATTCGTAGGCCACAAAATCTTTATGGGGCAGTTACCTCATGTTAGTGCCGTCCTGCACGAGGAAGCTTGTTTCTGTTGTTACGATGGTTAGTGTTATTGCGACTTGCGGAATTCAATACATTCACATTAAAAATCCGAAATTAAACCCATTTTAAACTTAAATTTAGTGATTTTATCGTGAAGAATTTGCTTGTGGTGTTACACGTCTGCTGTTGACTTGCCTTTACTGCTACCAACGGAAGGATTTCCCGGAAGAGACGCTGCGCAATAGGTGAATTTCAGTACCTATCTCTGCAGCGTCACTTCCGGGAAATATTTTGAAAGTCCAGACTTTTTCCGGGAAATGCCAAAGTTTTTCGGTATTCCAGCTTGGTTTCAGTTTCCCGGAACGTTCCGGGAAAACCCCGGAGAAGTAAAAAAATAGTCCGGGAAAACGAGAAGTCCGGGAAACCGGGTTCCAGGAAAAAGGGGTTCCACTGTACGTTCATGTCAATATTTGGAGAGGTACATTTTTGTATTGAAGTTATTAACAGAAAACCGCGCGATGAACTGCTCACTGTAAAATGGGGTGATTTCACTACAGTGTTGGGGTGAAAAATTGCAGTGCAATAATAATAGTAAAAAATGGGTAAAAATGTTACTAAAATGAAAACAAACTGCTAGGAAGCTATATAAGATGTTTCTAGGCAGATTCATATGAAGCTATGTAAATTTCCCAGTATGTATATGTATATTTTGTATATTATAGCTAGAGCCCGGACATTAAGCAACAACGGTTTAAGGGGATCGTTTAGGCGAAAATGGTCAAAATTATCAATTTTCTGTTTTTTGCTCAAAAAGTGTCTTCATGTATGGGGCATCACGTCCCAAATTTTTAGGGGGCTAGCGGCACTAGAACCCCCCCAAAATGGGGGGGGAAATGGGTCCACAGGGGGTCCAAATTTGCCCCTTTTTTTTTTTTTGCTGCAAAATCATTAGTACAGTAAAACCCCTCTAATCCGCACCCCAATAATCCGAAACCCTCCCTAATCCGAACATCTCATTACTGTTCGAAATGTTATCTGAACAAGTGAGCATTTTTCGGATTAATGGGGTAAAGTACGGAGTTCTAGCAAATACCTCTGTAATCCGTGCAAGGCGCTTCTCATTTTTCGGATAAAAGAGGTTATGAGCGAAAAATCTGCGCGAGGTGCTGTGCAGAAGGTACGAACAATCTCTCTATAATCCGTATTAGTGCGNGTTAATAACTTCTTACTATGAATGATTTTTGCTACAAACTGGGTGTCATTTTGTAGGTCTGGATGAGAGCTACAGAATGGTGTATAAAAAAAAAAAATTCTAGCTTTTAACCATAGCCGGCAGTGAATGACAAAGGAGCGTCCCGAATTACCCCGGCATCCGGGGCAACTCGGGACACCTGTAAAAAAAGTGTTATAAACATGCTTTAAAACTATTTTTAGAAGCTCAGATGTCTTTAATGATGATTGAAAACGTCCACCGTGTATTAGTTGACTATATTAATATGTTTGACGAAGTTTATGAAGTCATAAACACCTGTGGAGTAAGATTGAATTGTATTTCCACTATCATATTCTATCAAAAATTTCTAAACTTTTCTCAACTCTATTCTACGTAAGTACATGCCTGATTTGCAGCCAGATTCATTGACAGGCACTCTATCAAGAAAAACTGCCCAAAAACTCAGTCAATGACGAAGTACCGTCAGCCGGGGTAACTCGGGACAGCACTCTGTCACGCCATATTGAGGGCTGTAAAAACCAAACTATGCAGAGTTTTGCCAAACTAAAAAGAGGGCAATAAACTTCAATATTTTTGCTATCAGTTCAGCATAGAAAGCATTCAATTCAGCTCATGCAAATACTAGAAAAAAATTCTAGAAAAAAAAACTGTATTTTTCATTTTTTGAAAATAGATTGAATGTTCCAATGAACACTTTTGCAGTGGTGAAGCGTAGCAGAGTACCTCTGTCGGTAGCACTTAGACTCGCATAGCCGAGGCTTCTCCATGACAGGAGGACAGGTC
>LQNS02278091.1:48708403-48720509 GCA_001587735.2 Parhyale hawaiensis | reverse complement strand
CTACTACTACAACTTATTTGACAACACCTTGCCACTCTTCCACGAGCCTATGTAGTAAAGAAATACAGTTTCCGTTCAATTTCATCGCGGTTACTTCGTTAATGTTTTTATAGACTGTGGAGAAAATCTCCGACACTTTTTGGCATAGTTCAAAAGTAACCGCACCAATGGAATATGCCAACCAAAATTTCAAATTTAAGCTGTGAATTGCACAGAACAGTAATTAGCATTAGCAAACGACGGCAGATTGACTCGGGAAGGTGTCATCAATTTTGACAGCTCCAAGCTAACCATTCTAGCTTCAATATGGCCAAAAAGATTTCAGTCATGAGAGATGCTGTCGTTACCTTCCATAAGAAGTTGAAGCGGTAATCCCAAGCAAACGGATTACTCTCTATAGTCTCCAAACCTAAAACTCAGTCCAAAAAAGCGAACTCAACGCTCATTACTGACGTTCATCACTAGGGCTGTGACAATATGCTTTAGGCATAACACAATATTTCACTGTTAAGAGCATATGTTTTTATTTACATAAAGCATATTCTTTTTCCTAAAGAAATATGCTCATAAAATAGAGAATATTGTTTCTGAAATCATATGCTGTTTATCCGCATACACATGGCAGATGAACATAGATTAATATAATACGGAAACAGCTGTTACAATGTATGACTGATATAATATCAATGAATCGTTAATAATGGTTAATGAAAATATAAAGTTATTCGATTAAATGTGCATTTCTTTTTCAGATTTTACGTAGTTAATTTTTTACATTGTTGGAACATACAAAGTCATATTTCATTGTGAGGACCGTGTAGTTACAGTTCAGATCTTGAGACAGCTGCCCAAAGTTCAGAAACGCAATCTTAGGGCAAGATTGCTCTCTGATTGTAATGATTTGAAAGAAATTGATTCGGATATTAAATGCAGATTTTGCAATTTTAAGTGAGTGGTATAAAGTAGAACATCTGTAGAAAGCGCTAGAAGCATTTTTTCGCTAATTTCCTCGCACATTCGTAATTGAAAAATCAGATAAGGTACATTAGAATCTAAAAAACGCAGTGCATCACTATCATTCAGAAATTTATCAAGAAGATAGTCATACCTTAATACTCAGTGTTTCACAAACTGTATACAGGATTATTTAAGGATACCGTACATTTTTAGTTAAGGATACCGTAAAGTAGGTACAACCATTATAAAGTGTAAGGTATGCTTCAAAGTTATTTAAGGTGTACTATATTCCTGACGTTTTCGTAAGTTTTTATACAATTATTTCCATAAAAGGGAAATTCCTTCTTATTCTTGGAAATCATGATATGGATTGGAAAACGAAAGAATGATAGGCATAGCCTCGGTATTTTAGAGCATCAAAAGCATATTCAACGTGTAAAAAGCATATTTTAGAGCATACAAAGCACATTTGTAAAGCATAAAATGCATACTTTTAGAGCATAAAAGAACGTTTTTAGAGCATAAAAGAACGTTTTTAGAGCATAAAAAGCATTTCTCTACCAGCATATTGTCACAGCCCTATTCATCACGTTACAGCTAATGAGGTTACCTAGCTGGCCCTTATTTGCCGAAACGTTTACCGCTGGCTCACCATTCATCCGGAACATGTCAGTGGTCTCCGTGCAGAAAAACGTTCATCGTAATAAGCACGACCAGCCCGAGGATCAAACATCCAATTTTTTCGCCAATAAGACGAACTTCGGAAGGCCCGGAGGCTATTGGGAGAGGTAAACTATGCCCAGAATAACTCCGGTTTCCCTGACTGCCATCGTCATCCTCCGTATCGGACAACCTCGCCTGCCCACTGCGGGTATCTGAAGTTACCGGCACGCTGTTGTATTGCATTGGTGGCTGTGGCTGAGGGCATACATTGTTGTTGGTGACTGGAGATGGTCGTTGATGGTGATGGTCCGGGAACTCCTTCGCCAAAATTTCAATAAAAATTACGTGTAGGAAGATCCCTGCAAAGAAAATAGTCTGTAACAGCTAACTTTAAGTTTCATTATTAAACTAAATAAGCACTTCGAGAGCGAAGACATTCGCCGAGTTACGCAGTGGCAACAAAATTTGCTAAATGGACCAGAGTCCAAGATTTTACCGGATCACCTTCAAAATTTATGTATCGGTTACTCGTGGACATTGAAAAAAAAAGAAGATTATTATTATCTCAACTAAAGAGGTTATGTTTTTGTCGAGTTTGTCTGTCACCAAGATAACTCAATAAGTCGTGGATAAATCTTTACGAAATTTACAGGGATTGTTAGGCATATTGAGAGAAACAGATGATCAACTCTTGGTGAAGATCCATTCATCTGCATTTCTTTGTCTGCCTCTTTTTTTCCTAGCACCATGATTACTCAAAAAGTTATGGACGCATTTTTATCAAATTGACACGAGTCACCCAAACTCAAAACTATCTTAGCCTTTGGACTTGACCTTCGCCTTCCTGCGCACATGTTGAATATTTTCAGTTTTTTTTTTCTTGCCGTTTGAGAAATTGCTCGTCTGTCTGAAAGATATTCCAAACGTACCACAATCGAATCTTACTGATTTTAAACAGCGGTTAGAGATTCTGATTTAAAAAATACTTCTACGGATTCAAATTCTACAAGATATTCTCGATTTTATCCCAGCAAGATGTGCAGGCCTTAAGAGACCTTTCAAGTAAGAAAGACATTATAGTGTGCAAGCCAGATAAAGGTGTTATTATTGTAAACAAAAAGATTATCTAAATAAAATGACAAATTTCATATCAAACTATTCAAAATATGCCCTAATTACCGATTCAGTGCCGAAATATTACCTAAATGTAGAAGATAAAATAAATAACTTCCTGCGTAAACTTCTGCGCCTCGGGCACCTAACTGATGTAATTTACAAGAAACTGTAGGTCTCAGGCTCCGGTCCCGGAATTTTGTATGGCCTACCCAAAATCCACAAGCCTAATTTTTATGTTGAGTCCTTTTAGATTAATTTTCGTCGCTTATAGGACACCTCCACGCCAATTAGGGTAACATGTCTAGTACCCGTCCACCATGCTAGTAGCCGTCCACTTGGCACTAAAAATCTTCCTGTGTGAACACTAGCAGTGCTAGAAAGCCGTACATAGGCTTAAACTGTAGGCTAAGTAGTGCCACACCGTCCCTGAAAATGATGAGCGAAAAAATAAAATAAGAAGAAATGTGGTGGCTTTCAATTTTTTTTTTTTTTTTTTTTTCACTAAAACATCAAAAATGTGAAAACCACCACCATTTCCTTTTATATTTTTCGCTCGGCATTTTCAGGGATGGTGTGGCACTACTTAGCCTACAGTATAAGCCTATGTACGGCTTTCTAGCACTGCTAGTTTTCACACAGGCAATTTTTTAGTGCCAAGTGGACGGCTACTAGCATGGTGGATGGGTACTAGACATGTTACCCTACCGCATTGCAAAATATCTTGTACCGATTCTCTCCCCTTTTACCACCAATGAATATACAGTTAACAATTCCTCTGAATTTGTTGAGCGCATTAGCTCTATTCCAAATGCAAACAGTTATTTTATGGCTTCTTTCGATGTTGAAAATCTTTTTACTAATATACCATCGATAGAGACTGCAAATATTTGCTTCAAGACCAGATAACTAATGTTATTGGCTTAAGTAGGCAATAGTTCAAAACACTTCTTGAGCACTCAGTGTTAAATTCATTCTTGTATTTTAATGGCAATTTGTACAAGCAGAACGACGGCTTAGGTATGGGTTTACCATTAGGTCCTACCTTTGCAGATGCATTTATGTGTCATCATGATTCATGAATGTAATTGGTTAAGAGACTGTCATGATTTCCGCCCCATTTCATATCAGCGATACGTAGATGATACGTTTTTACTGTCACCCCTCCCATGCTTCCAAATTTCTTCATTTTCATTTGAACAGTACACACCACAACATCAAATTCTCCATGGAATGTGAAGTAAATGGCAGGCTCTCCTTCTCGGATGTTCAAGTAATACATTCTAATAACTCCTTCGAAACTTACCAGCGATGTCGACTAAGTACAACTAATTTTTCTTTAATTGTTCAAAACAGAGTCGAAGAGCTGCTACAGCAGTATTTTGAAGTTTATTTCTTGTACAGTAATGAAACATCTGTCTATTCTATAACTACAGGAAAAATCGGAAGGACTTAGTTTCTTCCTGGTCGTAGGTCTCTGTAAAAATCCTCTTAACGAATACTTGCGGCTCCAGTGATGTGTCATCCACAGGAAATCCAGAACTGTAATACCTCCTACATATATCACTCAACACTATCATTAACATTTAATTAGATGAAAGTCTCCTTCGACTTTTTGTTTTAACTTATACAATACGTCGTATACGATGTACTAGATCAGCTTACACTATTGCGATAAACAGAGCTTAAGCACTATCACCTGCGTTCAAGTATTTGAATGGCTTCAACGACGTATCTACAATGGGACTCTTTGAAAGAGACCTCAATGATCGCTTGCGAAACAACGGTCAAAAACTCAAGCACAAAGCTCGAAGAACGACCTTAACTCAGCAGTTCTTGCCGTATTTCATAGTCAGCATTTGGAATAGACTCCCGTCCGACGTTGTTAGTACGGAATCAGTCAATGCGTTTAAAAATCGTCTTGACTCACATTGGGAGAGACATCCCCCACAGCTAAGGATTCCTCTTCCAGGAGTCGCACACTCCTAACAGCTAAAGCCTCCGGGGCTTCCAAAATCCGTTTTCTTCTCTCTTCCGCTCCAACTACAGTGTCTGACATCTTTAACTCCGCATATTAGCGGCTATTGATCACAATTTCGTGCATTCGTGATAGTCTCTTTTGCTGAGACTCTTCTCCCTCCTCTTCTTTTTTTTTTCTTCTTCTCTTTCCCCTAGTCGTTTATATCCTACTCACTTAATGGCAATAGCTCATAGAAGGCCGGGACGCAAGTTTCGGTGTCTCTTTGAGAATGGGCCTGTTGGTTCGTGTACTGCCGCCTATCTAATCTAATCTATTAATTTAGTCTCAAGACCCCCTGTAAATAAATGAAAAATGTAGTAACTATCGGCAAATATTCGTGACAAGGTGAATTACTGGAGCTCTAATGTAGAACCACTCGTTTCTCTTGCATGTAAAGCCAAGCCCAAGTAAACAAAAAAACAAATATTGGTTCTGAATTTCCAATATCATTTACATTACAAAGGAAACACTGGAAATAATCCTACTTCCGCATAAATTGGAAGAAACTATAATACTTCTTTACGGCTGCACTCGGCATGAATAAGTTTCGAAGTACAGCGTGACGAACAGAAATTTCGAGGCGCAGCAACCTAATGTAACTCCCCTCAGGGGGCATAGGATGGGCCACAGGGTTAGGTTAGTTTAGGTTCGCCCATCCTATGTTAGGAGCTTGCCAACCCCAGAGGGCCTGTGTACGTTACCTCAGCCATTCTCCAGGCCTTCGGGACGTCTGTCTATCGTGCCTTCTTTGCTTCCTTCCCGATTTCATGCTCCTACTTGCTCATGCTTTATTCCGTTCTACCTCTTCTTTCCCGATTAGCTGTTCCCATGCGCGTTGATCCTGTGTGGGAACACCTTCATGCATGGGTTCCCCGTTTCTATCGGCATACTATGTGTCCCTTGCTCTTTCCTCTGTGATAGCGTTCCGTTCGGAAATGGAGGCTTAAACTTTCTGACTGTAACTAACACTTCTCGCCTGCCGAGCTCTTCCTGATATCCGGCACGCCGAGAAGTCCAAAACACTGGAGTTCCACCGCCGTATCCTCTTACGGAACTGCGCCGCAATCTCCCTATATTTAGTCACTAGCAACTCCAGTGTTAATACGTGCCATGTTCCTCAGCAGCAGTTTCGAAACGCAAATCTCACCTGTGGCGAGAGCCTCCAGCACCGCAGCCACGATCTCTCGCGTCTCCAGGAAGGTGTTGTGCAGTAGCCCGGCACCGAGAGCAATGCCCAGCGGGATGATGACCGTGTAAACAGTGACGTACACACACTGCCAGAAAGTGCTGAGCCGCCGGCTGCGGCTCACCTGGAGAAAATGATTGGGTTATTGCACTCTAAATAAATTAGACTAAGTATATTCTCTTCCTGCTCCAGGTCGCTGAATCTTTAGCTGGAATAGGGAATCGCTGCCACCCCCGTCCATGGGGACGTCGTAGGCAATAGCCCATAGCGGGCCGGGGCGTAAGTCCCGACTGTTCTCTGGAGATGGGTCTGTTGGTCCGTCTACTGCCGGCTACCTAATCTCTGCGAGCGCATACCTCTTCCAAGCAAGGCAACGGCAAGGAAAAATTCCAACGTAGCTCTGAAACCATGATTTTTCGTATCAATACCAAAATCTAATAATTTATGTCTTTTGATGGTATCAACTCTTTCTGCAATTTTCATGAAGATCCATCCATAGCATTTTCAGTTATGCTGCTCACAAACTAAACGGCAAATACAAGTCCAACACACAAACGGACGGACCGACCGATAAAAATCAATCACTTATGTCTTTCAACATTACTAACAACTCCTGTGAATTCCATAAAGATCATTTCAGAACATTTTGAGTTAGTGAGCTAACAAGCATAAAATTAAAAACAGCGACAAACTAGAGCACTCAGAGCGCATACCTCCGTCAAGCGAGGCACCGGTAGCAATAAATTCAAATTGGCTCTGAAACCATAATTTTCTTTGTATCAACTCCAAAATCTGATCATTTGAGCCTTTTGATAGTAATAACAGCTTGTGCAATTTTCTTGAAGATCCGTTCATAACTTTTTGAGTTACGCTGCTAACAAACGTCATAACAAAACATTAGTCAAACATACAAACGAACGAACCGATCTGCACCAAAATTTAATCATTTAGGTCTTTTAACATTACTAACAAACCCAATAAATTTCATAAAGATCCATTCATTGTTTTTTTCAGTTATTGTGCTAACAAGCATAAAATTAAAAACAGTGACAAACGAACAAGCGGATCATTACCGAAATTTGGTGATTAGTCTTCGTTATATACCTAACAACTCATGTGAATTTCATAAAAATCCGTCCATAACTTTTTGAGTTATGGTATTGGAAAAAATGAGGCAGGCAAACAAACAAATGGAAGGGCGGATCTTCACCAAAAGTTAATCATCTGTTCCTTCTAACATACGTAACAATCCCTGTAAATTTCGTCAAAATCCGTATATAACTTTTTGACTTATCTTGGTGACAGACAAACAAATAGACAAACCCGACGAAAGTATAACCTCCTTGGCGGAAGTAACTGACGAACGAGCAAACAGAACACAGAAATTAGGCTTATACTCCTCAGGATATACCTAACAACTCGTGTAAATTGTATGAAAAATCTGTTCATGACTTTTCGAGCTACGGCATTAAGAAAAATGAGGCAGCCAAACAAACGGATCAACTGATCTTCACCAAAAGTTGACCATCTGATCCTCCTAATATACCTACTTAACAATCCCTGTAAATTTCGTCAAAATCGGCCAATAACTTTTTTAGTTATCTTGATGACAGGCAGACACACAAACAGACCCGCCAAAAACATTACTTCCATGGGCGGAGGTAATTATGTTATGTTTTCATCCAGTTTGACACCAAGATTACTTGGTGTGAAGGACGGATTTCTACGAAATTCACAAGGATGGTTTGGAGGAGCAGATGATTAACTTATAGTGAAAATACGGTCATCCGTTTGTTCATTTGTACGTCTCAATTTTTTTTTTTTTTTTTATTGCCGTAACTCAAAACGTTATGGACTGATTTTTTTTTAGTTGTTAGGTATATTAAGAAGAGTAAACGACCAAATTTTTGTGATGATCTGTTCGTTCGTTCGTTGGTCGGTTTGTCTCAGTGTTTGATTTTATGCTTGTTAGTACAATAACTTGAAAGTTATAAATGGATCTTTATGAATATGAAGTTACCAGGAAATGTAAGTAGTGTTAAGAGATATAATTGACTAAATTTTGGTGGTTATCGGTTGGTCTGTTTGTGTATTTGACTAATATTTGTCAGGATGTTTGTTAGCAGTATAACTCAAAAAGTTATTAACGGATCTTCAAGACATTTATAGAAACTCTTAATATGTACTGTTAAAAGGCACAAGTAAATGGATTTTGGTGCTGATACAAGGAAAATCATTGTTTAAGAACCAATTTTAATATTTCGTTACCGTGCCTTGCTTGGCGGATGTATACGCTCTCAGAGTGCTCTAATTTATTATTGCCATTGTTGTTATCACGAAAATTACTCAAATATTAAGTGATTTTTGTGAGTGATACTAAATTATTAAACTCAAAGAAAAATATAAAACTTCAACAGTTATGTCACTGCTTTCGTAACCCCAGGTGGATAGTTAAGATATATATAACTTTCCAGAGTGTTTCGGCAAACTCTGGCCCAGGCTAACACCTAAAAAAGGGACAAATGTCAAGGGATGGACTTCAACAGCCGCATCTGCTTTTCAACGAAAGGTATTGAACAGAGAACGGGGAATGCAGCCAATGTCCCTCGTTGTTCAATACTTACCTCGTAAAGCATACACAGGTAAAAAACTCGCCACTCATATGAGAGATTCGCCAAATTATCCTGGGCAGTGGGCACACAATCGACTGAGTCGATAAGTCTACAGAATCCATTAGACCAAGGTGACTGGTAATAGAAGAAGCCCTGACAGTGGACCAATACCGTGCTCCGACAGGCAGTGTGAAGGCAACAAGCATCTGTATACTATTTCGCTGTCACTGTTCACAGCATTAACCTTTTGTAGAAACCCAGCAGTACTAGAAGCACATTAAACCAGATGCCTTGTGTCGGCCTCAATTGCGAGCTTTTCTTCAAAACGGACACCAAGTATCTCCAGGGAAAATACTTACCCCTGTAACATGCCATTGTATCACCAATATTCAGAGGCGAATGATAGAACAAAGTGTCCGAGGTTGACTGATAAAAATCAAAGATTCTGTCGTGACAGCATTCAGGGTCATGTTCCCGTCTGAGCACCATGTATTTTTCAGCGATAAGTCCTTATCATAGGACTAGACTAAGGCATCACATATACCACGGAAGCGAATCACCGCTATCAAACGGAACCGTCAGCCTAAACATATAGTTCATTAAAATGTTTTTCAGCGAAGAGAGCACATCACAATGTGTATAGCAGCATAGACAGTTCAACCAACTGTCAACAACCACAGGTTCCACGCGATTAGAAACATTTCGAGTAATCGAAAGAACCGAACAAACTATATCACGTAATCCAAATTGTACAACACGTCCTCATTGAAATTATCGGGTTCCGTGCTTGAGCTTCAGTGAGGACGGCGCGCCTCAAAATCGACGATCGTGCTCCTAATGCAAGTGGTGTGACACAAAAAATAAAGCGTGACAATACAAGGCTTTTCGCTACGCAAACACATCCAGCGGTTGCGGCCTAACTACATAGGCCTTCGGGCCCCCTTTTTTCGCTCCAACTTTGCTTCCTTCCGTCTTCAGGCTTCAACTAATAAGGATGCTCTTGTTCTGTTTTTTTTTTTACTTGCTGTACCCTTTCACGTTGATTCAATGTGAGAACCTCCGTGCATACGCATGCATGACCCCCACTTTTCTATCAAATAACCGTGTTTTTCTTCCACTCCACCGCGTTGTGCCTAAGACTTAAAGTATATTCTAATCCATCATTTCTTACCTCGAGCCCAAATGTGAGGGCCATGACAAGTTCATGGACCAAGACTGCAATACTGAACTGGAGGACTTTATCCTTCTCCGTCTGCAGGCCGACAGCAGCTCCTTCAAAGAGCGAGTGGATGCCGAGGGCCACGAGAAATATGAGGGATGGCGGCACCCCATGACCTGCAGGAAATAAATTGCATTTGGAAATGCTGCGCCGCTATAATTTGGTGTTAAAGATCTAGCAGCGGTAGCGTTGACCCGTTGGGTACGAATAGATTCATTATTTTCAATGTGGTTCATCTGTACTCAACTACTTAAAGATTATAATCAACAATATTACAGAAACGTATTCGTTACTATGTAGTGCAACCCTGTAGATTAATAAATCATCAGCCAAGCCAGAATTCACACGTGCGCAGAACTGTCTACAATGGACATAGAATATGTTTACAGAGTAAGTTTGGGTTAAATCAAGTTAGTAAACACTTTTCTTAACCAGAGAGGCGAAGTTTAAACAAATTTACGAGATATTTGAGGGTCTCACACGTTAATGAAAAAAATCCTGTTACCCCTACTCACATCGTGGTCTCCATATAGCATATCAAACAGGCAAACTAATTCATGAGAGAGAGAGAGGGTCACAATATCAACTAGAGCACTCTGCGAGCGCATACCTCCGCCAAGCAAGGCAACGGTTACGAAAAATTGAAATTGGTTCTGAGACCATTATTTTCTTTGTATCAACACCAAAATCTAATAATTTGTGCCAATCGATAGTGTTAACAGCTTCAGTAACTGTTTTGAAAATCTGTTCTTAACTCTTTGAGTTATGCTGCTAACAACCATTATCACAAACACGATTCAAACGTAGAAACTAAACTAATCTGCACCAAAATTTAATGATTTATGTTTTTTAACATTACTAAAAACTCCTATGAATTTCATAAATATCCATTCAATATTTATTGAGTTATAGTGCGAACAAGCATAAAATTAAAAACAGTGGCAAACGAACAAACGGATCATTACGTAAAAATTCGGTCATTTACTCTTCGTAATATACCTAACGCATGTAAATTTTATAAAAACCCATCCATACCTTTTTGAGTGATAGCATTGAGAAAAATGAGGTAGACAAACAAGCAAACGGATGGAGGATCTTCACCAAAAGTTAATCACCTGTTCCTCTTAACATACCTAACAACCCCTGTAAATTTCGTAAAAATCGGTCCTTAACTTTTTGAGTTATCTTGATGACAGACAGACAAACAAACAACAACCCCAACGAAAACATAACCTCCTTGGCGGAGGTAATTATAGACATACCGTGTACGCTCGTGTGACGCATATGAGCGCTGCCGTGGTTCGCAGGGGCATTACGCCCCTCGTCTGCACCATACCCCTCAGTTCTCAGTTGCATATCTTGCGTGTGCCCATTTGGTGAATTCAAAGCCCCGACACCGTAATGGTTCGACTTAGGAGGAACATTGGGGCGCAGCGATGAATACTCGTCCTTCGCCGAATGAACATCTCCGTTAATGGTCGCAGTGTTCTCAGGCGCTGATGAGTTTCTGAGAGCAACAAGGGTGATGCCATCTTCGAGATGGTCGTCGCGGTTGGGAGAGTCGGTCTCCTCTTCTTTGCGGCTGACTGCTAGAGCGTGAGTCTTGGAAAATACAAAGAGAATTTCTGATTATTCCTCATCAGGAAAATTAAGAAAAAACGTAAGCACATTTCAAAAGAGATTAGATAAATGTATGTGGTTATTATATTCAGGAGTTTAAGTCTCCGTTTCCACAACGAAGGGGATATCACAGAGAAAGAATGAAGGGACATATAGTATGACGATAGACACGAGGAACCTATGCACGAGGGTGTTCGAACACAGGATCAACGCGAATGGAAACAGCAAGTCGGGAAAGAAGAGGAAGAACATATGGAAGAAAGATCAGTAGGAGTAAAAGATGGGAAGGAAGCAAAGTGGGCACGAAAGAGAGACGTCCCGAAGGCCTAGCTAATGGCTAAGGTAACAGGGTCCCCCTGGGGGCACTGCTCCCCATAACATAGGATGGGCGAACTTAAGCTAACCTAACCCTATGGCCCATCCTATGCCCCCTGAGGGGAGATTATGTATATGAGCTTTGGCACCCGCTGGTCAAAAGAACGGGTTTCTACGATCGTCCGAGTGCTCTGTTAAGTCTCGCAAACAAACCTTCAAGTTTACTAACAAGGAGTTGAACTGTTAGCTGTCAGCAAGCGCTGCCACTCAGCTCTCGTACATTTAATCAACATTGGAAGTGGAGGAAATTGTAACTCAAAATTCTTGACACTTCATGATACGATAACTGACGCAGCTATGCATTCGGATGCGAAGATGAGGAAACTCGTTCTTTACAATAA
>LQNS02278091.1:48663223-48678857 GCA_001587735.2 Parhyale hawaiensis | reverse complement strand
AAAAAAAAAATCGTGGTCAAAGTAGCGTATGATATGATGAATTCTAGACATGACTGTTTGCTACAAACCCTATCAATAAGCGATTGGTTCAACCAGGAAGCAACGAGTGTAACGGGTAAACTCATTGGGACTGAAATAATACTTAGCCGTGACCGCATGTAGCTAATTTTTAATGTAAATCACATCGACGAGTCGAAGTATTGAGTGTGGGACCTCAGGCCTTCGTAGGTTGGGTTCTTAATCCTTACCAACAAAATTAGTGTAAGTAGCGTTATATTTTATACGCCAGAGAAACCACAGTAATAGTTATTGCTCGAACTTTCTGTACTGGACATTTTACCGTGTTTTGCGTGCTGGTGCAGCTCAAGTAGCTGGCCAGTCAGGAGCGCGAGACTGAATGAACTAAGGCGAAAAATACGGTGATATATTTAAATATGTTCTGTAAAAGACACTGTAAACTGAATATGAAGTGTACATAAAGCTTCAGTTAAAAGAAATAAGTTATAGGGAATTATCCAATAGCCGAACTAACTGTTTCTTCGGAAATAGAATTAGTTCAGTAAATGGGTAATTCCCCTAAATTAGATCTCCATATCAGCCCAAATTTTGTCGCTAGTGCTGTGAAAGTTTCCACCAGCCTCCACTGCATCTTTTCTCTCAGAGACAATTGTTTGTTGTTCAATTAATGTATAGTCTCTTAATTTATTTAAGCGCTGAAAATATAAAATTCGCAATTTAAAACGATTTTTCTGGCAAAATTAATTAAAATGCGCAAAGGCTGCTCAGTCATAAATTTGAACATGTGATGCCATTGATAACATCACTTTTAGATGCTAGTTTCTGTGAGTCCTCCCGCTACGCTCTTTGCTTGCTGGGTTCAAGAGCGCATCGGCAATAGCACGAGAAGTGTACGAGGAATTTGGCATGAATAGATGACACCAGGAAGCAAAGAACGTAACGGGAGGACTAACGAAAAATTAGCACCAAAAAGTGACGTCATCATCGACGAATCTATGGCTGAGCAGCCTAGGATTATTAAACTAATTTAACCAGGAAAATCGTCTTAAATTGTGAACTTCATCTCTAGCGTATAAATAAATTGAGAGAATATATACTAATTTAGCAATTATCTATAGAAAGTTGCAGTGCATGCTGGTGGGAACTTTCACAGCACTAGCGCCGAATTTGTTCCCTTTTGGCGACCTGATTTAACGTCTTTTCATTAATTGAAGCCTTATTTACACTTAATATTCAGTTCACAGTGCTCTTCACAAAAATATTTATTCCTTACCAACAAATATAAGCACCATTATAGCCAATTCTGTACGCAATGGAAACCACAGTAACAGCCTATTGCTCGAACTTTCTGCACTTAAGGCGACAACATTTTACGGTATTTTGCAGCTCAATTAGGTGGCCAGTCATGAGCGGGAGATTGAATGAAATGAATCGAAAAAATACGGAGATAAGTTCAAGAAAACAACATACGAAGGCCTGAGGTCCCACACTCAAATACTTCGACTCGTCGATGTGATGTAAATTTGCTACGTGCGGTCAGGGCTAAGTTTTATTTTAGTCCTATTGAGTCCTCCCGTTGCATTCTTTGCTTCCCGGATGACACTGTGTGTGGTCTGCTGAATGATGTAAGATGCTACTGATGACTGCCTACTGTATTGTAAAACCGGATAAGTTAGAAAAATGCATAAGTTAAACTAGCGTCTGTTCAACAACACTCGAGACCTCACGGCAAAGATTAGCGCCGCGTCCAATTTAGTGACTGATGTTAGCTTAATCTCGTAAATTCAAACCGTATGCAATATGTAAAACGCCGTAGAGGTGAAAATTCTAATAATAAGCTGCAACTTCATGAAACTTATAGGGTTCTGTGATACACCATGACAGGTATTTCATCACAGGGTTTGTACCTGTTATAATATAAAGCTATATTTCGTGGGTAAACACATGGTACCTCTTTAGAAAAACGTTGTGCTGGAAGATGTACAGTAGTACCAGCACTTCAAATTCTGAAGTTCCTCACTGCACAGTCATCCAGAAAATACACCATGTTCTGCAGCTAAGCTGCAATTAGGCAAACGTTTGCAGCTGAAAATATTAATTCGATGCATTAGCCTGCCTAAATTAAGCCCTGCCATAAATCCCAATGAAAATCTGAGGAAAATGCGTGGAGATGAAGGTTGGTTAGTGGTCGGACACAGTTACTGGAAAAACTCAAGGAAGAGTGTAAAAAATTAGTTTTGAACAATGAAAAAAATTAACCACGTCATGCGGACGCTGGTGTAACGTTAGAAAAAGCAAGGCGAAGTATATTTCACATTTTAGATGAAACTCTTTTGATACTTTTTATTCACTATTTTCGCATTAATTAACCATATACAGGCGATTTTCCTTGTGTTTTCTATTTGTGCACAAAAAATTCAAGGTAATTTTAAAAAGGCTGTAACATTTATTGACTACTCAAACATTTCTTATTGGAAATTTGCTTGGATTACGAAAGTGATAAATGCCACTGACATCTAAGTTAAAGAGTATATAAATTTACCGGATTTTCATTCAAGAAGAATATCCGATAGACCAACGGTTTCGTGCACTGTTAAGCTAATTCGCTTCAGGCTATCTCTTTGGTCACTAACTACGATGCAACAAAAGAAACACAGCATCGTTTATCCTACGTGAGGTGATGTGTGCAACGTTACCAGGACTTCGTTAGAAGACTCTCAAGGTGCCCAACATAGGTACACAGATCAAATTCCTAGTCAAGTCGTGCAGCAAAAATTTACCGTTGCAGCTCTTTTATGTCGTTCTTCAATTGGGTTTGCTCCCATGTCTACAGAAAAAAAGCCGCAGTTCCCGTGAAAAAAAAAAAAAACCTAGCTTCAAAAACGCTGCCTCAACAAGAAATATTCACAATCAGATTCTAGTTATATCGATCCGCACAGAAATATTTATGGAAACAACTTCTAAAGTGCGACACGCACATTGAATTACTGGGAATGATTTTCAAGTTCTATCAATAATTTTGGAAATGTCATATCAAAGTTTCAGATGACGTCACTCAACTCACCTAGCTAGAAGCACATTTGTTCAAATCGGCGTAAACATAATTTTACGGTTTTAATCTCTAGGAACAGTTTATGATAGTGTATTACATTATTACAAGATTATTTTAACCACCGCATATGCCACAGGACGATCCGTGCAATGATGCTAGAAGACTCGAGTAGGATATCGGCACTCCTCTGCCGCATAGTAGGTACAAGTTGGCTCAATGCGCTACTACTGCCGGGAAAATCAGGTGCGAAGCTTCTCAAGAAACGAAAGACGAAAAGAGAACGAAACGACAGAAAAAAAAGAAAACACTCACGCGAAGAGTTCCTTCCATGCCTCCCTTCCCCACACGGGAGCAGATAGGAGTCACATAGGATGAGTCACATACCACCATTCAGCGGCTCACTTCGTGGAACAGAAAAGGAAGTATAGAGAACCAACATAACTTAACAAAACTAACTTTCTTAGCAGGAACTGCGGCCAGCTGCAACTTCTCCTGTGGAGAAGGCACTCGGGACAGCCTTTGGGTTCGTGAGGCCCACATAATCTGACAGTGATAGAGCAAGCCAGAATAAACCATTGAGGGCACAGCTAGGTAAATGATAGATTAAACGATACAAAAGTGCAATATTACTGCTAGGGTCAGCCACTTTGATTCTTAAGGCAATAGGTGCTACTGTATTCAAAATTGTCGGGCCTCTGTTTATGAAGTGTGACCAGGTAGCCAAACTGTGATGCTCGTTTATGGCGACATGAATCTTGCGATGGGAAAACACAGGTAGTGTATCGATTAATTTATTCACGGAAGCAGACCTATCAAAGTAATATTCAAACTATAGTCAATTGAACTAAAGTCCTCACCGAAACCCGGAACACTGCACATCCTAACATGACGAAAGAGTGATTTGAATTGAGCCAAGGCCTCCGGTACAGCCTTGACTTAGCTCCGAACAGACAGGGCGGACACACACGATATCGTAACCTTTGGCATCTTCGCTTTCGCTGCCTTTGAAATTATTATTATTAGTGCGATGGGCCATAATTAAATTACGACTGCAAATTATTATTGTTATTTTATTGGACAACTTAGATCTCCGTCTCCACCATGAAAGTTATCTAACAGAGGCAGTATGTTGATAGAAATATAGAACCCATCGGCGAGGGCGTTCCCGCACAGGTCAAAGAGCATGGGAACATCAAATTGGAGAACAAGAATACGGACACATAAAGCATCAGCAATAGAACTATCAAAATGAAAGGACGCAAAGTGTGCAGGAAAGACATGTCCCCATGGCCTATCTAAGGCTACTCTTATAACAAGGGATGGCAGAGCCCAGCTGACCTAACCCTATGGTCCGTCCTATGCTCTCTGCGGGCAATTTCACAGAGAAAGATTGTGACAAAGAATGTATTATTCAAAGTTAGATTAGCATCGGCACAAATTTGATTGTGCACTGGACGGTGGAGGGTAAGCCGGTCTAGGCTTACCCTTCCCCGTCCACTGCAGCTGTTGGCATTTGATAATGACTTAGATGTTCCCAGGGAGTTTACAATATGAAAATTTACAATGATCATCATAAGCGCCGCTGGTGTAGTGGTTAGCATGCAAGATTCCCAATCTTGCGAGTCGGGTTCGATTCCCGGGCGGCGCAAATCCCATTTTAGCTTGCAATTGCAGGGCAGAATTTGCTGAGTGTGCACTTTTCGAAACGGGGAAGGCGGTGACTGGAGATCGTGGGGGTGGAGGTGGTTACTAGCATAGAAACTCGAGCCCCAAGTTTATGTGAGACAAATGCATGCTAATAATTAGCTACATTAGTACGGTAGTGTTTTACGGGCACATTCGACTGAGTGCCGAAATTAAGCCTTCCGACTTGTCCGAAATTTTAGACAGAAGCTTTTTCTTAGCAACTGTGAATCCGTGCTGCAAGAGTTAGAAGCAACGCGGTTACATGACGCTGGATGAAAAATTCCATTTTTAGCAGGAAGAGTGCGTTTCTGAAAGTCCCTAAGGCAACCGACTTATTGTGTGCGCCTGAAACACAATTCGTCGGGTCAAAGCCAGCGAGCACCAGCCTGAAGTTTCGAACAAGTTAGCCTCGAAACTTCACTATCGGCACCCAGGTGCACATGCCCTTAATTTGTATTCCTGGTTAAAGCTTAGTCACAAAGACTCTTCCAATACGAGACAAATTCAACATGTGGATTGTCTGATTGACATAATCAATTTATTGCCAATTTCTACTATGTAAGTTCAATCGTACAGCAAGTGAGCTATCAATCCGAATATCACTTTGAGGCAAATATTTTTCGATATTATATTAGATGAAAGAGAAGGCTGGAGGAGAAAGTTACTCGTGGATGAGTTTTCAGCTCTACCGAAAGATTTCGCAGCGATCTGAAGAGAGAGAGAGAAAGCAGTAAGAGACATGTGTGTGTGTGTGTGCACGCCAAGTAAAGCGAATGCATGGGGTCAGCAAACTGAGAAAATAATACAAAAATAAATTATCAGTATGCCAGAACTGAGACAGTAATACATAACCTTGGATTATCGGCATACCAATGAGAATATTCTTTCAAGAGACGTAGCGATTTTATTTTTTTAAATCATTCTGCCCTCGAGAATTTCATTCGTTCCAAGATTTTAAAGACACGCTGTTACAACAGCATTGCTTCTGACCTCTTCAGACACGGACCTAAGATATCGTTCTATCCTTTGAAAGTTCCATTGAGTTAAATGAATTGCAGACTAATACAGATAGGGCAACCCTTACCGGCGCCTCGAAGACGACTTTATATTAACTTTGTTCAGCGCATGAGCCATCGACTGAAGGGATTAAAAACAGTCAAGAGTCAAGACGCTTATTACAGCAGTACGCTCAACATAGCATTCAAATGTTTCAAGGCAGACAACAGCCCGCCGGCGTAAATTCCAACAACAATCCAGAAGTTATGTGCGGCGGTATACACAATCACATTCCTTCTGTCACCAAGTGCTCCAATCACTAGCAGCAACAGGGAAAGTTCCCATAAAGGACACATGAGACGAGAGGAAATGTAGCCCGCATACATCGCGCATCCTCATCTGCGACATCGTTGAGGCTGTACAGAGTACGCGCAGGTCACGGCGTCAAGCCTTGTTCGTCGTAATATGTAAGTGCGGGAGTACAGTGTTTAGGCCGTCCTTTATATTATAGGAGTCCAATTAAAAATAATACGTAGAGGATGACACCGCATGAAGACGCATGAAATATCATTCGATGTAATATCGGGAACTGCTATCAAGGCTGCAGAGAATCGATATCAATAAAGTTAGGAGAGACCAATCACAGCAATTGTACTGAAATCTGCAAGTTATTAATGAAATTATCACTTTAAGTGCAACGCTCATGTTGGAATTAGACGGCACCACATGAGAGTTACGCAAACGAGAAAAATTAACTTTAGTCTGTTGTTACACCGTGTAGGCTGTTAGTGATACAGCTAACATGTGAATTGGCGAGCCTTTTAAATCAATACAGGCATACAGATTTATAGCTGAATTATCTATATTATAATTCTGCTTGAGGCTCCATCCGTCCGTACGTCCCTGCGTCTCTCGGTTACGCTTTTTCACTATTAGCTAGGGGCAAATGTAACTTGCCAGAAGTTCTGCTTTTCTCTGGGAGGAAGTTCAATAATATCTGTCTTCTTTTCGTATGCTCTTGAAGAAATTTTCCTACAGTTTCGAAGCAAAGAAATGAAGTTCCTTTTTCACGTATCATATCTACATACCGTACCGATTTTCATATCTGGAAATATTCACGTTGCTGAGGTTGCATAGGTAACGATCCAAACGTGGGAAAATTCGTATCCAAACTACGGTGCAGCGAGCTGTGCTGAGCTGCTTCATTTTAAAGCATTTTTCAAGAGAAAGCGCGATGTTTAAAGAAATCCCGTGAGCTGACAAAAAAGTGTTTTCGGCGACCTGAATAATTTATTGAAAAAAGGGCTGACTCTGTTGTATTTTTATTTTGAGTGAAAGCTATTGCACATATAAACTACAAAGTAGTCACGGGTCCCGATATTGAATTAAAATCATCAAAATTACCGATGAGAAAAATGGAAATGTAACAAATATAGAAGCCTAATTAATATCTTCAGACGATGAGAAATAAATGTTAGCGAAGGCATGTAAATACAGAAGAAAACAACGAAAAGAGTACTTCCGAAAAATGAGATTATAGTCTATTGGTTGTTATGCTGTCTTTATGTCTAGATATATCATGAAATATACGTGTAAACCAAACTGATAGGTATAGTGACAAAAGCGATGGACTAGACCCCTGACGTAGTGACAGGAATGGTGACTGCAAAATTTAGGATGGGAGTTTGTACAGCACTTGTGAGACTATCATATACTGCACACTTGTATGCTCACGACATTCATGTCAGTCTACACAGTTTGGTGCTCCAGCCGTGAAAGAGTTTCAGGCACAGGATTATCTGAACGTACACCTGGTCAATGGATGCATAATAGACAAATTCCATAGTAACTTCTAGTGGATGATCGTTATTATCATCTTTCGAGATATCTTTTCCCCGAATGACTCAATTTCTCATCTACTGCAAACGCTGACAAGAATATATAAGTTTCAACTTAAGCGATGTACTGATTTCTGGAAGGATAAACTTGTGGCTCGTTAACGTAACGAAAATCTATCAATGAATCACAACTACATTTGCTGCAAGGCAGAATGACTACCATAAAAATTTTCGGTTATTAATGCTTCCAAAACGGGATAGTTTCGTCAAAAACATTTCAACGAATCTTATTGAAAAACAGGATCAAGTTAATGGGAACAAAATATATTGATTTATTCAGATCTTTTCTAACAATTTCAAGAAATTTCATATGTTTTAACCCTATCCGTTACTGAAACTCATCACCGACTGAGCGGTAAGGTCGTCGTATACTTATAAATTCACTTATATCCCAGGTCTATCCATTATTATTTCTGATGCTTTTATTCAACTATTTCTTTGTCTATTCCAGTGCGGCCGCGAAGAAGTACTACACAATGTTGGTGAAAATGGTACCCAGTCCGTAAATACAGGTACATTTGAATTGTATCTCTGTATTGTGAAAATGGGGATGCGTGTGCTATATTGCACGTCCCGCGTTGCAAGTTACGAAATCCTTAATTAACATATTAGTCAGTGTTCCCTCAGTACCTGTATCGAGAGGTTGGGTATAGGCACCGTCTATCGCGTCCCCGTTACTTTATAATCAACTTTATCCACTTATATCTGTTCCTACTACACATGATGGGTGCTGCAAGCTTTTACCGATAAAAAAAAGCCGTACTCTTGCCCTCCCAGACCAAGGAATATCTGTGATACGCACTGTCGCCGATGTTACGGTCTCCCATCGGATAAATTATCAGCCGAAAAGACAGAATGAAGTCCCAAAGCCGCATCTTTTCCAGTAAGAATACGACCATAATCTGAGCATGAGCTTTTCATGTTTCAGAATAACAACCGCCTTAGGATTGTACCCTATACTGCTCTATAAGATTCATACCTCCACTTGCGTAATACTTTTCGGACGCTGTTGGCTGTCGTACAAAAAGTACCAAAGTTTCTACTTTTTCCACGGTGTGTGCAACCGTATCTTGAGTAGAGGTTCTTATCTTACCGCAAACCCACTGGCATTTATTCGAAATCCACAGGCGGAGGCATCGCATGATATCGGATAATTACTTGAAAATTTCCGATTTAGCTCCACTCTTTATAACCCCAATTTTAAGTGTCTGTGCCGAATAGATAGCAGCAAAAACTGCACAGAATATTTCACCAGCTACTGGTAGCGGCACAAAAAAGAAAACAGCCCGTGACTGCCACCACAACTTAATTACCTGACTAAAAGTTCTCTCGCTCCATAAAATTAACATCAGGTTGTAACACTTCATAGATACTCACTTGTAGAATGGTGTGAAACTTCTTATCGGCTGCCGGCAGGAGGCCCATGAAGCAGACACTGAGGAAGACGCCAGCGCTGAAACACGAAGCCAGCGAGAGCATACGCACTTGGTTAGCAGGACTGATCATCTTGCCCATGAGCTCCCCAAGCATCCCTTTGCACAGCACGGGGGTGATGCCCACGGCCGTAGTGCAGGCAAATATGACCCCCATGAAAAGAAGCTTGAGCTCTAGTAACTCCATTGCGACGTAAATTAATTTATTTGTGACTAAGCACCTAGAACATTGAAAACTACGAGCGATGATGGGCGAGCTCGATTGAGGTTTGACCGTTCAAAGCAACGTATTCGACGTATACGCAGTGAAAAGTTTACACGTCTTCATAGTAATTATTCATAAAGTACGATAAAACTGTTGCTCTATTAGCAAATGACTATGTAAATTGAATTGTAGCTAGTGCACTGAACTTTCTTGAATTCAATTACAGTTAACTATAGAAAAGCATCTGCGGTATATGCACAATTGAGTAACCTATAATTTATGTACAATACCTGTTGGGGAAAAAATCCAAGTACAGTATATATGAGAAGTATTTTAAATGTATTGAAAAATACTATTATAACATCATGCTAATCTAGTCCTCAGTTAACCCAGCGAACCCATAACGCTGGCTGCATCCCTGTTAATCACCCGCCAGTTGTATATCCACCTAAAAAGAGGTAGAAGGAATTGAGGAATGTTCATAATTTTATAGGTAGTCTGGTGGGTTGACCCAGATATGACCCCCTGCCAAAAAAACTAGGATTAGCTGGTCATCAAAAATGACAGCGATGAATTCTGTTGTCTGTCCACCCAAAAAGAGGTACTGTAGAAGGAGTTGACTCATAATATAATTTTTTAGGCAACCAGGTGGGTGGACTGAAATGCGAAAAAATGCAAAAATCTTGAGTAAGCTGGCCATCAACATTGACGGCGGTGAATCTGTATCTGTAACTCCACCCAAAGCGAGGCAGAAGGATTTGAGTAATGTTCATGCTTTTTTGTAGGGAGTCAGGTAGGATGTGAGCAATGCAAAAAAAATTAGAATTAGCTGTCAATCAAATATGACAGCGATGAAATTTATTGTCTGTCCACACCAAAAGAGACAAAAGAAGTAGAGTTATAATAAAATAATAAGAATTTTTTTGGCAGTCAGTGGGGTTAACTGGGATGTGAAAAATGGCCAAAATTTTGAATTAGCTGGCCACCAAAAATGACGGCGTAGCATCTATAACTCCACCTAAAATGAGGTAAGAGTTGAGCTTTTTCAGACAGTCAGTTTGTTTCGACTGGGATGTGAAAAATACTAAAACTCTAGAGTAAACCGGCCATAAACAACGACGGCGGTGAATTTGCCTCCACTGCGGATGATGGTCTTACGCCAAGAGGCGTTCTAGTTTCTTTCTTACGATCATACCATGCAGCCTTTTTGGAAGCTCTGACGCCAGAGGTTTTTGACCATTTCGTAGACGGCGCGCATGGCCGTAATGGCAGATCTCGTAGAAAAACAACGGGAACTTTAAAGTCAAATTTTTCGGGAACTAAGTATTTCCGACGGTACATAAAGTTAATCTTGAAAAGTCTTGCAGCGCCAATTCAACCTATATATGTTAACAAAAGCTAAGCATTAGCTATAAAATCACCAGTACCGCTAATACAGTCGTCTCACAAAAAGCACAGCTCGCCATTGCACAATTAGTTCAATACAGACAATACTGAATAGTGCGTGTTCCAATAATGCGTGTGCGCTTCGCGTTCCAGTTTCTAAACAACGCGATGGCACATTATTATTGAATTGAAAAGTCATAAAATGTTTTATTCTATCTAAATATGTAAACAAAAACTAACCATTACGTGTAAAGCCACCAATACCGGTAAATTTGTTGTCTCAAAATCACACCACGCCGCCATGTTGTCAACAAAGCTGCCGCTGCCGGAACGTTGTCGGAGCAAGGATTCTAAAATTTTCTCATTTTTATACCTTTATTATAGTGATTTCATTGCTGATAACCCAACAAGTTGTTTCCCGCAGCCTTAAATACATTGATTATCATTGTTAAATGGAAATATTGGAAGCATCGCCGTAAATAGCCAATATAGAGAAGCTGTCAACATTAACCGATCGTCAACCTTGGCACGACATTGCAATGCACACGTAAAGGGGGAAAGTTTTTACAGTTGCAAGCATGGCTGAACAACGTAACAGGTTAACTCATCGCTTGACCATTTTGAGACTGTTCTGCGCATCTCCTCGTATGGTATCAGATGGAGCGAAGAACATTGGTGTTGCACAAGTATCATTAGTATTCCGAATTCAATTATACCATTATTCCCGCTACCATAGCATCATAATTGATGTATGGCTATTTTGAACCCGAAAAAAACTAGGTGGACCCTCTTCGTTTTCCCAAAGCTCCGGAGTGGCGAAAATAGTGGGTTTGGCAGCAATATAGTACACTAAGTTTTCACTCTCACAAGTAACATCTACTGAGCTCCAAACATTTTTTGCCCTAGCAAAATGAAAAACTACTACGTAGTAAGTAAGAGTATTTCAGTTTTCCCTCCAAATTTTTCCATGTAGCCACAGACAACGCTAATTTCTCTTAAAGAAATCATTAAACTTGAAACAAAATTTTTCTTGTTAACGTTGTTCAGCCATGCACGCGCAGGTAGCGTGTTAAGCCCCGCCCACTCCTGTGACGTCAGGTGGAGAGATATATAGCAAACAGTGCTAATTAGTTCATACCTGTTACTTGCTTAATAAATACGGTGAGCCTGGGCTTCCATGAAGAAAAAAATAAGGGTAACCATTTCTGCACGATCATAACTGTTTACTGTGCAATGCAAAAATCCGTTTGCTAAAGATAAAGCAATGAGTTATCAAACGAATAGGTTGGCAGACGAAGAAATCAATTACAACATAGCAACCGCTTCCTTAGTACTGATATGGCTTATTTTGTAATCATTATATACCATTTTATATACTAGTACCCTCAGCCATGAAAAATTACCGCGGAAGAACATCGCTTACGGGAAAAAACTATAGTTGCATACGTATTATCGTTGCAGTTTTAAACGCTATAGAAGTAATTGTAAGTCCAAATTTATAAACTTGTGGAAATTGTATATTAAAGAGCTTCTTCGGCAAAATATCGGAAATGGTCAAACCGATGAGCGTTTCTTTTTACTAGCTCAAGCTTCATATATCAGTCGTTTGAAAGCTGTATTTCATGCAGTTAAACAGTTTCCCTTGTTGACATAGCATTTTCTTTCGAGTTTTCCGAGAAAACGTAATTATTAGTGCAACTTGGCTAGACATGCGTTCAAAGTTTAACAAGAAACATTTTGTTTCAAGTTTCAAGAGAAATTCTTGAAGAGAATTTAGCGTTGTCTCTGGTTACATGAAAAACTTTGGAGGGAAAACTGAATTACTCATAATTACTACGTAGAAGTTTATCATTTTACTGCGGCAAAAAAAAAAATGTTTCAAGCACAGGAGATGTTACCAGTGAGAGCGAGAATTTAGTTTGCTCTATTGCTGCCAAAACTCACTTTTTTTGCTTCTCCGGAGCTTTAGGAAGAAGAAGAAGGTTCACCAAGTTATTTTTTTGTTAAGTTCAAAATAGCCAACATCAATTATTAGCCCATGGCAGCGAAAATAATGGTATTAACGAATTGGGAATACTATTGATACTTACGCAACACTGACGTTCTTCGCTCTATCTGACGTTATACGAGGAGATGCGCAGAACAGTCTCAAATGGTCTAGCAATGAGTTAACCTGTTACGTTATTCAACCATGGTTACAAAATCCTAGCTAGGGTAAAGTTTATGGACGTTGCATGAAAAGGAAATTGTAGGTATTACCTTGAGAAATTTTGGGGCATTACTTTACAACTTCACCTAGCTCAAATCCAGTTTTTTTTACATAAGTAGGTAGAATGAGGCATTCTGAGACGTTTTTCATGAACAACGTTTTCGTAGAAAATGCTTAGTTTTCGAGATATTTGATTTTAAATTTCCCATTATTATTCTTAGTGATCCGCCATCACTGCCATGTCGCACAATAGCTTTGTTTAAAAACAGGAGCGAGAAGCACGAACGTATTGTTGGAAACGCACTATCCAGTCTTTAGCTAATTGTGCAACGGCGAGCTGTGATTCTTGTGATATAATTATTTTACCGATATTTTGTGACTTTATATGTAACGGTTAGTTTTTGTTGACATATTTACGTGGAATAAGGCATTTTAAAACTCCAATAACGCGCCATACTTTCGTTTACAAACAGGAGTGCGAAGCGCGCACGCATTATTGAAACAAGTAATATTAAGTCTTTAAAATACATGGGCTTACTTTACATTAATGCAACTAATTGTGCAATGGTGAGCTGTGTTTCTTTCGAGACGACTATTTTACCGGCATAGGTGACTTTATACTTAATGGTTAGTTCTTGTTAGCAGATTTAGGTAGAATAAGACGTTGTAAGACTTAGTTCGCAAGATATTTGACTATCCTTGTGTGCAAGTGTTGCTGGAGCTTCCTTCTACCTAAAGTAGAATGTTGTTATCCTGTCTGGGCCTCGGCTGCTGCGTCTCACCTGCGGCTCCTTGACAGAGTGATGTCTCGTGCTTCTGATTTGTGTGCTGGGCTCTTTAACTGTAATATTGAACACCGGCGCAGGGTTACTTCGTTGTGCAAGTTCTATAAAATCTTTCACAACGATAAGCACCCTTTTGGCCCCTCGGTGCCAGTCCCCCATGTGCCCCAGCGGCGCACTCGCAGAGCTCTTGCGCTTCACGAGTTCGCTGTTCAGCTGCCACGGGGGCGCGCACTTCCCAGTACCCGCGGTCATTTATGTATCGTTGTGGTCAGTTGTGGAACTCGCTGGATGGATCTGTTTTTGTTGATGCGAATTTGGACGTTTTTGAAGGCAGAATCAATCGTCCCCTCTTTCGTGATTAATTCTCAGTTGCCGTTTCTTGCTTTTCTATTCTGTGTCAAATGCTGATGTTTCCTGTTTCAAGCGTTGGGTGGCGTGGGGACCTTGTGTTCTTTGGCCCTTGCCTTTTACCCTCGCGGCTTTTCGCTTGCTTTGAATAATAATGTTTCCGTTGTTTTTCTATAAGATCCGCCATTACGGCCCTGTTGCGCCATCTAAACGAAGACCCGTAAATAGTTTTTTTTTCCGGCTACAACGTGGTTCTTGCTCATAAAGTTAGGAAGCTAGGACTGGTTCTGCAATTATTCTACGAGAAATTGGTAAAAATTTTCTCAAAGTACATTAAAAAATGGAAATTCTTTACTTTAGACGAGCCAGTCTAGTTTCTTTATTTATGGTCAGACTGTTATGAAACTCGCACAGTATACGTAGAATTGAATTCTAAGAACATTTTATTCAAGCAAATTTTTTGATTTTTGCAATAGTATTTGATAACCTAACCGAACCTATCCTAACTAATCCTAACCAATCCTAACCAATCCTAACCAATCCTAACCAATCCTAACCAATCCTAACCAATCCTAACCAATCCTAACCAATCCTAACCAATCCTACCCAATCCTACCCAATCCTACCCAATCCTACCCAATCCTACCCAATCCTACCCAATCCTACCCAATCCTACCCAATCCTACCCAATCCTACCCAATCCTACCCAATCCTACCCAATCTTACCCAATCTTACCCAATCTTACCCAATCTTACCCAATCTTACCCAATCTTACCCAATCTTAACCAATCTTAACCAATCTTACCCAATCTTACCCAATCTTACCCAATCTTACCCAATCCTACCCAATCCTATCCAATCCTACCCAATCCTACCCAATCCTACCCTATCCTACCCTATCCTACCCTATCCCAACCCACCCCAACCCATCCCAATCTACCCCAGCCTACCCCAACCTATCCCAGCCTACCCCAGCCTACCCCAGCCTATTCCAACCTATTCCAACCCATTCCAACCCATTCCAACCCATTCCAACCCATTCCAACCCATTCCAACCCATTCCAACCCATTCCAACCCATTCCAACCCATTCCAACCCATTCCAACCCATTCCAACCCATTCCAACCTATTCCAACCTATTCCAACCTATTCCAACCCATTCCAACCCATTCCAACCTATTCCAACCTATTCCAACCTATTTCGGTAAAATTTTACTTTCACTTACACATGTTTTTTTTTTTTTTTTGTTTTTGTTGCTTTCAGTATGTTAATTGGGTCAATTTAAGACAATTTACAGGAATAACGTTTCCGTCGCAAATGCTTAGTTTTGAGATAGGCTATTAGACTTTGAAGTTCCCATTGTTTTCCTATGGGAGAAAATAGCCGATGTCATCACAGGCTTTAAATGAACCAAACCTGGCCTTGCCTTGCCTAACCTAACCTAACCTTACTTAACCTAACCTAACCTTGTCTAACCTAATCTTGCCTAACCTAACATTACCTAACCTAACCCTAATCTCGCTTGTTGGAACCGCTCGGTATTTTCTCCCATAGAAAAACAATGGGAACTTCAAAGTCATATATCTCAAAAACTAAGCATTTGCGACGAAAACGTC
>LQNS02278091.1:48652263-48663055 GCA_001587735.2 Parhyale hawaiensis | reverse complement strand
CCTACCCTATCCTAACCTACCCTAATCTTACATACACTAACCAAACATAACAAAACTGAAATTAAAGAAAAATAGAATAAAATGTTCTTCAAATTCAATTTTACGTCTATTGTGCAAGTTTGATAACAATCGAACCTTAAATAACGAAAATAAAATGTTTGTACTGCAAAATATACCAATAAAAACACAACACCACAACAAATAAAAGCTATACGTCCGCACTCTACAGCGATCACCGGCAAAATAAAAACCACTTAAAAGGGAAGTTCAAATTTCCCCAAAAGCTAAAATAATTTCCCAAATATTTATAAAAGAATATAAATAGAAGCTCCACGCTATAAATAAACACTTTATGTTTATCTCAATAGGCCTATATGCGGAATATACGCGGTAGTACATAATTATTATTTGCGTAATTGTCAAATATGAAATTGAAAAACTCCCGAAATTGTTCTAAAAATCCCTGATACCATGTGAAATTTCGAAGAACTGGGGTAAATCCCTCAATAGTTGCAGCCATACAGTATACACGCTTCTTATTGGTTGACACCAACACGTCTCACTTAAGCTTCTTATTGGTAAACGAACGCGTCACGCAAGCTTCTTATATTTTTGAAAAGAGTCCTGGTCGCAACTCACGTCAAGCAGGCTTGATATTGGCAGAAATGAAGAAAATTTAATATCAACATTACTTCAAAACTATTGCGAAAATCGAAACTTTGCAGGAATAAAATGTTCTTAAAATTCAATTCTACATATACTATGAAAGTTTCAAAACAGTCTGACAATGAATAAAGAAAATAGACAGGCTCGTCTAATGTAAAGAATTGCAGATTGCAAATATGAGGTTTTTTTCAGTCGGCTCTACTTTTCGAGATTTATGACTTTGAAGTTCACATTGATTTCCTATGGAAGAAAATACCTGGCGATGGTACGGTGTAATGGAAAACCTTTTAAGTAGATTTTTTAACCTAACCCAACCACGCCCGGATCCTTGATTAAGTCTCCCCCACCCAAAAACCTCGGTTTCTCATGCGCCCCCAAGATGTTTAACTATATAATATATCGTAACTTGAAAATTGTATAACTCGAAAGTATTGCAAAAATTGAAAAATTATCTTGAATAAAATGTTAATTAAACTCAATTCTACGTATACCTACTGTGAGAGTTCCGTACAGATCTGACCGCAAAACGGAAATTTGTACCCGCCTTCATTGGGGGGGGGCGGGGATCGTAACGCGAAAATAGGTCCGACCGCCAAAAACGGACTTCAGATTCGGATTCTACATCGATAACTAAGTAAAAGAAAAAATAAAAAGAAATATGTGTTTAAAGGAAGCTAATAGCGAGAAAGTTTTACTCATAATAAAACAGTGTAGCTACAGCGATATCGCGCTACGCCACTATGTTGCAAACAAACCTGCCGCTAGATGGGGCAACATGACAGTAATGGCGGATCTTATTTTCTCTCATAGAAAAACAATGGGGTCAAATATCTCGAACCCTAAGCATTTCTAACAAAAACTTTATTCATGAAAAACGTTCAAGAATGTCTAATTATACTTAATACGTCGACAAAAGTACTGAATGTGAGTGGGGTGAAGTCGTAAAAAATTACTAATTTTATTGCTTATTTACACTCTGGTTTTATTCACCAAGCATAGAGCTCAGCAAATGAATGTATGTCCTATGTTGTAGCGAGTAAATAAAATTTTCAGATGTATTGTATGTTTCCTGCGGCTATCATTGTTCTAGCCTAAAGATAAATGCATTTTAAACTTTTGACTTTACAGTTAGAATCGCCACGTTTAACGTAAACTTCCAAGAAAAACTGAGGCATTGCACCCCATACCTAGTAGTGAACAGATAACAGGGAAAACTGGACCGCAAGTTGCTTTGAACTGCTCGAAAGCGGAGAAGAAGCTTGGCCTAACCGCATTTTTCTGAACCCGCTCTTAAGGCAACTTTTTCGACTAGTCTGGTAGAGCATTCTTTAGCGAAATGGCATTTTCCGTAATTTTTGCTTTAGGTACGTCTGCATTGGGCTTCACAAAAGCACCCGTAGATAATCACAACCTTTGTTTCACAACCAATATTTAAGTAACTTATACAGCAAACTTCAGAAATAGGAGGACTAAACTATATACTCTAACCAGTTTATAAAGGCAGTTTGGGCGTGGTCAAGTTCCTCTACAGCACTTCCAATTCTATGGGCATTTCTGAGATTTTAAACGCCCCATATCTTAACCGCACCCACTACCTGTATACCTATTGAAAAATCTCAGAAAAACCCATAGAATTGGCAATGCTATTGAGGAAGTTGACTATGCCCAAACTGCCCTGATAAGATGGTCAGAGTGTAATTATTATTCACTGGACACATGTGCGCTTGCATGATCACCCGGTACATCTGCACTCCCTGCCGTGCTAGAGCTGAATGGGCCACCGACTGCAAATAAATACTGCGCAGAGTAGTCAAAGCCTTGAAAATAAATACTGAAATGCTGTCCTACGTGTTTCAAACACAGATGATCTTCCGCAAACACTACTTATACACCATGCTTAGTCGCATCTGGGTGCTACTTACAGTAAATGTACGAAAGCTATGTAACGAAATGTGTTTTTGACAAAAAAAAAAAGCTGTATAGGATAGAGGAAGGTGACAATCACATACTGTACATATTATGTACATCAGTGGTACTAGCCCTCGATTTTTTCTGCAAAATCAATGGTTCATCGCATAATTTGCATAACGTTGTTGATACATTTCAAAATACTGAAATACGGCTCAAAATACCACGTTGTTTACTCGTATCATTTATTTTCAAATGATAAACTACGATGACATTCATATCATGTTTTGGAATGCAGTTCGAATACCATGACATCTACTATACTCTTCACGGTAAAAAAAACACTATTGCGACCAGCTATTTTACTGTTAAGAATCGTTAACACTCTAGTAAATAAGTGTAGGTTCATCTTTACCCTCCCGAGGAACATCAAACCATCTCCAGAGAGTCACAGTCCTCTGGCAGAACGCCTGTAAGAATAATTTCAAAACAAAGTACTAAAAAGCTAAAATTTTACTTTTAACTCTTGCGTGGTGATAAATGTGTTTATGAACGAAAGGATTCTATTCATCTGTCTGAAGAGGCGAAAATGAAAGCAATCTCAGCTATTGGACGTACGATAACACGAGATATTTTATCAAAAATACTCATTTGTTCGAATTAATTCACTATTATCCCAAGTTACCCACAATGAGTACTTTATGACCATCCACATTTAGTGTAAAAAATCATAACTTTTATATTATCACAAAATATCTCAAGTAACTAGTAACTGTCCATGACAAACAACTACTGATGTAGCTATTATTGAACTCTCTAGGTACTTTCTCCATAATACACAGCATAACGGTGTCAAACATGACCTCTTGTAGGAGTTTCCCCCAGCCCTCTCGACAGCAATCAAGTCTGGAGAAGCCGACTAGTTATTATCTCGAGTACTGCTGCTCCATAAACTCGCCGTTACATGGGGTGCAGATAATAACTACCATACCGATACTTTATCTGGCTCATTTATTGTAGTATTTGCATCCATGGCGTTTGAGCAAAAAATACAAGTCCGGGGTCAAGTACACTTCAAGTTCTGTAGATGATACAGAATACTATGGAACCTGAACATGCTGTGTTCCAATAATTAAGATTATGTCACTAGTAATAGAACTCGTGAAACTTCTACGGGTAATTTATGTTTTCGCTTAGTTTAACCTAAATTAGCGCTTCTAACTTAACCTACCCCGTTTCAACTAATGTCCGCCACTCAACTATGTCTACCGATACGCAGTGCGTCTACCTTACACCTCATCTAACCTCTCTTAGTATTCTGATTTCACCTGTGAATTTTGCATTTGTTCTATCAGCAAAGAATTTGCGTTTGTATCTTGATAAAGACATCGAGATACGACGCTACTTCTTATTGATTGTTCTATGTATACCTATGCACGCCTTCTCTAATATTCACTTCCCACAGCTTACAGATGATGATTTATAGTCTTGGACGCTCTAATTTCTTATTTTTGAAGCGTATCAGTTTTTTTCGCGTCCGCAGATATTGATCAGAAATTCATCATCTTTCTGCTTTGTTTGATGCGATAGCTTTTCATCAAAGTACAACAGACTATTGTATGCCAATTTCATCAGTCACAGCAGCGTAATGCTCTGCTCTCAAGATGTTATTGTGTTTCTTTAGACATCGCACATACCCACGAAAAAATACTTTAGGGTCTATATGTCCAACATTACCTGCTCTGTGCTCCCGTACAGTTTCTTAGCTACACATCTGGCCCCATTAAGAAAGTCGAGCACCACCTGCAAAGTAAACTTAATATGGCGAGAAAAAAAAAAGTCGGCAGATATGATATGCGTGAAATGATCTTCATGTGTTTGCTTCCCAATTATCTGAAAAAAAATCAAGAGAAGAAAACAAACACAGCTACGGTCGAATATCATTCTAGCAAGAATCAGAGCTTCTTGCAAGTAGAATTTGCCGTTATCTAATAGTGAAACTGTAACATGCAAGCAAGAGGACGGACGTACAGAATATCAAGCAGAACATTGTTGTAGACTTATAGGAACTTTGGAAATTCCACAGAACAAAAGCAGTGTTCTTCAGTGATATCTCAGACCCGCATTATCCGAATTTTCCCGTATCTAATAGTGAACGAACCTGTGCGAATTTTCCAATGAACAAAAGCATTGTTCTTCAATTTGAATGCATTCGGACCCTTATTATGCATATGCATATACATATACGAAGGGTGCAAAATGTTCCACGTCAGGCTGCAGTGAATCTTCTACAAGAGACCTGGAAGCAGTAAGAGTTTAAGTTTGAAGTTGACTCTTCCCTTGTTGATCCCTTCCCAGGTCATATCGAAGATACCTCAAGAATACCCTAATTTTCCCCTCTTGAATACTGATGAAAGCATCACGGTCGTAGTAACTAAACTAGAACGCCACGTGGAGTAAGACCATCACCCACAGTAGGGGCAAATTCAATGAAGTCATTTTTAATGAACGAGGTTAGGGCACAGCTCCATTTCCAGACATTAGCTCTTCACTAATAACATAGGAAAAAATAGAGCGCCTTAATTGTGGCATAAGACGATCTGCCGCGGTGGAGGAAAATTCAACGCCGTCATTTCTGATGGCCAGCTAGGCCCAGTAAATAAATATATATATATATATGCTTAAATCTTCAACGAAAACATTATCATCTCTCTCACTGCCTTTGCGGGTGATAATGACCTTACGGTGGGGCACGCTGAATTATAATATAGATAGGGACGTCGGCCCGCCAGCATTGATGATGATAATAATACGTAACTCGAAAACTTCTTGGCTACTTTTTGGTTCTACAATTCACTCTATAGAAAACAGCTCAAATTTTCTTGATTACCCGATATCACTAAATTGCATAGTTTGATATGAAAGACGGGTTACAACATGCAGTATCCTGCTGTAAAAGCGTTAAAACCCTAAGTTGAGTCGTATGATATCATGCAATCTTGCACCTTCTGGCATTTTTATAGGAAAAGGTAACGTCCACGATTTAGGTGACAAGATTAGCTGATTATCGAAAATCGAAATAAATTCTTACAAAAAGGATTTGTGGTTTACGAAGTTAACTCTTTGATTAATGACACTCACGACTATTGGAAATACAGACATTCCATTTTGTTGTACATACGAGCGTAAGAATTATCTTTTGCGATTTTTTTAGGGCTGACGAAGCTCGACATTAAAGCTACTCAAGCGGAAAATGCACACTGGATAATAAGAGGGTTTCATAGAAGCGGGTAGACAATGAATGACATCAATAATTGGACTACAAAAGTTGCATCGCCTGCGTAAAGCTATCCTTTACAAAACTCCTGAGAACATGTAATACTACCCGTAAATAAATAAAAACATGCCTGCATCATTCTCTATATTGTCCGTCAAAGCTCCTCAACCATCATAGCAATTAAGAGGCGCTAAAACTACCCAAAATGCGTTGTTAGCAGCCGCGCCCATTACTCTAATTTTGTCTATACTTTGTTTAAATGGTTTTGCAGTGCCTATAGTACTCTTAGGCACTGTAAAATAAGGAGAACACAATATTATGTTTAGTTTACTGTGACCATTGACTTATCATAGTGAAAATGCAGCACGTTCCGATTGCACAATTATTATCTAGAAACTATACCATTATGATCCGGCTTGAAAATGGCCCCGAGCTTGCTTTGGAGGTGAAACGAACTAATTACTCTAGCTTTACTGCCTATGGCCCACCATTTGCCATCTTATTATTTTATTTCATAGTTTAAGCCTCCCTAATCGCTGGCATATCAAGCAATCGATAAAGAGAAGAGGATGGGACGTACAGTATCAACAATGCTTCTGTAGAAACGTGTAAAGGCAATGCGTCTGTTTCCAAACTGTATCGATGCAAATAAGTTATTATTACTATTATTATATAAAATTTATGCCCCCGTCTCCTTTACATTATTAGATTGAGTAACATAAACCTCCGTTTCCAAACAAAGAAAGCAATAAGGGACGTACAGTATGTCGATAGGAATGAGTAACCCACGCACGAGCGTGTTCTTTCACAGGAACAGCGAACATGGGAATAGCATGGCGCGAAAGAAGAGGATGAACAAAGGAAAGTAACATCAATATCAGTATGATAGCAGAAGGGAGAAAAGTGGACTCGAAGGAAAGACGTTCCGAGGACCTAGCTAAGGTTAATGTAATCTAAAGGCTCCTCTGAAGTCGCTGCAGTGCTTACCAAAACATAGGATTGTCTTCACTCCCACGGCAATTTAAGAGAAGTAAGTAACAGACATACCTATGTTGTGCGGACAGAAACGAGAAAACCGTGCACAGTGGTGTACGTTTCCTCACAGGATCAACGCACATGAGAACGTCAAGTCGGAAAAGGAAGAGAAGAAGAAGAAAGAGGGAACAGAGCATTATCAGTAGGAGCATGAAAATGAAAGCAAGCTAAAGTGGTTACGAAAAAAAGGTACCCCGAAACCCTAACGAAGCTCTCTGCACTCCAGGTGCCTACTCACTGCAGCGCCTACCCAATGGCTATTGAACATTTCAATAACTGTGTTAACTGTTCAGATCATTCATAGACTTTGATCTCGTGCAGCCCATTAGCCAAGCAAGGAAAGTGTGTGTATCCAAATGAGCAGTGAACGTCGATTTTGATCTCCAAATCAAACGTGTGGTACCCTTGTCACGTTTCAACGTAGGCACGGTAACGTATTCAAGACTGAAAACCTTGATGCTCAACGCCTCAGGTACCTGGTGAGCCACTTAGGGCATCTTTATCGCTCGTCTTAACATAATCATTAAACTTTGGACTTTGACCGTATAAGTACCTACCTTATATACGGTTGTGAGATCTGTGGACAAGTCAAAGAAACCTTAAGAATTATATTTTCCTAACACTGTGGTTTTCAATCAAGTAGGTTATGCATCGACAATGATGCAACGCATTGCCAAACTTTTCAGTATAATGTGCATATTATTTTAAATAAGTTTTACGTAGGAGAGACTAACATTCTGGCAGTTCTTATATATGTTGTTGGTGACCGCGATTTGATCTGGCCCCTAAGATATAGCATCTTTTTGAATAATTACGTGTAATTATGATAAGATATTTATTCTCGTTACCAGAGATGCTGTATAGCCCAAATGTTTCCGAACGACAACCGAGAAGCTTCCCCGATGAAAACATCCCGCTGCCTATTCTCTGACTAATTTTTTTATGTAATCTGAAGGAAGAAGGCTCGGTACATGGTGAGAACTGGAAATATGATGAGACGTGAGCAAACGAATGGTCTGCTTATGTTAGGAATTGCATACTTATGTATGGTACGATTACTGAAACTTCTACAAATAGCTTTCTGAATATATCGCGTGTAGTTTCGCAGCATAATGAACTATCTTTCTGTACATTTTACTCAATTTCCGCTCTTTATAGCACGTGCGCTAGCCCTGTTACAAAGTTAACGAATTTAGCCTCATAGTCCCCATTGCAATTGAGTGACACTAGCTCTCCGCCAAGTGTGAATTTTAAGCTATCTTTCACTAGGCTTCTGTTTTGACTTTACACGTCACATTTTTCTAGTGTCATTACAATTGATCGTAACAAAACCGTCGTACGTGAAGGAATTGTCAGTTTCGTCTATCTTCATAGTTCATTGTTATTTTCCTTCTATAGATCTCTATGCCTCTATGCATATATTATTACATTAATGTAACTTTTATTTTCTACAATACAATGAATCATTATCACTACATACAAATATGTATGATAACAGTAGCAACAACATAGCCTGTGCGTGCTACCTAGGTAGTATAGACATAAATTCGGTTACAAGGTATTTAATAAACTTCTTACAAGCTAATTAAAAGAAAAAGAAAAAACATTACGAATAAAATCTTGGGTTAAAATTTATGTTTAGAGTCTATTCCATATATTTCCAAACAACTATTTCAGTATTAGTAAGAGCTAAGAAAGGAATGGAGCTCCAAAGAGAACAAAACAGCAGATAATTAGGTCCTCATGAGGAACTCACAGAATATCCTTTACACGAATGAGAAAATTTTATTGTAGAAGAGGGTTTCAACCGTAAAAATATAAGATCGTATAGACCGCTACAGTACTTGACTCGTAGGTCCAACAGTGGCATCTGACACTGGCGGCCAAAATGGGAAAATGGGATTTTCTCAAGAGCTATTTTGAACATGTCCAGACACGGTCATGCAGGCAAGCGCCCAAGTGTTTCCCCGCCGTATCCAAGATACCTCCTCCGCAAGAAAGATGTTGGGTACCTTGGAATTTTTTTTTAGTATTAGATAGGGGAAAATTTGTAATGCTCTTAATTTCATAATTATTTTCCTAATAGCTCTTGAGAAAATCCCATTTTTCCGTTGCCTACTTTTGGCCGCCAGCGTTAGACCTAAGAGTCAAGTACTGTTGCGGTCTATGATAAGATATTTAGTTGCTCATAACGTCGAGGAAGATTTTGTTGTCATTCACAGGGTTCAGAGTGGGCCCCAAAGTGATGGTTCGGTGGGGTGTATCCCATCATGGGGTAACGGTGCTTCATTTAGCGAAAAAGGGGTTAAAACCGCAGCTTGTGGATGTTCGATTGGAAACAAAATCCTCGCTTTTTTCAATTAAATGTAATTGAAAAGTTAGTAAAAAGTAACAACTACCTACTCTATAATATAGGTCTTCTCCATTGCTGCTTACAACTTTTTCCCAACGTTTGATAAGATTTTCAAAATCTCGTTTGTAAAAACTACCCAGTCCTGACTCAAAAAAACTCATCCAATTCGCCTTCAGTTCTGCATCAGTAACAAATACAACACCGTGCACAGCTTCTAATAATGCACAAATACTATTTTTCGTTTCATGCAATAACGATTCTGTAAAGAAATCGTTACTTAGGTCAACGGTGCGGTGACGAATAAGCAATCCTGCGAAGATTGCGACTCGTTGATTTTTGTTGCGGTCACCTAAAGCATGCGGAACTCATAATCTAGGCTTTTGAATATTTCCCATCAAGTGAAGATGCTTCTGTACAGCAGTGTGAGAACAGTCCATTTTCTCTGCCAGTTCCTTTGTCATTTGACTATGATTTTCGTGCAAAAGAGGGTTTATTCGGTCCTCATCGATCTGAACTGGACGACCAATGACGATGTGAGTCTTTGAGGTCAGAATTTCCATTTTTTTTTTAACTTAGCATACCAATAATGCGCGGTCCTCTCAGCTAGCCTATGGCTCCCTTTCCTGTTCCTGTCTTCATCACGGCTGCTCATCGGCCGTCGAGAAGTCCAAACTTGAACCCTTTGGGTAACAAACTGTGGTCAGTAAATTGAAGGATACGGCTTGTTCTAAACCACAAAGAAATCTCGACTTACTGCAGTGGCAGTTTCCAATTGATATCCGTAAAATAGACAGATGAATACCTAGCTAAATTGAAGCTTTGTGTGGAGAAAAGAGGTGACTATTTCAAAGAAAACTATGCTCATTGGTCATTATTTTCTTTTGTTGTTAGGAAAAAGCTACTTCTAAAAGTTCTTGCTGAGAGCGATTTTTTTCTACCTGCTAATTATCCTTCTGAACATATAGCATTATTTATGGCTAGACCACAGTATTTCTGTTTACTATGGGCTAGACTGCTTAAAATAATCACATTGATTATTTTCTCGCTGTTTCGGTTCCGAGCGCTCTTCAGTGCATGTCAATAACAATCCATGGTATACCTGATGCAAAACTACTATTTTTTTACGTAAAAGGAGTCAACTGATACTGGCTTGGATCGACTCTGTTAGCCCAATCGAACTGTGCATTCACCATGTCGCGGACTCAGATGTAAACACAGGCTGCAGTATCTGCCTAAACGTGCAATTATTATTTGAGTTATTCTACCAAGGCTCTGTGTAAATTCGTGTTTTAAATATTAAAAGTGCCACATCTATTTATTTATATGAAGACCCTGTGTAAGGTAATAATAATGTACATTTTAACAATAAATTCAGGTATAACATTTTTTTTATGTCAGGGCACAGCATGACGTCATAACGCTGTACCGTTTAACACAATAAATGTCGCATCCATTTGATAGTAAGACTCCGTATTATACCCTACAGTACTACCCTACAGTACTACTACCCTACTACTTTACTATTAAAAGCATCCCATCCGTATGGGAGAATG
>LQNS02278091.1:48578034-48592960 GCA_001587735.2 Parhyale hawaiensis | reverse complement strand
GCACGATAACGCTCCCTCACACCGAACACGGTACACTGCTAACTGGCTTGCGGATGGAGGATTCAAATCAAAAAGGATTATGTCCTGGCAAGCGAATAGCCCCGATTTAAATCCCATTGAGAACATCTGGGCAATGATCAAACGGAAGGTCTATGAAGGTGGTCGGCAGTTTTCGAGCAAAGTAAGCCTGTGGAATGCAGTAAAATCAGCAGCAGCTGCTATTCCACCATCTGAAATATCAAACCTGACGAAGTCTGTTGATAATCTCCTTAGAAAATCATGAAAAATGGAGGTTGCCATGTTGAAAATTAACTTATGTTTACCACTACTGAACACTTATTTCAGTGTTTATTGAATTGTTTTGGCTATAATTTCTTGGTTTTGAACATTTATTAACAATATTCCTGTGCACTTGTATTTATTTCCTCTTTATGACGTTTTTCTTAACTTGTTGCATAATCTGAGGTAACAGTAAAAAACTCGTAAATAAGCAAATTGTATGACAAACTTCACCCATAGCTAAATATTTATTTTATAAGTGCTGTTTACATTGGCAACATAGCCATACATTTAGTTAATATTGATATTTCAAAGTTAGACACTCATCTTGAAAAATTAAGTAAAAAATTATACTTGCATAATCAAAGGTAACGCACTGTAGAAAGAAAATGCTATGTCAACGGGGAAACTGTTTAATTGCATGAAATACAGCTTTTAAACGACTGATATATGAAGCTTGAGCTAGTAAAAACCAACGCTCTTCGGCTTGACCAATTGCAATATTTTGCAGAGAAAGGCTCTTTAAGATACAAATTTCAAACGTAAAATTTATAAATTTGGACTAACAATTACTTCTAGAGCGTTTAATACTGCACTGATTATACGTATGTAACTGTAGTTTTCTCCAGTAAGCCATGTTCTTCCGCGGTAATTTTTCATGGCTCAGTGTACTAGTATATAAAATGATATATGATGATTACAAAATAAGTCATATCAGTACTTAGGAAGCCGTGGCTATGTTGTTGTAATTGCTTTCTTCGTCTGTAAACATATTCGTTTGACATTTTATTGCCTTATTTCTAGCAAACCGATTTTTGCATCGCACAGTAAACAGTTATGATCGCGCAGAAATGATTACCCTTATTTTTTTCTTCATGGACGCCCAGGCTCAACGTATTTATTAAGCAAGTAACAGGTATGAACTAATTAACACTGTTTGCTATCTATCTCTCCGCCTGACGTAACAGGAGTGGACGGGGCTTAACAGGTTAGCGTGTAAAGTCCCGCCCACTCCTGTGACGTCAGGTGGAGAGATAGATAGCGAACAGTGTTAACTAGTTCATACCTGCTACTTGCTTAATAAATACGGTGAGCGTGGGCTTCCATGAAAAAAAGGGTGATCATGTCTCCACGATCATAACTGTTAACTGTGCGATGCAAAAATCAGTTTGCTAGAAATAAGGCAATAAATTGTCAAACGAATAGGTTGATAGACGAAAAAAACAATTACAACAACATAGCCACGGCTTCCTAAGTATTGATATGGCTTATTTTATAATCATAATATATCATTTTACATACTAGTACACTTCGCCATGGAATATTACCGCGGAAGAACGTGGCTTACAGGAGAAAAACTGCAGTTGCATACGTACTATAGGTGGAGTATTAAACGCTCTAGAAGTAATTGTAAGTCCAAATTTATCAACTTCACTTGTGAAATTTCTATTTAAAGAGCTTTTCTCGTCAAAATGTTGCGAATGGTCAAAATGAGGAGTGTGTTTTTCACTAGTTCAAGCTTCATATATCAGTCGTTCATAAGCAGTATTTCTTGTAATTAAACAGTTTCCCTGTCAAAATAGCATTTTCTTCCGAGTTTTCCGAGCGAACTTAATTATTAGGGCAACTTGACTAGACCTGCGTTAAAAGTTTAATAAGAAACATTTTGTTTCAAGTTTCATGATTTCTTTAAGAAAAATTAGCGTTGTCTATGGTTACATGGAAAAATTTGGAAGGAAAACTGAATAACTCATAATTCCTACGTAGTAGTTTTTCATTTTGCTGGGGCGAAAAATGTTTGAAGCACTGTAGATGTTCCTTGTGAGAGTGAAAACTTAGTATACTATATTGCTGCCAAAACCCACTATTTTCGTTACTCCGGAGTTTTGGGAGAACGAAGAAGGTTCACCAAGTTTATTTTTTTCGGGTTCAAAATACCCATACATCAATTATCAGCTCATGGTAGCGGGAATAATGGTATAAATGAATTAGGAATACTATTGACACTTGTGCAACACCGACGTTATTCGCTCCACCTGACGTCATATGAGGAGATGCGCAGAACCGTCTCAAAATGGTCAAGCGATAAGTTAACCTGTTAAGTTGTTCAGCCATGCTTGCAACTGTAAAAACTTTTGCCAAGCGTGACGATCGGTTAATGTTGACAGCTTCTCTATATTGGCTATTTACGGCGATGCTTCCAATATTTCCATTTAAAAATGATAATCAATGTATTTAAGGCTGCGGGAAACAACTTGTTGGGTTATCAGCAATGAAATCACTACAATAAATATGTAAAAACGAGAAAATTTTAGAATCCTTGCTCCGACAACGCTCCGGCAGCGGCAGCTTTGTTGACAACATGGCGGCGTGGTGTGACTTTGAGACAACAATTTTACCGGCATTGGTGGCTTTACACGTAATGGTTAGTTTTTGTTGACATGTTTAGGTAGAATAAAGCATTTTATGACTTTTCAATTCACTAATACTGTGCCACCGCGTTGTTTAGAAACTGGAGCGCGAAGCGCGCTCGCATTGTTGGAACACGCACTATTCAGTATTGAACTAATTGTTGAATGGCGAGCTGTGCTTTTTGTGAGACGACTATTTTAGCGGTACTGGTGATTTTATAGGTAATGCTTAGTTTTTTGTTAGCATATTTAGGTCGAATAAGACGCTGCAAGACTCTTCAAGAATAACTTTAGGTATCGTCGGAAACGCTTAGTTACCGAAAAATTTGACTTTAAAGTTCCCATTGCTTTTCTATGAGATCTGCCACTACGGCCATGTCGCGCCATCTAGGAAATGGCCAAAAACCTCTGGCCTCAGGGCTTCCAGAAAGGCTGCATGGCATGATCGCAAGAAAGAAACTAGAACGTCTCTTGGCGTAAGACCATCCCGCAGTTGAGGCAAATTCAACGCCGTCGTTGTTTATGGCCTTTTTACTCTAGAGTTTTGGTATTTTTCATATCCCAGTCAACCCAACTGACTGTCTGAAAAAGCTCAACTCTTACCTCATTTTAGGTGGAGTTATAGATGCTACGCCGTCATTTTTGATGGCCAGCTAATTAAAAGATTTTGGCCATTATTCACATCCCAGTTAATCCACTGACTGCCAAAAAAATTCTTATTATTTTATTATAACTCTACTTCTTATGTCTCTTCTGGTGTGGACAGACAATAAAATTCATCGCTGTCATATTTGATTGATAGCTAATTCTAGCTTTTTTTTGCATTGCTCACATCCAACCTGACTCTCTACAAAAAAGAATGAACATTACTCAAATCCTTCTGCCTCGCTTTGGGTGGAGTTACAGATTCGACGCCGTCACTTTTGATGGCCAGTTTACTCAAGATTTTTGCATTTTTTCGCATTTCAGTCAACCCACCTGACTACATAAAAAATTATATTATGACTCAACTCCTTCTACCTCTTTTTGGGTGGACAGACAATAGAATTCATCGCTGTCATTTTTGATGGACAGCTAATCCTAGTTTTTTGGCAGGGGTCATATCTAGGTCAACCCACCAGACTACCTTTAAAAATTATGAACAGTCCTCAATTCCTTCTACCTCTTTTTAGGTGGATATAAAACTGGCAGCTGATTAACGGGGATGCAGCCAGCGTTGTGGGTTTGCAGGGTTAACTGAGGACTAGATTAGCATGATGTTATAATAGTATTTTTCACTACATTCAAAATACTTCTCATATATACTGTACTTAGATTTTTTCCCCAACAGGTATTGTACAAAAATTATAGCTTACTCAATTGTGCATATACCGCGGATGCTTTTCTATAGTTAACTGTAATTGAATTCAAGAAAGTTCAGTGCACTAGCTACAATTCAATTTACATAGTCATTTGCTAATAGAGCAACAGTTTTATTGTACTTTATGAATAATTACTATGGAGACGTGTAAACTTTTCAATGCGTATACGTCGAATACGTTGCTTTGAACGGTCAAATCTCAATCGAGCGACTTCAAACCTCAATCGAGCTCGCCTATCAACGCTCGTAGTTTTCAATGTTCTAGGTGCTTAGTCACAAATAAATTAGTTTACGTCGCAATGGAGTTACTAGAGCTCAAGCTTCTTTTCATGGGGGTCATATTTGCCTGCACTACGGCCGTGGGCATCACCCCCGTGCTGTGCAAAGGGATGCTTGGGGAGCTCATGGGAAAGATGATCAGTCCTGCTAACCAAGTGCGTATGCTCTCGCTGGCTTCCTGCTTCAGCGCTGGCGTCTTCCTCAGTGTTTGCTTCATGGGCCTCCTGCCGGCAGCCGATAAGAAGTTTCACACCATTCTACAAGTGAGTATCTATGAGGTGTAAGAAGCTGATGTTAATTTTATGGATAGCGAGAGAACTTTTACTCAGGGAATTAAGTCGTTGTGGCAGCCACGGGCTGTTTTCTTTTGTTGTGCAGCTACCAGTAGCTAGCGAAATATTCTGTGCAGTTTTTGCTGCTATCCATTCGGCACAGACACTTAAAATTGGTGTTATAAAGAGTGGAGCTAAATCGGAAATATTCAAGCAATTATCCGATATCATGCGATGCCTCCGCCTGTGGATTTCGAATAAATGCCAGTGGGTTTGCGGAAGGATAAGAACCTCTACTCAAGATACGGTTGCACACACCGTGGAACGATTAGAAACTTTGGTACTTTTTGTACGACAGCCAACAGCGTCCGAAAAGTATTACCCAAGTGGAGGTATGAATCTTATAGAGCAGTAGAGGGTAAAATCCTAAGGCGGTTGTTATTCTGAAACATGAAAAGCTTATGCTCAGATTATGGTCGTATTCTAACTGGAAAAAATACGGTTCTGGGACTTCTTTCTGTCTTTTCGGCTGATAATTTATACGATGGGAGACCGTAACATCGGCGACAGTGCGTATCACAGATATTCCTTGGTCTGGGAGGGCAAGAGTACGACTTTTTTTTTCTCGGTAAAAGTTTGCAGCACCCATCATGTGTAGTAGGAACAGATATAAGTGAATAAAGTTGATTATAAAGTAACGGGGACGCGATAGACGGTGCCTATACCAAACCTCTCGATACAGGTACTGAGGGAACACACACTAATATGTTAATTAAGGATTTCGTAACTGCAACACGGGATGTGCAATATAGCACACGCATCCCCATTTTCACAATACAGAGATACAATTCAAATGTACCTGTATTTACGGACTGGGTACCATTTTCACCAACATTGTGTAATACTTCTTCGCGGCCGCACTGGAATAGACAAAGAAATAGTTGAATAAAAACATCAGAAATAATAATGGATAGACCTGGGATATAAGTGAATTTATAAGTATACTACGACCTTACCGCTCAGTCGGTGATGAGTTTCAGTAACGGATAGGGTTAAAACATATGAAATTTCTTGAAATTGTTAGAAAAGATCTGAATAAATCAATATATTTTGTTCCCATTAACTTGATTCTGTGTTTCTATAAGATTCGTAGAAATGGTTTTGACGAAACTAGCCCGTTTTGGAAGCAATAATGACCGAAAATTTTTATGGTAGTCATTCTGCCTTGCAGCAAATGTAGTTATGATTCATTGATAGACGTTACGTTAACGAGCCGCAAGTTTATCCTCCCAGAAATCAGTGCATTGCTTAAGTTAGAAAATATATATACATATATATATATATTCTTGTTAGTGTTTTCAGTAGATGAGAAATTGAGTCATTCCAGGAAAAGATATCTTGAAAGATGATAATCAATAATGATCATTCACTAGACGTTACTACGGAATTTGTCGATTATTCATCCATTCACCAGGTGTACGCTCGGATACTCCTGTCTCTGAAACTTTTTCACGGCTGGAGCACCAAACTGTGTAGACTAGCATGAATTGCGTGAGCATACAAGTGTGCAGTATATGATAATCTCACAAGTGCTATACAAACTGCCGTCCTGAATTTTGCAGTCACCATTCCTGTCACTACAGGGGTCTAGTCAATCGCTTTTGTCACTATCCCTATAATTTTGGTTTACTCGTATATTTCATGATATAGCTAGACATAAAGACAGCATAACAATCAATAGACATTTTTCGGAAGTACTGTTCTCTTTGTTTTCTTCTGTATTTACACGAATTCGCTAACCTTTATTTCTCATCGTCTGAAGATATTATTTAGGCTTTTATGTTTTTACATTTCCATTCTTCTCATCGGTAATTTTTATGATTTTAATTCAATATCGGGACTCGTGACTACTTTGTAGTTTATATGTGCAATAGCTTTCACTCAAAATAAAAATACAAGAGATTCAGCCCTTTTTTCAATAAATTATTCAGGTCGCCGAAAACACTTTTTTGTCAGCTCACGGGATTTCTCTAAACATCGCGCTTTCACTTCAAAAAATGCATTAGAAAGAAGCAGTTCAGCCCAGCTCGCTGCACCGTAGTCTGGATACGAATTTTCTCATGTGTGGATCGTTACCTATGCCACCTCAGCAACGAGAATTTTTCTAGATATGAAAATCGGTACGGTATGTTGGTATGATACGTGCAAAAGGAACTTCTTGTCTTTGCTTCGAAACTGCTTGGAAATTTCTTCAAGAGCATATGAAAAGGAGACAGATATTATTGAATTTCCTCCCAGAGAAAAGCAGAACTTCTGGCAAGTTAAATTTGCCCCTAGCTAATAGTGAAAAGCGTAACCGACTGACGCAGGGACGTACGGACGGATGGAGCCTCAAGCAGAATTATAATATAGATAGTTCAGCTATAAATCTGTATGCCGGTATTAATTTAAAAGGCTCACCAGTTTACTGTTACCTGTATCACTATCAGCCTACAGGCCCTACACGGTGCGCCTTATATTAAATAACAACAGAGTAACGTTAATTTTTCTCGTTTGCCTAACTCTCTCTCCTATCTTTATTGATATCGATTCTCTGCAGCCTTGATAGCAGTTCCCGACATTACATCGAATGATATTTCATGCGTCTCCAAGCGGTGTCATTCTATACGTATTATTGTTAATAGGACTCCTGTAGTATAAAGGACGACCTATATACTGTACTCCCGCAGTAACATATTACGACGAACAAGGCTTGACGCCGTGACCTGCGCGTACTCTGTACAGCCTCAACGATGTCGCAGATGAGGATACGCCATGCATGCGGGCTACATTTCCTCTCGTCTCTTGTGTCCTTCCTGGGAACTTTCCCTGTTGCTGCTAGTGACTGGAGCACGTGGAGACAGAATCAATGTGATTGTGTATAGAGCCGCACATAACTTTTGGATTGTTGTTGGAATTTGTGCCGCCGGGCTGTTGTCTGCCTTGAAATATTTGAATGCTATAATGAGCGTACAGCTGTAATAAGCGTCTTGACTCTTGACTGTTTTTAATTCCTTCAGTCGATGTCTCATGCACTGAACAAAGTTAATATGAAGTTGCCTTCGAGCTTCGAGGCGCCGGTAAGGGTTGCCCTATGTGTAGTCTGCTCATCATTTGAGTCAATGGAACTTTCAAAGGATATAACGATATCTTAGGTCCGTGTCTGAAGAGGTCATGCTGTGGTGACAGCGTGTCCTTGAAATCTTGGAACGAATGAAATTCGCGAGGGCAGAATGACTGAAAAAAATAAAATCGCCACGTCTCCCGAAAGAACATTCTCATTGGTATGCTGATAATCCAAGGTTATGTATTACTTTCTCTGTTCGGGTATACTGATAATCTATTTTTGTATTATTTTCTCAGTTTGCTGACCCCATGCATTCGTTTTACTTGGCGTGCACACACACACATGTCTCTTATTGCTTTCTCTCTCTCTCTCTTCAGATCGCTGCGAAATCTTTCGGTAAAGCTGAAAACTCATCCACAAGTAACTTTCTCCTCCAGCCTTCTCTTTCATCGAATATATCAAAAAATATATACCTCAAAGTGATATTCAGGTTGATAGCTCATTTGCTGTACGATTGAACTTATAGTACAAATTGGCTATAAATTGATTAGGTCAGTCACACATTTCACTTGTTGAATTTGTCTCGTATTGGAAGAGTCTTTGTGACTAGCTATAAGCTTTAACCAGGAATACAAATTAAGGGCACGTGCGCCTGGGTGCCGATAGTGAGGTTTCGAGGTTAACTTGTTCGAAACTTCAGGCTGGTGCTCGCTGGCTTTTACCCGATGAATTGTGTTCAGGCGTAGACCATTAGTCGGTTGCCTTAGGGACTTTCAGAAACGCGCTCTTCCTGCTAAAAATGAAATTTTCATCCAACTTCATGTAACCGCGTTGCTTCTAACACTTGCAGCACGTATTCAGAGTTGCTAAGAAAAAGCTTCTGTCTAAAATTTCGGACAAGTCGGAAAGCTAATTTTAGCACTCGGTCGATTGTGCCTTTAATACACTACCGTACTAATGTAGCTAATTATTAGGATGCATTTATCTCACATAAACTTGGGGCTCGAGTTTCTATGCTAGTAACCACCTCCACCCCCTCGATCTCCAGTCACCGCCTTCCCCGTTTCGAAAAGTGCACACTCAGCAAATTCTGCTCTGCAATTGCAAGCTAAAATGAGATTTGCGCCGCCCGGGAATCGAACCCGACTCGCAAGATTGGGAATCTTGCATGCTAACCACTACACCAGCGGCGCTTATGATGATCATTGTAAATTTTCATATTGTAAACTCCCTGGGAACTTCTAAGTCATTTATCAAATGCCAAAAGCTGCAGTGGACGGGGAAGGGTAAGCCTAGACCGGCTTACCCTCCACCGTCCAGTGCACACACAATCAAATTTGTGCCGATTCTAATCTAACTTTGAATAATGCATTCTTTGTCACAACCTTTCTCTGTGAAATTGCCCGCAGAGAGCATAGAACGGACCAAAGGGTTAGGTCCGCTGGGCTCTGCCATCCCTTGTTATAAGAGTAGCCTTAGATAGGCCATGGGGGCATGTCTTTCCTGCACACTTTGCGTCCTTTCATTTTGATAATGCTATTGCTGATGCTTCATGTGTCCGTATTCTTGTTCTCCAATTTGATGTTCCCATGCTCTTTGACCTGTGCGGGAGCGCCCTCGCCCATGGGTTCTATATTTCTATCAACATGCTTCCTCTGTTAGATAACTTTCATGGTGGAGACGGAGACATAAGTTATCCAATAAAATAACAATAATAATTTACGGTCGTAATTTAATTATGGCCCTCGCACTAATATTAATAATTTCAAAGGCAGCGAAAGCGAAGATGTCTAGGTTACAATATCGTGTGTGTCCGCTCTGTCTGTTCGGGGCTAAGTCAAGGCTGTATCGGAGGCCTTGGCTCACTTCAAGTCACTCTTTCATCATCTTAGGATGTGCAGTGTTCCGGGTTTCGGCGAGGACTTTAGTTCAATTGATTATAGTTTGATTATTACTTAATTTGATAGGTCTGCTTCCGTGAATAAATTAATCAATACACTGCCTGTGTTTTCCCATCGCAAGATTCATCTCGCCATAAACGAGCATCACAGTTTGGCTTCCTGGTCACACTTCATAAAAAGAGGCCCGACAATTTTGAATACAGTAGCACCTATTACCTTAAGAATCAAAGTGGCTGACCCAAGCAGTAATATTGCAATTTTGTACCGTTTAATCTATCATTTACCTAGCTGTGCCCTCAGTGGTTTATTCTGGCTTGCTCTATCACTGTCAGATTATATGGGCCTCACGAACCCAAAGGCTGTCCCGAGTGCCTTCTCCATAGGAGAAATTGCAGCTGGCCGCAGTTCCTGCTAAGAAAGTTAGTTTTGTTAAGTTATGTTGGTTCTCTATACTTCCTTTTCTGTTCCACGAAGTGGGCCGCCGAATGGTGGTAAGCGACTCATCCTATGGGACTCCTATCTGCTCCTGTGTGGGGAAGGGAGGCATGGAAGGAACTCTTCGCGGGAGTGTTTTCTTTTTTTTTTGTCGTTTCGTTCTCTTTTCGTCTTTCGTTTCTTGAGAAGCTTCGCACCTGATTTTCCCGGCAGTAGTAGCGCACTGAGCCAACTTGTACCTAGCTACTATGCGGCAGAGGAGTGTCGATATCCTACTCGAGTCTTTTAGCATCATTGCACGGATCGTCCTGTGGCATATACGGTGGCTAAAATAATCTTGTAATAATGTAATATACCATCATAAACTGTTCCTAGAGATTAAAACCGTATCATTATGTGCACGCCGATTTGAACAAATGTGCTTCTAGCTAGGTGAGTTGAGTGACGTCATCTGAAACTTTGATATGACATTTCCAAAATTATTGATAGAACTTGAAAATCATTCCCAGTAATTCAATATGCGTGTCGCACTTTAGAAATTGTTTCCATTGCAATTTCTGTGCGGATCGATGTAACTAGAATCTGATTGTGAATATTTCTTGTTGAGGCAGCGTTTTTGAAGCTAGTTTTTTTTTTCACGGGAACTGGGGCTTTCTTTCTGTAGACATGACAGCAAACACAATTAAAGAACGACCTAGAAAAGCTGCAACGATAAATTTTTGCTGAACGACGTGACTAGGAATTTGATCTGTGTACCTATGTTGAGTACCTTGAGAGTGTTCGGACGAAGTCCTGGTGACGTTGCACACATCACCTCACGAAAGATAAACGAAGCTGTATTTTTTCTACAGCATCATAGTTGGTGACCAAAGAGATAGCCTGAAGCGAATTAGCTTAACAGTGCACGTAACCGTTGGTCTACCTGATGTACTTCTTCAATGAAAATCCAGTAATTTTTCTAGTCTTTAACTTAGATCATTTATCACTTTCGTAATCGAAGCAAAATTCCAATAAGAAATGCTTGAGTAGGCAATAAATGTTACAGCTTTTTTAAAATTACCTTGAATTTTCTTGTAAACACAAAGGAAAATCACCTGTATATGGTTAATAAATGCGAAAATGGAGTGAATAACGAGTATCCAAAGAGTTTCATCTAAAATGTGAAATGTACTACGTCTTGCTTCTTCTAACGTACCACCAGCGCCCGCATGACGTAATTGATTTTCTTCATTGTTCAGGACTAATTTTGTTACACTCTTCCTTGAGTTTTTCCAGTAACTGTGTCCGACCACTAGTGTCTTCTACCTAACTCCACGCATTTTCCTCAGATTTTCATTGGGATTTATGGCAGGACTGAATTTGGGCAGGCTAATGCATCACATTGATATTATTAGCTGAAAACGTTTGCTTAATTGCATCTTAGCTGCATCTGTACATCTTCCAGCACGACGTTTTTCTAAAGAGGTGCCATGCGTTTACCCTCGAAATACAGCTTTATATTATAACAGGTCCAAACCCTCTGATGAAATAACTCTCATGCTGTATCACAGAACCCCTATAAGTTTCATTAAGCTGCAGCTTATTTATTATTCGAATTTTCACCTCTACTGCGTTATACATACTGCATACGGTTCGAATTTACGCGATTAAGCGAACATCAGTCACTAAATTGGACGCGGCGCTAATCTATGTCGTGCTGTCTCGGGTGTTGTTGAATAGACGCTAGTTTCTTATTCATTTTTCTAATTCACCCGGTTTTACAGTACAGTAGGCCGTCTTCAGTACCATCTAATATCATTCAGCAGACTACACACAATGTAATCTATTCATGCCAAAATCCTCGTTCACTTCTCGTGCTATTGCCAATGCGCTCTTGAACCCAGGAAGCAAAGAGCGTAACGGGAGGACTCTTGAGAAACTAGCATCTAAAAGTGACGTCATCAATAGCATTACATCGGCGAATCTATGGCTGAGCAGCCTATGCGTATTTTAACTAATTTTGCCAGAAAAATCGTTTTAAATTGAGAATTTTATCTTTTCAGCTCATAAATAAGTTAAGAGAATATACATTAATCGAACAATAAGCAATTGCCTCTAAAAAATTTGCTGTGGAGGCTGGTGGAAACTTTCACAGCACCAGCGGCGAAGTTTGGGCCGATATCGCGATCTGATTAGAGGAATTACCCAATTGCCGAACTGACTCTATTTCCGAACAAACAGTTCGGCAATTGGATAATTCCCCATAACTTCTTTTCTTCAACACTTCATATTCAGTTTACAGTGTTTTTCACAGAACATATTTAAATATATCACCGTATTTTTTCGACTTAGTTCATTCAATCTCCCGCTCCTGACTGGCCAGCTACTTGCGCTGCACCAGCACGCAAAACACTGTAAAATGTCAACTACAGAAAGTTCGAGCAATAACTATCACTGTGGTTTCTCTGGCGTATAAAATATAACGTTGCTTACACTAATTTTGTTGGTAAGGATTAAGAACCCAACCTACGAAGGCCTGAGGTCCCACACTCAATACTACTTCGACTCGTCGATGCGATTTAAATTAAAAATTGGCTACATGCGGTCACGGCTAAGCCTTATTTCAGTCCCAATGAGTTTTCCCGTTACGCTCGTTGCTTCCTGGTTGAACCAATCGCTTATTGATAGGATTTTTAGCAAAGAGTCATGTCTAGAATTCATCATATCATACGCTACTTTGACCACGAGTTTTTTTTTTTTTGGGGGGGGAGGGGGTGTTGTACAAGTCAGGGTTTTTCATGCAACAGAAGACTTTTTGACACTACATTTTTCTACCTTTTCATATATATGAAGATTACAGAAAGGGTTTCTCTTCTACCAAGCTTCAAAGCAAATCTACAAATGTTGTTTAAAGAGATTTTGTAACAGCACTATTTTTGTTAAGGAATTATAACTTGGTCATTTACCTATAATCTGATGCATAAGAAACCTTATGTCGAGCGCGTTTGATGGATTTGCGCGATCGATCGCGCAAATCCATCAAACGCGCACAACATTTACATTATCTGTTTCCAGCAGGGCATAAAGTTGATAAAATCCCTCATTTTAGTAGTTAGCTCTCTCTCTTTTCTCTTTTTTTTGCCCACGATTATTTAAAATAGAAATGGAAGTTGCCGTAACTACTAGTTAGGCTTATTAACATTTTCAATCGAAACTTTGCTTAAATAAAGGTAAAAATGGTACATGCAATGCAAAATTCAAGATAATTCATGAATAAATGTTGCTGTTTTTTAATTTTATCTTCTGATTTTGTTGAGTACTGTATATTTTCATGTGTGCGGTACCTAGTGCGATTAATATACCTACTGTTAAAATTAATGCACTGTTCACGTGACAAATTTTCGAAAGTATCCTTCGGAAACCTGCTCCCCTACACTTGAATCTAGCTATCCGATAAGGATTCACAGATGATACTATCAAATTCCGGTTTTATGCACCTTGAACATACTTCCTGTTCTTTTACCTAATTTACAACATACACGCTGGCCGATCGCATCGACAATGGCCTCGAGAATCTGCACCGACGAACATTACGCAATTCATCGTCTCAAGAGACAATGCATACACTGCTGACACGGCAGGTGCTACTCTGTACACACTTAGATGCCGTGTAAACAGGGAAATGCGTCCCATGTTTTGCGTCGCGGGGTCTTTACGCAACTGCCCTGATATGTTATTACTTTCATGTACTAGTTTCTCCGAAGTAGGGAGCTGCACTGAATTATAAAAATACATCTTTTGAAAAACACATGGGCTGATCTATGTATAAAGGCAAATTTTTCCAGCCCCTACTGTACGCCTGAACCAATGTATGCATACATAATTGAAAACCGACTCCGGCTTTCGATTTCATGTTTTAAAGCTCAATAGCCTACGGTTTGACATTATGTCCTAGAGCATTTGGCGGCTGTTGTCTCTATTAGATTATCTCTGCAGTTGATCCGAAAAATGATAGTTCAATCTGTTCTCAAGAGTAAGTAAAAAATACTTTTTCAATGGGTCAAAAAACAGTTTTGCGCGTGTATACTCTGTGCTCTAAGCGCATTCAAATTTTGCATTGTGCAAATCTAACTTTAAACTAATGTTCTTGCGGAAATCTTAGCTCACGCCGTAACATAATGTCAAGCGCCAAGAGACTGAGAGGCACTTGGAGCTTCAGGAGGACTTGCTATAAAATTATGGCAGCAGGGACAACTGTTAGCCTTCGTACAACCGGCCACGAGCTGCACCAAAATCGTTAAAGGTCTCAAACTTCTCGCAAAACTCCCCTGCTGTCGAAACGAAATAGGGATGCTCGTCTGAAATTCGTCCGTGAGCCCTCAGTTCTGGCGGGCTCTATCCCTGCCACAATATATTTGGGCATCACGCACCCAAGGGTCCCCGAGTGCCTTTTCGGCAGGAGATGTTGCAGCTTGCCACAATTCCTGCTGAGAAAGGTTAGTTTTGTGAAGTTGGGTATTTTATATTTCCCCTTCTGTTCCGTGAGATGGGCTGTCGATCGAGATAGCCGACCTAGTCCCCGACACTTCGACTCTCTCTCGCACCTTTTTCTATTCTTTACGCTTTCTTACCGCCAGTAGTAGCGCGTTCGGCCAACTGGGACTTGCCGGCAGGAATACCGAAATAAAACATTATGTTAATGCGACATAATAAACTGAGTCTCACTGCGTGGATCACGTCGTACGACGTGGGTGCGGTGGTAAAACCAGGAATATAATAATAATTCGTCCGTGAGCACAAGAACAAGCCTGAGTCGTTCTGGGAAAATGTGTTGTAGTCGAATGAGACTACAATGGATCTATTTGGACGAAATTCAGAGAATCATGTGTGGAGGAAGGATAGAA
>LQNS02278091.1:48522725-48550085 GCA_001587735.2 Parhyale hawaiensis | reverse complement strand
ATTTTCTCCACAGTCTATAAAAACATTAACGAAGTAACCGCGATGAAATTGAACGGAAACTGTATTTCTTTACTACATAGGCTCGTGGAAGAGTGGCAAGGTGTTGTCAAATAAGTTGTAGTAGTAGTAGTAGTGCTGCTTTCCGAGTGTAAACCTCGGGTATTGTTGATAATATTATGTACAGTTCGTTGGTTCTGGTTATATGAACACACAATTGGTTTATGAATGCATGTTATCTCGCTGAATAATTTGAAATCTGGCAACCGGCAACTCTGTTATAACGTCGAATTTGAATATACATATTATTTGGAGGGCACTTTTGACAAGTGCAGCAACTCTGAACCCTTTACTGAAAGCCTGAAAAATTTTCTCGGGCATATCAGTATAAAAGTAGCTATGTAAGGTCATTTGCCGGGTAAAGGTTTCTAATCCATTTACCCGCTGAAGTTAGTAGTGTATAGAGCACCGAATCCTTTGTTTTTGAGGGTAACCTACCGTCGCGGCCCCCCTCGCGCGTGAGCTTCCGGTTTATAACGGCCAATGCACTACCGGTTTTGCGGGGGTCAAGGGGGTGCAAACCGGAAGTGGGCGGGGCCTGGGAAACCGGAAGGGGCGGCCGATGACCCGGCGGCGCGAGGGGAACCTACCCTCAATAACAAAGGATTCGGTGCTCTATACACTACTGAAGTTGTATGAAGAATTGCGGCCCCAAGTACCTCTTGAATTCGGGCGTCTCCATGCGAACTGTAATAAATGAAAAGCTATTTTCCTATCATTAATAAACTTTGTATTTGGTAATGCATGTAAAACATGATAGGGTAAAGCTAATAGGATTAGACGATTTCAATCGAAACTGGCGAATCGAAAGAGCTAGGAGTGGCTTCTAACCAAAATTTTTGAATATAGTAATATGAAAAGTTAGTTGAAAATGGAGCGCCTTTTCAAAACTCAACGTTGGTCCAGGGCTAATTTCTAAGGCAGAAAGTATAGGGTTGCTGCTCTTGTTCAAAATATCCCTTCTAATAAAAAGGACAGTGTGAGTATGTTGCATATGGCGCAGCTCTACAGGATCTAGCGATTTCATGCTAGGAGATCTACACATAGAGATATCTCTCTAACCGTAAGGTGATATTTACCTTTACATAGTTCTGGTCAGACCCCTGTTTAGATTTACCTAAGTTTAAAAGTTAAATGCAAACTCTCCGTAACAGAGATTGATTCGCGTGATAAGGACGATCGTCATGTAAGTGTATATAAAGACAAGGAAACAAACACGGTTGAGAAATTCAGTGTCATACAAAAACGGACAGAAAAACTATGTACACAGGTTCAAGTGAAAGACACAAACGTACACATTAGTTCTAAGACTGTGCATAATGCTGCAGCGGCCGCCAACAACAGCCCTTTGATAAAAGAATAGCAAATGAGGGCCATAATCGAACACCTGGAGGGGAAAAGATGATCTTCTTAACCATACGCTGTTATACCAGTTATAGTACGGTACAACTTGTACGTAGAGTTATCTGTAGGACGTTGCAAGAATATGTACTTGCGCTTTTAATAATTGTACAGGTCGCATGCAAACAAAAACGAATGATAAGTGCAGAAATAACTGTAGAGGTATTATTTATGAGTATGCGCAACCTTTTCTCCGAAAACAAGTCCAGCGACCGAACACTATGTTGTACGAAACTGATTCCCATCCAACTGCTTGCAAACTCCATATACCACTGGTTGATTTGCCACAGATGTGCCACTACAAATATTTGTCCTCCATTAATAAAGAAAACCGTCACTATTCTACTAATGTATTATTGTAGTATCCAATGTGAAGTCTCAATCAAAATCGCTTTATGCTACGATGAATAGGGTTGAAGACAAATTAATTATATTTGAAACACTAATCCAGGTGAACATGCATAACTTTCGTTCAGATTATAATTTTTGGAAGCAGTAAAATACGAATGGCTTGCAGTCATACGGTACTTTGTAAATATACACAATGCTGGTTTGATTGATCTTTTTGATCGAGATTATCGAGCTCTCCCCCTGAAAACAATATATTATATAAGTCTCCTTCACAGTTCTAATTATACAGTAAGGCGGCGCTTCAGGGTTACAAGTATTTCTTTACCATTAGCCAGTCAACAATGGGTATAACGTAGCAACATCTGAGACATGGACACTGGTGAATGTTTTCGGAACTAAACATCTCCGTGCTCTTACTCCAATGTGTGTTGAGCTGGGCTCGGCGTTCGACTCCTGAGTCCACCTGGTATACGACTCCTGTAGCCCCGAAGCCTCTCGCTCTGTTAACGAAACTGGTCCATTGTCATCCAAGTGCGACTGTGTAAGCCGAGGTTTTGAGGGACAGGCCCTTCATACTGGATTAGTTATCTCACAAGTACAGTCTTCTCAACATAGTAGCAACGCTTGTGACAGTGCGATAGTAATTACGCTAATTACAGTTACTAAAGTTGCAACAGAGATAACACTAAATAAGTTTGAGACAATATAGCTATTCTATTTACCAAAGTGTCAACAGCTAAAAAGATACAAACACACGTGGTGATATAATGAATGGACAGCTTATGGAACACGCATACCCATATCGAGTAAACAGCCATTGAAGCTTAAAGAGTCATCGAAGAAACTTTTTCATTACTGTTAATAACACAGAGTTATGATATTAACCGATTTTGACTGTACATGGACAGACAAGCTAAAATCTGAGCTTGAGCGTAGGGCCATCACACACGTAATATACGAGGCACGTTACAGACACGAGCGGCACAGCCACCAGACAACATTGGAGGGCTCAGTTGATAAACGCGAAAAGCCCGTCCATGTTACTGAAAATATTCTTGAAATTCGACAAGGGACTAACGCTGGTTTTAGCCAGGCTGCGAAGCTCGCTATTTAATGCTGTTTATGGTTGCAGTAATACAAGACGACAAAGAACCCTTGCAGCAGAAGACAGCCTGGATGAAATAGGATTAAGATATATCAGGAGCCCTTCACATTTATGTTGGGGGTTGCAGCATTTGTGCGTTGAGCCCTCTAATCGTAGACTGTCACACAGTCAGATATTTTTATGCCATGGTAGTAAAGCTGCTGCATGGTCTGAGCATTGGGTCGGTATCGGCTACGGTTACCATAGCGGTAACGTATACTAATTAGTAGGGTCGTGACCCTGACATGCATATAGTATGCTGCATAAGCACGGAAAAACTGTATGCATATTTTGCATATTGTATGCACTTTTTGAACACTGCATATTCACCACAATGGATACAATCTGCACGTGCATATTTTATGCAGGCGCATAATATATGCATTCTGTGCTTATATGCAATTTTTTAAGGACGTTCGCATATATGCAAAGTCACAACCTTACTAATTAGGCTGTTAACAACATGGGCAGGCAAAACCGTTCAGTACAGTGAAATTCCAGAAATGTAACCAGAAATAGTGCCACCGTTTTGAATGTGTAAGTTCCACCGTATCCATAGTACTATGGTTCATGGTTAGTAAGAAGGTTTGCTAGCGCAGCGAATCTAAGCTGCATCGCGCCGAAGGTCAGATATCTTCTCTCAGCATTTTTGCAGGAAGGTCGTGAGTGACGGCGAACTTGTATATGGGAGTTCTGGGTTTCAAATTCATAAAGCAGGCGCATTTTCAACCCTACACGGCTCGGCTAAACGATTTCGATTAGCCGCGCGGCACAGAGCATGAGCCGTAAAACGAAAAGAGAATAAGACACAAGAAAGAAACGTCTGTGCGGCCGGCCCCTTCCGTGGCCTTCTGCAAGGGCGAAGGTAAGAGTCCCGCGGGGAAAAAGGTCGGCTACCTTGATCGACGCCTCACCTCGTGGAAGAGAAGGGGAAATATAGAGAACCTACCTCACTAACCTTCTCAGCGGGAACTGTGGCCAGTTGCAACATCCCCTGCAGAGAAGGTACTTAGAACTCCTGGGTTCGTGAGGCCCAAATATATTGTGGCATGGGAAAGGCCCGCCAGAATATACTCGTGAGGGTCCCATAGTACTAAAGGTTCAGTGTTAGAAAGGTTTGCTAGCGCAGTGATTCTAAGCTGCATCGCGCCGAAGGTCAAATATTTTGTCTCAGCATTTCTGCCGGATGGTCTTGAGTGAAGATCAATTCACATAAGTGAGTTCTATGACTCAAATTTGTACAGCACCCGCATCTCCAACCCTACATGGCTCGACTGAACGAATTCGCTAAGCCGTGCGACACCGGGTAAGAAACGAAAAAGAGAAGAAAACCGAAGAAAGAAGAGCCCGTGCGGATGGTCCATTCCGTGCCTCTCTGCACGGGCGAAGGCATGAGTTCTGCGGAATAGGTCGGCCACCTCAAGGAACATAAGGGGAAATATAGAGAAGCTACATAACATACCAAACTAACTTTCTCAGCAGGAAGTGCGGCCAGCTGCAACACCCTCAGCAAAAAGGCACTCGGGACAGCCCGTGGGTTCGTGAGGCCAATATATACTGTGGCAGGGAAAGGGCCCGCTTAAATATACCCTTGAGGGCCTATAGTACTAAAAAGTGCTCCTTGGCTGGCACCATAAGCAACCGTGCAGTTGTGTTGTACTGCTATTCCCTACCATCGAAGTTTTGCTACAGCATTTTTTTGCTAGTCCCGCAATATGGTGTATGTCAGGGTGACACTGTACATTGACTACGTTTCTAGAGGTTTGCTGCATCAGGTGAGTAGTTACTACAAATGATGAAGCAAGCGCAAGCGTCAGTTCGTGCGTGTACGTTAACGGTGACAGAAAAAGATGCTTTAACGCCTATATAATTCTCGCAAGGTGAAGCGCATTACATCTGACAGTAAACAGAAGAAACGGCTCCAATGAGGTAATAGAAAAGAGGCAGATATCGCCAGAGTAATGGCGATCCAACAGAGGAAATAATAAGAAAAATAAGCATCAGAGGGGGTATGAAAAGGGAAAGATGAGAAATGGGCACGAAAAATAGAGGTGCCGCAGGCCTAGTACGGTAACCTGTGTTACCTGAAGATTCTGCGCCCCATTACCTGGAATGGTGGGCAAACCGAACTACTAACTTAATTGCTTATGGTCCATCCATGCATATAACAACCTTTGCGAGGACGAATTGTGTGCAAAATGGAGATATAAACATATTCATAACATTCTCGCAGCAGCGTGGCAACGCATGTATACGCTGCTCTAACTCGCCCATCCAACTAGAACTCCGCCTAAAATAAGCGAACTTACTTTTCGTACAACACAGCAACAACAACAACAACAAAAAGAATTTTATTCAATTGGAATGGTAGCTTAAGATTAGAAGAGACAAGTGAAAAAATAGAATCGCATGCTACATCAAAGCGGCGGTCGCTCACAGTCAGCAACTTCTGACTACTGTATTTGGTTACCGGTCGTAGGTGCCTTGTTTTGTACTCTATAAAAATAGTTTAATACAAATAAGTGCATAAGTCTAACTTAAAAGTAGGTAAATGGTGAAAAAAATTGGACAAAATAATGTGGCGCGCTTTTCGGCTATGAGTACAAATGGTAATTTTTTGTGAATCTTGCAAGGAGCAAGGCAGACGCCCTCGTGGATACGCCACCAATGGAGAACCAAGTCAAAAATGTACAATAATTTTAACTAGGTACCGAATGAAATGAGTTACGCAGAAGATATTTCATACCGGCATATGTATTAATATATATACAATAAATATATGAAAAAACTCTAAAATCAGCACCACCCCAGTGCTAGTGAAGGTAAAGTCAATTTGACCTTACATCCCCACTGGGAAACCCACATATACCTACTGGTTCGTGCTGTAGATACAGGCCAATTGGCTCCAGACGAGTGACGGCTACAGTCGACCACAGATCGTCAAGAGTTACGATACGAGCGACGCAAGGCTATTTCAACAACCTGCGTCCCCTAGACCATATCCATACATCAATGCTGACACAGCGCTGCAAGCGCGAGAGCCATACAGGCAAAATATTTGAAGGTACGCTTGATGGCACTCGGTGTAACGAACATCAGGGGTAATTGTGTGTAAGCTCAGAGTATGTATATTCTGTAATAAGCGGCCTAACTAGGCAACTAATGCCGGGGTTACACTATATGATCGCGAACACAAATTTATTAGCAGGTGTGCAGCCCGCACGTTGCACCGATCCGCAGTAAAAGTCGGTAGCATAGATACGTTGGCATGGACAAAGCGCCAGCTGAACATCCTCTAATCGTGCTGTTCATGCGATAGTTATTTATATTTCAGTTTTACCACCGTAGCCGCAACTCAAGCGAATCAACAGTGAATTTCATTTTTATTACTACGTCATCAGTAGGAATATTTTATCTCGGCATTGCTGCCGGAAGAACTCGATTTGGCTCAGTGCACTACTACTGGCGGAAAAAAGCCCCGCAAAGAATAGTAAAAGACATTCGAGTAGACGGCTTCTTTTGTGTTCTTCTACACGAGAGAGTCGAGAGTTGTCCCGCGTGCTACGTCGGCAGCTCTATTAAATTGGCTACGAGCTCCCTCAGCTAGCATTCCCCGGAGTATGGAGTCAGCATCCAGTCCATATGAGTCTGGAGTAAAGTCCCTTCGCTCGTTGGAGAAGGTAGGGCACTCGGCCATCAAATGCAAAACAGTGAGGGGTACGAGGCAGTCGTCGCAGTAGGGTTGCCGACGCCTCGCCTGCAGACAGACGTCAGTAAATCCCGTGTGCCCAATACGCAGGCGGCACAGTACGACATCTATTCGGCGGCCGTGGCTATTTGACGAGTGCCTCTGTCGGACGGTTTCCTTGATTTTTCGTAGTTTATTACTTCTCTGGGCCAACCACTGGGACTGCCATACCACGCGCAGGTTTCGCTTGATTAGTGGGTGAAAGTCTCGGCAGGGGACTGCACGGTTTGCCGTGGGCAAATCCGACAAGGCCACCCGCCACGACTCCTGATCGGCGAGCTCGTTGCTAGCGACGTCAACATGGCCAGCTACCCAACAAATACACACTGCCTTTCCAGTCAGTTGTATAGGTTGTAACAGTTATTATTCGGTTGACGGCCTAGTAGATGCTGTCGTATGATCGAATGGCCTGTACTATACTCAGTGAGTTGGAGAATATTGTAATGTTGCTCTCATCGTTGTCTTTAATTAGCTGTAACGCCGCGTGCAGGCCGAACAGCTCAGCGGTGTATGTCGAAGTCACCGGCAATAGCCGGTATGCTCTAATTTCATCGGTCGTTGTGGTTGCGCATCCAACTCGGTCTCCCGTTTTAGAGCCATCGGTATAGACGCGGGTAGTCACCATGTGGGTTCCTCACGTGCTCCGTGAAGAGGGTTTTTAGTAGGAAGGGGTGGCAGTCTTTCTTTCTTGGGTATTGCGTGCCGGGGCAAAAGGTTGAAACTGGTATCCGCCAGGTTGGTTGGTCTCTGAAAAGGACCGGGGCCACCTTAAAGGGCCCGATTTCCGCCATGAGAGAGAGGACTTCGTAGTCGTTGGAGGAGGGAAATTTGTACGGAAAGTCAGCTCCCTCTTCTCGGTCTCGGCATACACTGTTCCAGGGCGGGGATCGAGGGACTTGTTCTAAGCGGGCTAAGTACTGATAGGTAAGTTGCGCCCTGCGCTGCTGCAGGCAGGGTTCGCCACTCTCAGCGAGGAAACTTGGTACGGGTGATGTACGGAAGGCTCCGGTGCATAGCCTTAGCGTTGCATTGTGCACAGCATCCAGTTGCGATAGGATGGAAGTCCTCGCGGACTGATATACGATACAGCCGTAGTCTAGTCTGGAATGTACAAGGGTTTGATACAAAACAGTTTGCCCGTCACGCCCAATGACAGTGACGTCAAGTGTTCAAATAGGTTGAGCCTATGCAATTATTGCGTTCTCAACATCTGGATGTGCAGTTTCTATGACATGACAGTCTTTTATCTATTATCATTCCGTGGAATTTCACCACTTCGCGATAGTTTGCCCGTTGTCCGCGCATTGTGAGGTCAGGTGACTCCACAAGTCTGGCCCGCCTTATGTGGAGGGCAGAGGTCTTGGCAGCAGAGAAGCCGAAACCGTGGTCGGTCGCCCAGTCACAAACGCGGTTAATGGCTCGTTGTAGTCGTCGATGTAGACCTTCCAGACGGCTCCAGGAGTACAGCATCAGATAATGCAGATCATCAACGTATAGGGATCCGTACACGTATTGGGCAAGGTCTGCTAGGATGTCGTTTAGTGCAAATAGAAACAGGGTACAGCTAATGACGTTCCCGTGCGGAACCCCTTCATCTTACATCATTACAAGGGAGATGGCCTGTCCCAGTCTGACCCTGAAGCGCCGCTCCCGCAAGAACTGCTGCAAGTAATAGGCCATGTTACCTCTCATACCTCTTTTGTGTAGTTGCATGAGTATTCCGTGTCGCTAGGCTGTGTCGTATGCCTTTTTAAAACCATGTACAAAACTGCTGGCGCACTAAGACTTACATTACATGGAGAGTATTTTAGTTGTACCTACCTAGCCAATTTTGAGTACGAATCAAATGTGATCCAGTCTTTGGAAGCAAGTAAAAGTTACAAACCTTACCGTGGAAAGAATTACTAATTGCATATTTTCTTCTTATAAACTCACAGAATCAGAACATGCTTTGATATTGTGACGTTATGATGAAATTTCTGTCTCGCATTACAGGGTATTTGCGCTGAGTGAGGTGGTCCCCGATAATCACGAAACAGGCTATAGATAGAACGGAATATATTTTCACTATTTACAAGGAAGTGAAGAGGACATGGAAGCATTTACTTTAGTTTCAGTTAGACAAAGATCTCTATATGCAGTGCAGTTTATATAGCTGTGCCACATAAGTCTCTTTCCTCCTGTAGTAGGTACAATTACTGTACTCAAATTAACCTTCATGGCAAGCGGCCAGATGCAACTCACCCCGCAATACAGAAATAGCGCATAAAGGGACCTCACACGCTATAAGAATTTTTGCATACGACAGCAAGTGTGCTAATGGGTGCCTCTAGTTACAAGGAGCAAAAAACGCCGCGCAAAACTGCAGCAGCAGAGTGCTGCCACGTTGGAAAATGAAGTGCTTAGAGCACAAGTCATTGCAGTAATCCTCAACAGTAACTATTCTAGTTTGATTTAGTGGCAATTAAGGGATACTGCAGTTGTTACAAAAAGTGGGAAAGTATGAGTAGCGCTGCAGGAATAATAATGAGTGCACACAAAATACAGACTATGAGTCAGCTACAGTAAGTACGTAGACAACTACAGCGTACCACAAAAAGTTCACAACGGATCACCAACGCCTATTGATATGAAAATTTCAGGTCACGGTTAGCTGCATATGGCACGGAGAGAGAGGCAGGCACATCCTTATGGCAGTTCAGCCCTAGAAAAAAAAAAAAAATCACCACCGACTACTCAATTATATTGTGGATCCCAGCCTTCAGTTATCTCACAATGAGACAGTGTTAAGGCCGGTTCACACAGTGAGCTACGGGGCCACATTCATTCTTCATCGTGTGCGAATATATTATTGTGGCTGTTGAAGTAGCAGATAAAATGGACAGGTTTCTAAGCTGTGATTAACTCCGAATATGAAGAGACGCTTGCACAGCAGACTGGTTAGACGGCTAGCACGGTAACTAATCCCTTAGCGTAATAGTGTTGACTTGGGACACGATTAATGATCCGGATGTTTTGAACTATAAACGCAAAGTAAATTGCTCAAGTGCGAACCAGCTGTTAGGTTGGTTAGTATAAATGTTATGTTTTCACAAGCAGCGTATATATAAAATATATTCATAACTCACAACAGCGCTGAGGGGAAAATCCAGCATCAAAGTATGCAAAAATGACCGTTTCAACCAATAAGGGAACAAGTAAAAGGAAGGAAAAACCAAGACGTAAGTTTCCCGTAAGATAAGCAGAGCTAAAAAAACAGTTGACGGAGTAAGCTGCCCTTATGACGTCCAGGCTCCCTAGATACGGCGGGTGGTTTCAAGAGATTAAAGGGGAAAGTGCAGGCAGTAGGTCTGTTACCCAACACAGAACACGGTGCAGCCAAACACTCGGTTAAGAAAGCAAAGGAAAAACAGCAATGACGGTCAGTAAAAGTAAAGGAAACCAGGAACGCAAAGTTAGGAAGAAAAAAAAAAAAAAGTCCCGAAGGTCTAGCAAGAGCTACGTACAACCACGCGACTCCTCGTAATGCAGTAGGGATAAACCTGCCGTTAATAGGTCCATCAAGTTCGTCCTATTTTCAATATTACCCTCAAAATTGATGCACCGGCTTCAGTGAATGACACGACCAAATAATCTAGGCAGGACGCAGGGTGCTCGATGGCGGAAATTAGTTTCATAGTTCGTTGGTTTGTAACTGTCAACCATAAACCTTCAGTACTGTAGTTCAACAGGAATAAATTTATAGGCAATAGAATACTAAACTTTCAGAATTATAGCTCAACTGGCATATATTTGCCGCCTAAAGTAAATGGCTTATTTCTGATACTCAACCTCTAAGGCAGGCAGTAACGAAGAAACTACAGAGAAAAAGAAGGCACGAATTGAAAGTTTCAAACGCTCCATCGAGTTCCTAAGTGTAGTCTCTATACCTCAACTATTCAATTTTATGCATAACCTAGTGAATTATGCGAATTAATAAACATGCTATACTTAATATACGTAATGTAGCAAACCATGTGAACGAGTGAACATCCTTAATCATTCAATTTTACGATTAACCTAGAGTGTGAAAGAAACTAGCACGCAGTCCCTTCTAAAACACCCGTTACTTCTGGCTGAGGATTTGTTGAGGTTGAACCATTTGGTGCAGCTAACAACCAATTCTTCACAAAGCAAGTGACCTTATACAGTTACTTCCCAGTAGGTATCCCTACAACAATAGGGGTACGGCTTTGATGATGTTAACTAGCTGCCTTGTAGTAGTAGAAATTTTACTGGTGATTCAGCGGCACACAGCCTATTGCGCTGCCTTCCGTACCGTCAATATATGTACAGAGCTCGTCCTTAGTTACTGCGGTACCTCGAAACATGTGTTATGTCGGGGCAGACTATGGAGCAGTGATTTATATTACGGAACAGTGCAGCGGGTTAATGTACATATGAGGGCCCTAGAACAATAGAGGCGTAAGCGACAGGTTAACCAAAAGTAGTTTCTTTGCACCATCGGATAGTACAGATTAACACCTGTTGTTCTGTGAAATCAGAAAGGCGTAAATCAGAGTAGAAATGGTCGAGACTCGAATGTAAAGTTGATCACTTTGTACTTTATTACATCAATATTATTATACTATAATATTGTGTACCTATTAGATACGAAGGCTATATAACAGCGATCTAATTTTGTATGATGTAGTATAGAAGTTGAGTCGAACTCAAATCAGTTCTATTAGAACAATCTTGGCCAGGTGCGCCATGTCTGGCAGGAAAGAAGGCGCGAGCATCTCCAACTCCGCACGGTTCGGTCGAAGAAATTGCTCAGCCGTGCGGCGCAGAGGAGACGAAAAACGAAAAGAGAAGAAGAATATGCCTCTGAAGGCGTACCTTATTACACCAGTGCATTGTCTTCAAGTGGCTCTCTTGTATATTTCAAAAAAGTGTCATGTAGCTACGCCTCTATTGTGCTAGGGCCCTTATTTGTTTCCCCAAATATGAAGTACTTACAATTACTATTCCTGCATTCATAGCTCTAATGCTCGCATGTAATGATGGAGCTACTGATATTGGAGAATTGTTCCTCTGCGATGTCACTACCACTTCGCTGAAAAAAATGCGAAGGTTGAGAGAAGTAACACAGGTATAGCAGGAATGGCAATGCAAAGGTTTCACCTATATCGTGTTGCAAGCCTCCCATAGTACACCCCTCACCAGTCCAGTCATAAAACGTTCATTACAGAAGTCATTCTCATGCATGTAAAGAGTAAACACAAATTTCTTGATACACAAGAACGAGTTCCGCGGCAGTTGGTACACGAACACGACTTGCGGGAAGAGTGACCCCGTTGATGAAGCTGCCTTATACAGTATTATCTGAGATACCTAATCATCAACGGAGGACTAGATGGTAACGGTAGGACAGGGATACACCATCACTCATCAAAGCAACGAGTATAGTGCGAGTACTGCCAAGCATGTAGTGTATGTAGACAGAAGGTTAGCAATAGAGTAATTTTAGCATGTGGGCACTTTGGCCCCTCGCTCAGTTTTTGCAGTACAAGGGCAGAAATTTCTTTTAAAAGAGTAATACATGGATTTATCATAACACGACAACAAATTAAATTATATAAATCAACGAAATGACACTCAACTTAGAGTGGGGCTCTCACGGACATTGCATAGACAATCTTGAAGAAAAATGAAAATCATCCAACGGGATACCACAGAAATAATCGACACAGATACCGATAACGCGACGTGGGTAGTAAATTTATCTTGAGAGACAATTCACGAATAAAATTGGCCTGCCAGCATACAGAACATATATATACCAACAATGACTGAAAATTTCTTTGTGTCCGCTATTTTTACTTAATATATCTCAAAGTCAATGAATATAGATACCGGTAGCTATATATATATAGTATGAACATGACAATATGGTTAAAAAGCTCGACAGAGTTTTCATTGACAGTTTGCTGCTCAAGTCGCGATTACCAAACAATTAACCCCGCTACCACCAGGCAGTGTCGCATTGCTATAATGGTTGTCTGTCCTATGTATTCCTACTGGATAAAAATAGACTTTGTTGCATAGTAGCACAACCTGGGACAGAAGCTCTACAATAGCAACAATGATACTTCTGGAGCGAAGCCAAAGCGAGGATGTATGGGTAACAGTACCGTGTAGGCTCTAACCCCGGAGGTATAGTGTGTTTGGAACTCAATGCCTGTCAGAGTGTTGCCCCAGTTTTGTTAATTATAAGTTAGTTAAAGCTTCTCCAGTCACTGTAATTGTGTGTCATGAGAGGACGAAGAAGTGGAAACGTGGTATATCAAGAGAAAGAGGGAACCCATGAATGAGGGTGCTCCCATTCTGTAGCAACGCGAGTCGAACGGAACTCTGATGGGTCAAGTTAAAGAATGTACCAACTATATAATTATTAGTGCGAGTGAATTCTACAAAGTTTAAAGGTTTTAAAATTAAATTTAAGAATTTATGATGATAAATAACATAATTATCGGACTCGTGGGCAATAGGCGTCTAATATTCGATAACGAATTACAGCAATTTGAAATCTACGATGCTGGTAACGGATTTTGGGGAAATAACAGTTTTCAAACGTTTTGGGAAACATCTTTTCGAGAATACCCACTATCCACCTAGTAGGTAAATTTCAACTATATATACACTGAATTAAAATTCGATTTCAATATATGAAAGTAAATATACACAGATATATACATATAAAAATTTAGTTATATTTCAATAGATACTTTTTCCCTTGCAACATAGCTAGCATTTGATAAATTTCAAAAATTCAGTCAACATCAAGTATTGATAGCGCAGCTCATCAGAAAACGATCCAAATACGAAGCGAATTGATAAAGTTCCTGCTGAATACACAACAAGGATGCAATGGACGGTGATGCGTCTTGTTACAGTACGAATGACACTCGGAAGTACATATTCCGAATAAGGCATCTATGGCCTTATCAGCACTCACAGCTGCGAATTGCAGTTCTAAGTGGTTTCTAAAGCACGAGGACAACTCCTAACAAAACTTTATCAGGGCAAAAAAAATGGGTTTCTCGAATGCCCAAGGTAAATTTCCTGGTCTATCTGCCAGAATTCCATAAAATACATACCTAAATGCTTAAAAAGTCACATTGTTTCTGTCGCAAGAAGTATCACAATCATACATTTCATAATGCGAAAGCACTGCTACATTACTTGAAACTAAACGTCGACTGTAAGCTTCTCCGTAGATCAGAGGGGTAGTCGAAAAGGGTCATAGGAAGAATGAGACAAATTGCCAGCTAGGTGCGAGCCACTAAAGGCTAAGTGTTGGTACTGCTGCTGCTGCTGAAGTTGATGCTGCTGTTGTTGTAACTGCTGCTGCTGCACCTGGTGGTGGTGGCCCAACTGCTGCTGCATGTGCAGCATCATCATTCCACTACCGCTGCCTTGCTGTTGCTGCTGCTGAGGGGCAGCGCCGGAGTAGCCAGACCCAGACTGCTGCTGAGTCTGGATGTGGTGATGATGGGTAGAAGAAGAAGAGGGTGAAGCAGATGAAGCAGGCGGTGCGGATGAGTTGACTAAGGATGACAAAAACGATGACGGAGGGATGGAGAGATGATGCGATGGGAGGGGCGCGGCGGAGGACGAATGGTTAAGTAAGGAGTGAGGCACCCGCTGATGGGCCTGCGGTGGGGGAGGCAGATCCAGGCTTGCGGGCTGCTGCTGGGACTGCGACTTGACTTGGTGCTGCTGCAGTGCGGGAAGCAGCGAAGCCTGAGACTGTTGCTGAGGCAGGTGGTGGTGTGAGGATTTATGCATTGCTTGGGTCTGGTGATGATGGGCGAGATGAGACATGGTAAGAGGCTGAGGCTGCAGCTGCGAGGAACTCTGAGTGCTCTCGGCCAAAGAGTGTTGCTGTTGTTGCTGCGACTGCAGGTGCGACTGGAGCTGCAAGAGTTGTTGCTGGGTGTTCTGAGGCCGAAGCATCTGCAGCGCAGCAGGGAAGTTGCACATATCCTGACTGCCGCTGGATGGTCTGCTGTCGCAGCTATCATTGCTGTTGCTAATGAGACCTCCGAGCCCAGCAAGCAGACCATTGGTGGTGGTGCTGCTGTTGCTGGACTTATCGGGCAGAGTTCTGAGAGTCAGAGGCACGGGCTCCGACATAGCAGTGATTGCGTCATGCAAGTCCGGCGACTTGCTGGCCCCAGACGACGATGATGTGCCGCTTGGCATCGAGGTCGTGACACCAGTATCGGGGTTCAAATGCACCGGGCCCTGCATCTTGCCAGCAGCGGCCAAGTCTTTGCCAGGAACACCTTTGTACAGCATTTTGTTTTTGTGGGTGACCTCGAATTCCTGCTTGTGCACACGGTGCATATGCTTGCTGTAGTTGGCGAAGTCGCAGAAGTTCCGGGTACAGTGGGGGCACTGGTACGGGCGCTCGCCTGTGTGCTGCCTTGTGTGGATCTTCAACTGTGAGGTGCTCCTGAGGAGGGAAAAGGCAGTTGCTAGGATCGTATGGCAGCTGAATCAGAATACTAACAAAGACTTGTGGCAAAGACAATATACGGCTCTCCAAAATAAGTGAAAGTATCCACATGCTTTCATTATTCCATTTCATGGAGGTGATTCTCCTACGGAAGAAACATTTCACTTGTCTTCGTGTTAAATGGTACGGATGTAAAAAGCATTTTACATTAATGTATATTTTTCAAGAAGGTGCACACTCATACATACGAACCGATCTGCTGCTAATACAAACAACAGAAGTTGACTTCTACAACAAGAATTATACTAGTACCATTACAAACTGCTTCTTGCTACCGTCGGCACAAAATGGGCGACACTTAACACACTGCGAGAAAAGTCTTTACGACAACACGGTCACCTGGAGCTCCTGTCATAGCTAAGAGACCACATGTGTGAGTATGTTTAGAAATACATCTAACTTGGACCACGGTAACTTGAAAACAACATCTAACTTGGACCACGGTAACTTGAAAACAACATCTAACTTGGACCACGGTAACTTGAAAACAACATCTAACTTGGACCACGGTAACTTGAAAACAACATCTAACTTGGACCACGGTAACTTGAAAACAACATCAACTGACACCCAAAATGAGATCGTTGTGCGTGGTCCCTGATCGTAATTGACGCTTTTTTGGTTATGACTGTGACAGGATCACATCATCCAGAGTTGTGATGATAACACAATGAACACAACAAGATCAAGTATCTACGAGGACGAGAGTTGCAGATCAGCAGCCAATGAAATTCCGCGTCAATGTTGAAGGACTCGAGCGCAGCTACAAGTGACCTGAATGACTCTATTCGGGCCATAATTGTAACACGGAAGTGCTCAGCCGAAACTTCTGGCCAAAGCGCAGTGCACGGGTGACACTGTACCATCCCAGGCAGGAATACCGCCACAAACAACACCGAACTACAGAGACGTGCTCACCTGAACCTCTTATCGCAGTGCGCGCAGGGATAGGGGCGAGTGTCCGTGTGGATGAGCTCATGCTGGCGCATCTCGTTCTTGCTGCGGGTCCTCTTGCCACACGCGCTGCACTCGAAGGGCTTCTCGTCAGAGTGCACGCGCATGTGCACCTTCAACTTTCCTTTGCTGTTGCACCTGCAAACAATGATTGAATTCCATGTGGGTTATACCATCAGCTCATGCTACCCTCTAAAGTCTTTCTGAAGAAACTTTTCCAATATAATTTCGAAAGACATCTTCAAAACTGGTAACGCAGATTAGATTTGCAATGAACATAACGTTCAACAGAGGTTGAACGTACTTTTTGAGTAGCTCATTGGATTTTGTAGCAAGACATGTCCAATGAAGACACTGTGCTGAACTGATGTCAACACAGGCAAGTGTGGTGCTACCTAACTTACCAGAACGAATGTGCTATAGAAAGGAGCCACTTATAAATTAAATTTTCACTTCCAGTACAGAAGGCTTGAAATTAGAAATGTCGTTGCACGTCTACATATATTATGGTTTCATCCGTATCAGTCAAGAGCTGTAACTTTATCTTTGAAAGAGTTAGTTCACCTTTCCATTGGCTTGATTGCTGATGCATTTCCAACAGCAGAATGTGAGCCAAAAGAAAGCCTGAAGATTGCATATGCAGAACAGCACTGAAATATTTCACTCACCGCCAGCCGCACACTTCACAACAGAAGGGCTTTTCGCCGGTGTGCGTGCGCTCGTGGATCTCAGCAGTGGACTTGCTGCCAAATTTTCTATCACAGAAGCTGCAGCTAAAATCTTTCACATGTTCATGGACGACTTTAACGTGAACCTGCAGGGCGCCGTTGTTCATGAACCTGTCGAAGGAGATGCAGCGTTATCTCATGGGCAGTTGATACATCATCCCCAACTTTCCGTAGTGTGGCTATACTGAAGATTTGCAAGACACACAAAAAAAATCTCAAGCCATTATTATTATATTGTGGGTTTTCCCGCCGTATTAGATACAAAGACTATATAACAGCGATCCAATTTTGTATGATTTAGTTTAGAAGTCGAGTCGAACTCAAATGAGTTCTATTAGAACAATCTTGGCCAGGTGCACCATGTCTCGCAAGAAATAAGGCGCGAGCATCTCCAACTCCACACGGCTCGGTCGAACGAAATCGCTCAGCCGTGCGGCGCAGAGAAGGAGACGAAAAACGAAAAGAGAAGAAGACAGAAGAAAGCGAACACTCGTGCGGGGGTCCTTTCCGTGGCTCCCCACACGGGAGCAGATAGGCGTGGGTCGCTTACCACCATTCGGCGGCCCACCTCGCGGAACAGGAGGGGAAATAAAGACAACCTAACTAACTCTACAAAACTAACCTTCTCAGCAGGAACTGCGGCCAGATGCTACATCCTCTGCACAGAATGCACTCGGGATCCTTGGGTGCGTGATGCCCAAACATATTGTGGCACGGAAAGCTCTCCCGCCATCATATAATTCTGCTGTACACATGGAGCCCGTCGCCACTATGCATTTAGATTTGACCTGTTATATGCAGAGGTGTCACCCAAATTGTCATAGAGAAGAGACCTAAATTTGTAGCACAGATGAGGCTTCCAAGTTGTGACAGAGAAGAGTCTATGTAGTTGTCAAACATAAATTTTATAGTCAGTCGTCATAGAGGCGGCTTCCAAGTTGTCATACGTCCAGAAGCGGCGTTGGAGTGGTTACTGACTAGAGGTGTAACGTTGTCCTACATAGAGGCACTATACCATTAGAGAAACAAGGTAAAGTACTACATATTAAGTAAAAATGTTCTATATACACGTGCCCACGATGCCTAAAACACGCCGCCCCCGAAGCTTGCATGCTATCTTCGGCTATCATAATGAACAACAGGACTCAAAGCTGCAATAACATCTATTTAGCCATCACTGGTCCACATTTCAGGGCCATACTTTGCATACTATTTTATTACAATCTTGGCTTAAATACCGTACTCACTCAGCGTAAGACCAACCGGTAATCTCTCCTCACTTTAGCAAAACTGACTCTTTATCGCATTGTTACACATTTGTTCTTTGATATATCATTGGCACCAAGACGTAGCTATCACAACTAACATCTACACAAGTAAAATATTTTTAGAAAGCACAACACAAACCTGTGACCACAAACGTGGCATGAGAATCTGTACTTGACGTCATCAGGCCGATGCTTGAGTTTGTGGTGCCTGACGCCCTCAATATCCTTAAAGGTCTTGTCACACTGGTCGCACTTGTGCGGCCGGTGGTCCTGGTGTACCACCATGTGCTTCCGCATGTACTTAGGATGGTACGACTTGCTGCAGATCGGACAACTAAGGACAAATATGAGAAACAATAATAGAGGGGTAAAGAATCTACTGATGCTATAGGGTATAAAACATGTAGAGTGGAACTCTTTGATATAGTACCGAGTATTTGAGCAAAAAGATACCCAAGCCTATACCTACAGAGTGGCAAGAAAAATGTGGAAACCGTCATAAAAGATCACCGGGCAAAATAATAGCGCTTTGGGAAAGATTAGCAATGAAGCAAAAATAAAATAGGAGCCGTTAAGTAGAAGCAAGCCGACTCTGAGAACGCATTCCTACACCAAGCACTGTAATGTCAACGAATATTTCAAATCAGTTCTGAAACTATGATTTCCTTTTTATCAGCACCAAAATCTGGTCATTTGTGCCTTTTGGCAGTAGTAACAGCTTCTGTAATGTTCTCCATTCCTATCGTTTTGAGTTACGTTGTTAACAAACGTTCCGGCACAGATCAGTCAAACGCACAAACAGAAAACAGACCAACCGATCACCACCAAATTTTGATCATTTAGCTACGTCTTTTAATTAACATTTCTAACATTCCTGTTGCTACATTTCATAAAGATCCGTTCATGACTTTCGGATTATTTTGCCAACGAACAAAATCAAACACAGAGACAAATAAAAAACGAACAAATAGATCATCGCAGAAAATTGGTGATTAACTCTTCTTGATATACCTAACAGCGCGTGTCAATTTCATAAAAATCCGTCTATAACTTTTTGAGTCATGTAACTAAGGAAAAAGAGGCAGACAAAAAACTGGTGAACGGATCTTCACCAAAATTTAATCATCTGTTACTCTTAACAGGCCTAACAATCCATGTAAATTTCGTAAAGAAACGTTCATAACTTTTTGAGTTATCTTGTTGGCAGACAAACATGCTAACTTGACAAAACCATAACCTTGGCGGACATAAAAACTGAACGAACTTCTTATTATAGCTCATGGGATCTTCTTGGACTAATACCATGCAGCTTATGCTACGCATATGAAGAGAGATAATTTAAATAGATTTAGTAACACGGTTTGCTAGCGCAGCGCATACCGCCGAAGGTAAAATATTTTGTCTCATAATTTTTGCCAAAAGGTCTTAAGTGACGGCGAACTCACATAGGCAAGTTCTGTGTCTCAAGTTTTGTCAGGTGTACCCAGTCTGACAGGAAATAAGGCGCAACCATCTTGAACCCTACACGGCTCGGCTGAACGAATTCGATCAGCCAAGCGGCACAGGGCAAGAAACGACGAAAGAATCGCCCGTGCGGACAGCCCCTTCCGTAGCCCTCTGCACGGGAGAGAGGAGAAGCCTCGCGAAATGGGTCAACCACCTCGATCGGTGGCCCATCTCGCGTAATAGTAGGAGAAATATGGAGAACATACTTGACCTCACAAAACTAGCCTTGTCAGCAGGTAGTTAGGTACTGCAGCCAGCTACAATATCTCCTGCGGAAAAGGCACTCGGGTTCGCCCCTGGGTTCGTGAGGCCCACATATTTCTGACAGGGCAAGGGCTCGCCGAGACAATTTAGAAATGTATAACAACGGTTGCCAAAGATAGCGATAACTGATTTTACTGAACTTTGCAAACTCCACTGGTCATCAAAACTTTACTGGGTCAAGTTACACTACTTTGCACCCAGGAAAAGCCTGGTAATATTCTAAGCACAAAGATTAGCAAATCAACGTCTATTTGAAGAACGCCACAAGCGCCACACAACTCTTCCACGCAGAGTGATATTTCAAGTAAATAATCTATTACAACAAGAAAACAATTTTATATCGCGTTCTACGGCCAACTTGCCGACAATAAAGCCATCCCCAAATATAACTTTTGTTTAGCTAGATTACTGATAAACATTACGGATTCTTCGTTCTGGATTTAGCCTTGACACCACAGCATTCACAGCTTGCCACAGTGAGAGAGGAATACAATAAAGGGACATGTAATATTTCATAAGAACTATAAAACTTCCTTGCACGGGATCGACGCGTATCGGTACAACACGTCAGAAAAAGAGGGGAAAACTAGGCACTGTCTTTCTAATTCTTATGCGCAGGAACTGTTCTGCATAAACATGATGGAAACTCATTGTTGTTCGCTATACCGTAGGATTTCCACGGATCCAGTTAGACGGGAGCTTATGGAAATTATCCACAAGGAAGCTGGTGATAAAATGTCTCACATCGAGTCTCCGTCTAGTAGAGTAGGCAAGTGCGGTATTGACGTATCAAAACATGAAAGTTTTATGGGTCCACCTGAAAGGCCCTGTCAAACCATGAAAATTTCACGGGTACAGCTTGAAAAAACATCGTTAGCAGGAGAAGAGAAGGAAACCTAGTGGGCACAACAGAAAGATGTCAGGGAAGCCTAACAAAGGCTAAGGTAGTCCATACTAGCGGCAGGCCTGAGATGCGGATATAAATGATAATCAAGGCCGCAAGCAAATACTAACCCAGGCCAACAAGCCCTTCAACGATTGACAAGCTTGCTCAGCAATCGGTGTCTACAAGCCTTTACGGGGGAACTGAGCTGGCTAAAAATGAGGAGGGTCGATGGAGAGGGCACAAGTCGTTGCATAAGACTCTTCCGTCGATGGCGCCATAGCTCTTAACGATCGGGGATCTACTGCAGCCATGCACTCTTCTGGCGGCCAGTTGGCCTATATCTACAGCAAGAACACGGTAACAGTAGCCTTGCAGGCAGAACTGGTAGCACTTGAGGTGCCGGGATCGAGTATCGTGCCAGTGAGCGATTTTTGTTGCGCTCGGCGCGCTGGGTCAGCAAGTTTTGGTATTCACAGCTACCATGGAGGCACTTACCTTGCCTAGAAATAGGAGAAGGGTACAGGCCGTGGAACCTTCTGTCGATAGCGCCATAGTTCTTGACAACCTGTGGTCGACTGCAGCTGTACTTACTCTTCTGGGACCAGTTGGACTATATCCGCAGTACAAACTAGAGCACTCTGCGGGTGCATACCTCCGCCAAGCGAGGCAATGGTAATGAAAACTCCAATTGGCTCTGAACCCACGATTTTCTTTGTATCAACTGCAAAATCTACTAATTTGTGCCTTCTCATAATAATAACAGTTTACGCAATTTTCTTAAAGATCCGTTGGTAACTTTTGGAGTTGTGCTGTAAACATGAGTTAAACATACCAACGAACTAACTGATCTGCACTAAAAATGAAGCATTTATGTCTTTTAATATTACTAAAAACTCCTATAAATTTCAAAAAGATCCATTCATTATTTTTTAAGTTACTGTGCTAACAAGCATAAAATACAAAAGAGTAACAAACGAACGAACATAGGTACGGATCACTACATAAATTTGGTCATTTACTCTTCATGATATACTGTACCTAACAACTCCTGTAAATTTCATAAAAATCCATCCATAACTGTTTGAGTTATGGCAGGAGAAAAATGAGGCAGACAAACAAGCAAACGGATGGACGGATCTTTACCTGAAAGTTGATCATCTCATTCATATGTTCCTCCTAACATACCTAAAAGTCCCTGTATATTTTGTCAAAATCGGTCCATAACTTTTTGAGTTATCTTGATGACAGACGGACAGACAGAATAACAGACAAAGGGACAGACAGACCAACCCGACGAAAACATAACCTCCTTGGTGGAGGCAACCAGTGCGTGTAGGTTTCCAAGTGGCAGGTGCAGTTAAGTTGACTTTTACACAAAGGTCTATCAAGAGTACTGGAGGGCTAATATATACGTGAAGTGCAGCAATGCTCAACTGATACAAGCGTTTCTGCATTAGTCACAGATGCCCCCCTATTGTAACACAACAGCGGTAAAGAAGGAAAAATCGTCCATTACGAGGCAGCATCAACAGCAAGTTCTGTTCATAAAATAGAAGGGAAGCGACAGCTTGGGCATGCAGGAGCGGTAAGAGAAAGACACGGAACTCACCTGATGGCGTTGACTCCGTGCTTGGCCTTATGATGCACAAGAGATGCAGGAGCATTGTACGTCTTATCACACAGAGGGCACATGTAGAGCCCCTCAGCTTCGGTTAGGTCCGAATGTTCCGCAGCGACGTGCTGCTTCAGCTGCGAGAATGATGCCGCGGGCTCCGTGCACAGGCCACAGCGGACACTGGCGCGAGGTCTCTTGCACGCCCGCTGCAAAATAAAAACTTCAGGATTCGCTGGAAAATAAAAATTTCACGATTCGCTGGAAAATAAAAATTTCACGATTCGCTGGAAAATAAAAATATATGGATTCGCTGGAAAATAAAAATTTCAGGATTCGCTGGAAAATAAAAATTTCAGGATTCGCTGGAAAATAAAAATTTCAGGATTCGCTGGAGAACTAAAGCTTCAGGATTCGTTGGGGAACAAAGGCTTCAGGATTCGCTGGGGAACAAAAGCTTCAGGATTCGCTGGAGAACAAAAGCTTCACGATTCGCTGGAGAACAAAAGCTTCACGATTCGCTGGAGAACAAAAGCTTCACGATTCGCTGGAGAACAAAAGCTTCATGATTCGCTGGAGAACAAAAGCTACAAGATTCGCTGGATATCCAAAATCACAGGGCTCGCTGGAAATAAAAAATTTCACGATTCGCTCGAAATGCCAAGTTTCAGGATGGAGAAAAAGCACACTAACATCTCCAGCAAAGGCGCATATTCGTACTTGGTTTTAAAAAATTACTTGAACATTAACTCTTTACCGGTCATAGTATAATATTTCCAGATAAACGAAGAACCCATACACGAAGGTGTTCTTACACAGCTCATGATCAACGCGCATGGCAAGAGCAATTTGAAAAAAAGGGGAAGAACAGAGGAAAGTTAAGATCAGTAGGAGTTTGACATAAGAATTAACTAAACTGGGCACGAAAGACGACGTCCCGAAGGCTAGCTAAGGGCTAAGATAACCCACACGGTGATCCTGTTGTCGCTGCTCCCCATAACGTGGAAAGGCGAACCTAACCCTGTGGCCCAACCAATGCCCTCTGAGAGGCACAGGACAACATGCGTATTATGTTGGAGCTCGAGATTTGAAGGCTACAGTATCTAATCTAGTCAATTTGTTACTTGTGATACCAAGCTTGATAACTGCGAAATTCACTTTGTCATTTGCGAAATCCGATTTGTCAAAAGTGAAACATAGTTTGCTGTTGTAGGAAAACTAATTTGTCAAAAGTGACATTGTATTTGTCACTAGTGACATCCCATTCAAGGGCAAAATTCAGATAGTCATTTGTGAAACCCGGTCGGTAGGTATGTCAAAAGCCAAACACACTATGTTAGTTATAGTCAGAAAGTTTAAGCCTCCGTTTCCGAGCGCATCGATATAAAAGAGGAAAGAGTAGAGGACACTTAGTACGGTATGCCGATAGAAACGGGGAACCCGAGCATGAAAGTGGTCCCAAACAGGATCAACGCGCATGGGAACAGCAAGTCGGGAAAGAAGAGGAAGAACAGAATAAAGCATGAGCAAGTAGGAGTATGAAATCGGGAAAGAAGCAAAGTGGGCACGAAAGACAGCCGTCCCGAAGGCCTACCTAAGGGCTGAGATAACCTACACGAGCCATCTGGGGTTGCCCGGTCCCATAACATAGGATGGGTGAACCTACCTAATATAACCCTATGACCCATCCTATGCTCCTGAGGGGTACATTTTGTAAGTTCGGAAAACTAATTTGTTAAAAATAACAAGAAATTGTCTTTCTGGAAACCTTATTTACCAACAGCAAAATGAATTTCGTCATTAAATTAGTCCAAGTTTGCTTTGTTACTAATGACAAGACAAACTAGATTCTGTGTTCGACAAGGATTTACAAATGAGAAATTGAAGTTAATTTTGAAAACCTGATTAGGAAATAACAAACGGAGTCAAACTTGAGACAAATTACTAGGTGTCTACTATGCGTTATGCAAACATCTTTCCATATGCAAGCAAGCGCACTAAGATCTGAAGTTAGCTATATCAAGTTACAATAACACATGCACGAGGCAGAGAAATCATAAGGCTACAGACACTGCATCAAGTGTTTAAGTATCGCTGACTAACGAACACTGGAGATGGTAATAGGTACGTATGGTAAAACTCCCTACACACGACACGGTATTTTTTTTTTCAAAAGAGAAAATGTGAAAAACAGAATCACGGGAGATATTATAGCTAGAAAAAAAAAAGGAAATGCGTGAAAGGGTCAGAATTCAAATGAGCAGCAAAAAGGAAAACTTGGAGGAAGAACAGACAGTTAGCAGACGCAAGGAAAATTGATTGAAACAACAGAGCTCAGTCTTTCAGTCTTGAAGGCCTAAATAAAGCGAAAAAAATCTACGAGCTTCTACATGGAAGCGCTACTCCCGATAAGATAGGTTACATGTTTCCAACTATCTCAACCCTACGGCTTTTGGCCTTCCTATGGCGCCTGAGTAGCTAGGTATGTCCAGTATAGGGCCTATCTTAAAAGTGTCAAGTTAGGTAAGTTGAAAACAGGTAATGATATCTTCGGTTCAGCTGAAATAGGTGCCTAACCTAACTTAGAGGCACATATATTAGCTTTATATACCTAAATTTCCAGTCGGCCTCATGCTAAATGAATTGAAGGCTATTCATCCGATGGAAATGCAATAGAACTGACAGTCTAATACTGCGGTAATATTGTTACGAGGAACAGCAATGTCACCATTTGGCCTTGTATATAGATCCAGTTAGTTATATTGAGTAGTTTAAGCATCCGTTTCCAAAACAAAGGCAATTTCACAGGGCAAAAAGAAGGGACATCTAGTATGTCGATAGAAACGTTAAAGTAACGCACGAAGGTGTTCCCACACAGAATCAAAGCGCATGAAATAAGTTGAACAATATTTTTTTCCAATATAAAGAACTTCTCTAAATAAATTGGTAATTACTGAGGCACCTCAAAAAGATATTTGATTAATAGGTAGAACATATCCTATGAAGGCTGCCCTTGAGTAAAGCAAATGGGGAAAGAAGAGGAAGAACAAACAAAGTATCATCGGTAGGAGCATGGAATGAGAAGAAAATCGAGTGAATACGATAGGCTGAGCTAAAGCTAAGGTAACCAATAGGGTGCTGTTGGATTCGAGGCTCCCAATAACATAGGACAGGCGAACCTAACCGTTAGGCCTATGAGCCATCTATGCCTCCTGAATAGATTACAGATAGAGTTCTAGCAGCTGATTGGTGTTGAGTACGATAGTTGTAATCTTGCAAAAGGGGCAAGGTTTCTAGGTTGAGCAACTTGAAATTTTATTAGGTTAGATGGGGCAGTTCGAAATTTGTTAGGGCAGGGTGGACAATCTGAAACATTAGGTTAGGGTGTATGATTCAAAATTTCATTAGCTGGGTTGGGTATATATATGATATTCCATTAGGTTAGGTTGGACAAGTATAAAATATATTACGCTTCAGCTTTAGATTCTTTTGAGGCAGAATTTCGCGTGACCAAATTTTTCTCAGTTCACTGCATGTGAAATGCTTTATTTATACCATATATATACAGGGTGTTGGAAAATTCAGTGCAAATATTTAACAAGTAAAGTCATCATAGCCTTACCCAGTGGTGTATTTTTTTTGGCAAAAATAAGTTTTTAAAAAATTACAGCATTTTAAATTTTTATTCCGAAAAGCAATTTTCACTGTAAAAAATTCAACTTTCAACCAGTTTTGATAAACTTTGGTAGCAAGGTAAATTTTTCAATGCTCTATGCACACATGTTGTCGAAATTTGGAAAAAGTATAAAATCACTGGGAAAATAATGCTCAAATTCAAAATAGTCTACACAAATTAATAGTCACACACGAAAAACGAGAAACCTGCGATGAAAGGCTATTACAAAAACTTTCAGATGATGTAATGAACGACAAAAAACAATCAGATGAAGTGCATTTGCGTGTGTGACTATTAATTTGTGTCGACTATTTTGAATTTGAACGTCATTTTCCCAGTTATATTACATTTTTCTAAATTTTGACATGTACACATAGAGCATTGAAAGATTTACTTTGCTACAAATGTTCATCAACATCGGTTGAAAATTGAATTTTTTAAAGCAAAAATTATTTTTCAAAATAAATATTAAAAACGCTATATATAACTTCATTTAAAAACTGTATTTTGCCAAAAAACTTACACCACAGGGCACGGCTATGATGACTTTACTTGTGGTTAAAATATTTACACTGAATTTTCAAACACCCTGTACATAAATGTTGCCTAAATTTTCCTCATTTTTCGTCACTGTGATCATTCTCAGCAATAGGCCTATATACCTTATTACATTTACATCAGTTCCTAACACCATCGTTCCCATCTTTCAGAGCAGATTCTGCTGCTTACGACCAAATTATCCCAACACACCCGGTGGGGATGGCCGGTTAAGGCCTCATACTCGCCTCTACGTAACGAGAACAAACAACAGAAACTTTTGGCTACCAAACTGTCTGAGGACGAGAAACTAAACACACACATCATTACAATGTCGTTGGATTAAGAACACCCCAGTGTAAGGACGTAGTCCATATACGACAAAACTAATTTTTTTACAAAATTCTTCGTAGATAAAAAAAAAGTAGGTAGCTAAAGGTGCCTTTACACGATGCAACATGTTGCTGGCAACATTACCCCCGCTCGCTGCCACCACGGCAAAACCCTCAATACACCCTCGCCTGAGAGCGGTGGGGGTGAGTCAAGGAGCTTGTATAGAGAAGGAGGGAGCCAGTAGCCTAGCTCGTTGAAGCTCAAGAGTCTCTTATGAGTGTCAGCCAGTCATCGGATGCACCAATCGCATATCAGTAAAGAGTCTCTTA
>LQNS02278091.1:48483943-48495588 GCA_001587735.2 Parhyale hawaiensis | reverse complement strand
CCTTAATCCGTCTTCTTCTCTCTCCCGCTCCAACTAAACTGCCTGGCATCTTTAAGCTCCGCATATCAGCGGTTCTTGATCGTGCTTGCGTGCATACATAATCGTCTCTGTGGCTGGGATTCTTCCCCTTTTTTTCGCTCTTTTCTTCTTCTTCTTCTTACCTCCAGTCCTACTGTACTCTTTCTCGGCAGGCGAGAAGAGGAGGAGCAACCAAAAGGTCACCAGCAGGAGTGCAAAGAATGTAAGAAGCAAAGAGAACATGGACAGAAAGATATACGAAGGCCCAGTCAAGGTTATGGCAGGTAATGGAGACTCTGGCCCCGCGTGACTCCCCGTAACACAGAACGAGCGAACATACCTAACTCAACTGACCATCAGCGCCGGTAATGGCCCAATTCCATTAGGTACTATTGACACGCAAATATTGAAGTGACAGGCGCTGCTTCAGCGCATTTCAATGATCCACAACAAATGAGGCCTTCCTTTGCAAAGCTTTGCTTATGGTTTGCGGACTTTTGTACAGGTTAGTAGAACAAAAATAATAGATAGTGAATGAAATAATAGCGTCTTACCTTGGCTCTCTTCTGTATCAACGTACATCCGAGGCTTCCTGATGACTTTAACAGGCCGTTTTCTGCCCTTTCTTCGCCGACCTGGAAAAAGTAAATAGAATCCATTCAAAATTACGACCGAAAAGTATAAAATATTTGGGCGCTAGTACTAAAACCTGTACGTTTTACATAGCTAGCGCTTTTGCTACCGGATGATAGAAGTTTACTTACAGCTAGGAGATTACTGAATTTTTTTAAAGACCATGAGCAATGCCAACAGATTATAACTACTGGTGTACCATACCTCTAATGTTTCAATACACTTCAACGATAGAGAACTCAACGTGCTAATACATATAGACTTGTGCTTCTCAATCGGGGAAATTAGCCGTGTACATTAGAGACCTAAGGCTAGAGACTGGCACGCACGTCCTAAACTAAGGACCTAAGGCCAAGGTTATACAGAGAATTCTGCAAGGCAGTTCTTCTAAACTTTTGTATTGGCGCCATCAACAATCACAAACCCCTTCCCGCACTCCTCACCAGAATATTTAAGATTGCTTTAGTGCAATTTTTTCTTAAATCATTCGCCAAATAGGCAAAGTGGTAATAATAAATTACAAAAATCCAGCAAGTGTTTCCAACAGCAAAACAGCAAGTTTTATTATTATTATACTGTGGAGATTACCTAATCCTCAACTTTTCACTACAATAGGTGGCAAAGAGAATGAGTAGGAGTATGAACTCGAAGGTAGCAAAAAAGGCACAAGGGAAAGACGTCCCAAAGATCTTCGAATTTGGTTCTTTAGGTACCCTATAAGAACTATACGTTTAATGGTATTTTATGGTATCCACTTAGATTGAATAAACGTCGCCGAGTGAAAGCCGTCTCATGGAGACAGGCATCCACATATGACCCATGTCCCAAAGGCTTCTCCAGTTTAGGACAGTTTGGAGTCGTAACTCATTATCTGCAAGGTAAGGTACTTTTGTTGTATTTTTGCTGCAGCTACACCATTCGGTGGCACAAATTGCCACACAATGTAGCACATGCGCAGGCACTTTCGGCCCAGATCTTCACGCCTAAATATTCGCGATGGAGACATTATCTCCTCTACCCTCTAAGCGCCTGGTTTATTATTTTTAATTCTAGAGTTTGCACATATGTTTTCGTGGAGTATATATGATGTTGTGCGTTTTATATGTAAACGTTCACAACATTAATGGCATCTTTTAATGATTCCTAATAAATTTTATGATGCTGACGCCGAAAATGAGTCCTGAAAACTTTTTCAGACCAGTGTCTGTCAAGTTCCTGCTGCCGGCGACGACTGGAGAAGGTACAGTTAGATTGTTCCCAAAGCCCTGTCGCTTTGTGGCTTCAGACAATGGGCCCGTCGACCTTGAGTAAAGATCAGGGACGAGGGTGCATCCATAAGCACTACCTGTTGGCGCCGTCGGTTGTGGTTTGAAAAAAAAAAAAAAAATTGAGCACTTTACCTGACGGGTGACGAGTGTGACGACCCCTAAAGGTAATGAGCTGGAAAAGCCTCTGGCTATGCGGGTCTTCGTGCTACCACCAGAAGTACTTTGCCTGCAGTTCAGCATCAAAGAAAAAGTACCTATTCATTGGAACATTCAACCTAACTCTATAGCCTATGGTCATCCTATGCCTCTAGAGGAATAAGAAAATAGTAGTTATATGGTAATATCTGCTTGCATCAATTCAAATGATGCAGTAGCCTATCATTACACTTCATAAAATAATCTCGACTGTCAAGAGGTGTACGCACCCCAGGATAACCACAGGCCAGAGGGCTTGGGCCCCTACGGTATATCACGGATGAAAACACCTAACCCTACTACGTATCATATTCCCATAGAAGCATAAGATGTAAGAACAAATTAACAGCTAATGCAAACAATTAAACCTACTGCCAGATGCTTTGTCCACGGAGCTAACGTCAACGCTGGATACAGCAGAATTTTCTGTAGTTACTGAATTTGCTGGACGGGCGGCTTGCAGCCGCTTCAGTTCCTCTTGAAGTAATAGTAAAGTTACTAAATTTGATGTGTCTTCATGGCCTGAAAGAAAAAATAGTTAATGAGTAAATACTATATTCTAACAGACAGTAGATCACTCGACTGGAAGAACCAAGTAGCTACGTTATGGCTCATTTAGCAAAGCTGCAAAGTCTCACTGAAGGGAGAGGGGGGGGGGGGTTCAAAAGACAGTCAAGTGAACGAGTTCTTACACAGCAGTGTCAGAATGCCTCGTGTCTTTACGAACACAACTGGGTATTTAATACAACATTTAGTAAAAACAGTAAGTGAGTTGAGTCAGTTTTTTCAGCTACTGTCACTACCTACGTAGTAGATTTTCAAAGAGCTCTTCAAATTTGGATTGGAATAGACCTCAGAAAGTAATGCACGTTTCAGCAATTTAAACACAGCAAAGCACTTCAGACGTTAGGATGAAAGAATACATTCATTTGACCATCGTGGGCACATTTCAGCATAAATTCATAGTTGGATCTTTACTAACCACTACAACAGTAAACCAAATTAACCAAGCAAGGAAGCAGTAGCACAACAAACACACTAAGAAGTCCATGAACTGACAATCGCAGTACACAGGACAATGACAAGCATGAAAAGAGCAAGAACATAAAGTCTTGGGAGCATGAAAAGTGAAGTAGGTAGGGAGTAGTGACGCTCCAATGGCCATCTGAAGGTTGAGCTATTGTATATAACTAGCTAATATCAACCAAGAAAATTTGAGTGGCATTTCAAGTGAATTAGTGAATTATGTAACAGGAAAATGCAAGAAATTTCTCCATTAGCTACCAAACTAGATAACTACGGGACCTAATCTAACCCTACACCAAATGAAAGAGAGTAAAATTCCAAGCTAAAACCTTTAGTGCTACCTTTCATAGATGTTCCCTTTTCTGCTCTTTGCTTAGCAATTTGTGACTGAAGATGTAGCTCGGTCAGCATTTTTTGAGCTCGTTTGGAGAGTTCCACAAAGTCTTCTACTTCCTTGAGCTTCACATGGCAGCCAGTACACATACTCTTGGGTAGGCTGTCATTCTCTGATATCTGAAAATCCAAAGAAGTAATAATTACTTCGAGTTTCAATAATAGGTAGGTACGGTATTTAAGACTGTATTTACTATGTTGGTGCTAAAAATGATAAAAAGAACTAGCAAAACTAAGACCAGCCTTTGGTTGAAGGAACTTTAGTCTTTCACTCCCAGATCTTCAGTTCAGCTGATTTCTTAGCAACTTATAAAAACACAGTAACAAGGCTTAGGCCTTAATACATACATGGTATTATATATTCCGACTGTAATGCCCAGATGCCTTCAGTAGGAACTTCGTCGGGGGCATATCATATTTAGGCTTTGACAGCATTACCTACATGTCCGAGAACAATACTAAGAAAATTTTGTACAGGCAACAGTAGTGTTCTTATGACTGCACTGAAGATATTATGACAGCTTGAAGTTGCTAGGGCCCATAAAAAATAAGCCGAGTTATAGCACCAACAGAAGTGACATAAAGATAACTAGTGCTACAATACTTATTTTTAGGTACCAGGATAGAGCTAAAGGAGGTGCTTTCAGCATATTTTCATTTGGTAGCACAATGGGACGTCACCAGCAATGACATGAACGAACAAAAGTGCTTAGATTGATCACTTGATTGCACAGCAGAAAGTGTGCTTCTACTCAAAGCCACAGTTTGTCATGTAGCAACTAGTACGGTAGTCTACCTAATTAGTCATGAGCAGAGCAGAAGCAAAGCCTTCCTATTGGTTGGCTTGATGGAAAATTCTTTCTTTAGGAATGTAAGTACTCCCACTGATTCAACTGAGTTACTACTTGGTAGATGATATGCAGCTAAATTATGGCACATATTCCAGGAGGAACCCCACCCTTTGGATTTATCTTGTATCAAAATGGCAGCCACTCTGGCAACCAGGATATTCAGGACACCTTGCTGGGGTACTGGTAATTCGTGATAGCTACTTCATAAAACATGTAGATTTTTTATCAGTTATATATATGATCTAAGTATGAAACAACTAAACAGTTCATTATGCTCCAGGTGAATATTAACTAAGAAACAACAGTTCATTGTGTTCCAGGTGAATATCAACTGAAAAACAACTAAACAGTTCATTATGTTCCAGGTTATTATTATCAACAAGTATTAATGTATGAAAATAATTGTGTAAATATGGTAAAATATATTACCAGTGAAATTGTATTTGAAGGCTGATGATCTTTTATGGCATTATAAAGCTGTTGCTAACGGAAAAATTACTCTGAGGGAGACCTGTGGCAAGTAGAGGCAAGTGCAGAGCAATGCAAGTCCATCCAGAAAGACACGACTTGAAAACATAGCTAACAAGGAATCGCCTGAATTGCAATTCTACTCTTAACTTTAAATAGCTAGTAGAATCAGCAATCAGGCGCACACTTTGTCACTGACAGAGTTTTGGAGTGGTTAATTGGAACTTTTTTCATAACTGACCTAGCTACTTTTGTAATTGTTGTAGGACTAGTACCGTATTAGTTGAAATATATGTTCCGGCAAACTGAAACCTAGCCAGAATAGCTACCAGAAAACTTTGGTATTTCCTGGAAAAAGTCCGGCAAATAGAGGTGCGTGGTCCATAAAAGGTTCCGGGCTTTCAAGAGATTTCCCGGAAGTGATTCTGCGCTGATGCTCAAATTTGTCAATTGCATAGCAATTGGATTCCGTCCAGTTGTCATCTGCACATTATTGTGTCTGTTTAAGAAGTGATATTTAGCAATTTAAATTCAAATTTATGGGTTTAATTCCGGGTTTCTAATGTGAATGTGATGAATAATGTGTACTACACGTAATTAATGAAAGTAGGCTAGAAAGTTATTTATTTTTGTATTTTTATGAAAACATCACTTAATGAACTCAAGCCAATTCTACGCTCCGACCAGCTTCACAGTCATTCAAGTGTGAATGCATTAAGTAGCGTCGGGGCAGGTGAGAGGTACGAAGTAAAATCGGACGAGTCACGATAGCACTATCGCAGCAGCAAAAACAAGCTTTTGTGTGCAAGACGGCACTAACATGGGGTAACTGCCCTATAAATATTTTGTGGCATACTATGCAATTCAGAAAAAGTTAAGGAAAATTCAGCGATCACGCGGGTGCGATTAATTGCAAAATCCCGTAAGTTGCGATAGGACTAATACTATCGTAGCAACAGCAAGACGGCACTAACATGAGGTTACTGCATTATAAAGATTTTGTGGCTTAAGCCCTTATAGAAAAAGTTATTAAGGAAAATTGCGCGATCACGCGGGTGCGATCACTCGCAAAATCCCGCCAGTCGCGATAACACTAATACTGTCTCAACACTGCAAATGGTGAGTACCATTATGTACCTACAGCATCAGTACTATAAATTTATGTTAATGCGTAATGCACAACGTTATGTACTAGCTAAATATTTTTTACAGAATGTAAACTATGTAGCTACAGTGTGTAGGTATGTATAAGCTAAACTACTTTGCCTTGTAACCTTTTTAACACAGGACTAGTGTATAGCTACTGTATGTACTCTACATACTGTACATAACTACATGTTATGTATCATACGTACATACCGGGCTGGAAAACTTCTCGCAGCACTCACGTAGCTAGCCGATGTACAGGGTTAAAATTTGGTACTTTAAATTCGCAGGTAAAATGCTGCACGGAATGACGATCCTAGAAGTTTCAATTTGGTGCATCAATGTGCGGCAAGCCAGGGTTTTTCTGGCATTGAATTTAACAGAAATAGTTTCAATTTACCAGACAGACGTCCGGCAAAAAGGAGTTTTTCCGCCAATTGAGATTTTCACATTTTCCAAAAAAATTCAGTTTCCAGCAAGAGGCTCCCTCCGTGCTGTCCAGGAAAATAAAATGGAGTTCCATTGTATATAGAGTACATAAAAATGGAGTTTCATTGTACATAGAGTATTAAGGTGGAGAGCTTGCAACTGTTTTGATTTCCCCACGCTCCTTCTGGGGCGTGGGAGAGTTCTGAGGGGGCAGTGAGGCCAAAAGGGGCGGTGAAGTAATAAAAGATGGCTGTAAGAGGGCGATGAGGCAAAAAAAAAGTGCCAGACGAAGTACGGTAACGGATTACCATTCCACAATTCAAGAAATTACTGCACGTGCATGAAACGTAAGCTGTGTGGCAAGCAGAGCATTACATCGAACTCGCTCAAGGATGCCGAGTGCTAGTTGAATGGAAGTTTCGGACCATTTCAAAACTTTCTGATTTATGACCGTATTAAATGTAGATAGACCGACTGAAATGCTCAGCTGATAACCTTCGTTTACTAGCCCACGTGGTACGAGACATGTGGGATTGTGTAACAGAGAGCCGATTCAAAATCTAAAACTTATAATGACTATTTCATTACAGAAAAGTAGCTAAAACCAGCAGTTAGATACCATGCAAAATGGCAAGTGGATCACAAGGGTTGTTGCAAAAGCAATGAGTCATATTTTCAACTCAAAAATACGATAAAGATGAAAGTGGCACCATTAAAATGAGCGAACTTCACTGTTCCAGAATTTATTTTTCTATGTAGCTAGTCACCGCTATTCTCAACGTACTTTTGCCAGCAATGAAAGAGAGCCTTCAGCCCTGATACTTCGGTCGTAAAAGTCAGCGTCTGCCAAGGTTAATTTTTTTTTACGGCTGCAATTTCAGGAATTGAATATCAGCATTCAGCTTACGGTTCTGTTTAAAAATGTTCTCCGTCTTCCTAAATTTAAAAAGACACACACTACATGAAATCACAACATCAGGTAGCTACATAAAGTGAAAAGAAAGTACATGGAACTAGCTACAAGCACCTAAAAGAGATAACTATTGCACTAATGGTATTCACTCTAAGGCATCCTAAGTCCTAACATCACCACTGTCACGACTGGAATGAGGGCAACCCTCTAGCGCAGCCTCTATATAAAGCCGGCTTCTCTCTAGAAGATTCCAGACTAGTAAAGTCTCAAGAAGTCGTACCCTTGCTCACATTTGACATTGATGGACAGACTATTCTGCTTGATACAAATTGCTTCGGCTATTTTCAGGTCTATGGTATTAGGATTGCTGAACAGTATAGAAAAATGATTGATTAAAGTATCCGCTGATGGAACATTCATGTGGTGCTCCATGGAATAATGTGAATAAATACTGCTAGGGTTGTATCTATGTTGTTTGCAGCGCTTTAATAAGACATTCGTAGTGTACCCTATATACGATGCATCACAGCTGCAATTATGGCGTTGTCAGGAAAATGCTCCTCACGTAATGCGTCCTCCCGAGATCTGAACACGGGGAAGTCTGACGGCGCCAAATCAGGACTAAACGTGGGTGAGAGTGAGACAGCACTATCCAGCTGAACTTTGTCACGCATTCCGTGGTCTTCAAACTTGCGTGCTCTCTGGCACTGCAGTGTTACAAACTAAAGGTTTCCCTTTTGTTGCGCTTTGGTCAACATGATGATTCAAGTTGATTGTTCCCTGTAGTTCCAATATCGAGGACTTTGTTTTCCAGGGTGGTGGCTGTGCATGATTGTCCAAAGCGCACTTTGTTACTTTCATCTCTATCGCCACTTTGAAATCGACAAGCCCATCTACTAACTGTGCGGAGATCAACTGCATCGGCTTCGTGAACTTTCACAAAGCGTAGGTGAATGTTGATTGGCCCAAATTTTTCTGCATGAAGGAACTCAATGGCGCGATTTTGCTTGTAACGCACGTCCATGACAGAGATTGCTTTCTTAGAGTGTCACACTTTCAATATCTGCAACAGAGAGATAAAACTTTCAGGTCATAGGGTCATAAGTTCACTCACCATGATAGTGCAATTTGCAATCCCCTGGCATTGCTTTTGGAACGACTCTCGTCCATGCGTGACTACGAAAGTTTTTTGGGCGCATCAAAATACTGGATGATGCAAAAAACATGTCATTCCATTCATGCAGAAAATATTACAGTACAAATGAAAGATGAATTATACCTTACTCATTTGAGGTTTTATGAGTAATAATTCCTAGCATTACCACGCTCTGTATAATGATGGCATGACGGCCAGAAGTGTATCTACACCTGTCTTGGTATTGATTCCGATGCTGCTGTAGAAGATAAACTGCACTTGCCTACTCGATTTTTAAAAAAAAAATGTAATGCCGCTCTATCCACTTTGATGAAGTGTTAGATAGGTACCAAAATGTTAAATAGGTACCATCCTGTGGTCGACTACATAGTGGGCCTACAATCTATAGCAGTATCAGCGATAGTTATGTGCCATATCATCACTTCTAATTTTTTGCTGCTGCAATACAAAATAGCTTTGCAAACCTAAGAGCTGTCCTGAGTGTCTTTTCTGTAGGGAATGTTGCCAGTGGCTGCAGCTACTGGTGACGAGGTTGATTGGTAAAGCTAGGTTCCGTACGACGGGGTAACTCACGACACCCGGGGTAACTCGGGACAGCTGTCCCACTTCACATATTAAGGGCTGTAGAAAACAAACTATGCAGAATTTCGCCAAACTAAAAATAGGGCAATAAACTTCAAAATTTTTGCTATCGGTTCAGCATAGAAAGCATTCAATTTAGCTGATGCAAATACTAGAAAAAACTTATAGAAAAAACTGTATTTTTCATTTTTTCCAAAGTCCTCCGGCTAAGGTATGGGAAGAAAAATCTAAAAGGCGGAGAACAAAAAGTTGCTTAGATGGTATGCAGCCTAGGGTGATGGCTATAGAATCTCACAATCAGAATTTATCTACCTCTTCTCAAAACAAAATGACGGCCATTCCCGCAACCCGGGGTAATTCGGGAGACCTTGCCGGGCTAATTCGGGACACCCAGTAAACCGTGTTTATCAATTTTTTCCAGTAAAAAGGTTTGATTCAAATTGGAAATGACGAAAACATCTATTGCTGTTCCCGCGGATAAGTATTAGTAGATATTTACATGAAAAAACATACTAATAACGTCAAATGCGACACTGGATACTGGCACTGGATATTACTTTGCAGTACGTAATTACGACGGTCCGGCGTTTTAAGCTAGTTTTCAGTTTCGTTTTATGGAAAAATTACGTCATGAAGGACATGTAACAAGCACTGAGAAGTGTAGAGAACATATTATACTTTAGGACATTAGCTGGACTCTACATCATCGCAAGGAATGGTTTGTATTGTAATGTTCATCAGAACGTCATACAGAGGATTCATCAGCGCGGCATATACCGTACTTCGTTAATGACAGCGTTTTTGGGCAGTTTTCACCATAGAGTAGCTACCTGTCAATGACATCTGCCTGCAAATTAAAAGCCCGTTCATCCGCCCGTCCATGTGTGTGCACAGTGAGATCAATAATCAGGCATGTACTTATGTAGAATAGAGTTGAGAAAAATTTAGAAATTAGTGATAAAATATGATAGAAGAAATATAATTCAATCTTACTCCACTGGTGTATATGACTTCTAAAACTTCGTCCAACAAATTAATATGGTCAAATAATACAGGATGACCACCTGTAATCATCATTAAAGACATCTGAGCTTCTAAAAATAGTCTTAAAGCATGTTTTAGCACTTTTTTTTATAGGTGTTCCGAGTTGCCCTGGATGCCGGGGTAATTCGGGACGCTCGTTTTTTGTTCATTGTCAGCTATGGTTGAAAGCTAGAATTTTTTCTTTTACACCATTTTGTAGCTCTCATCCAGACCTACAAAATGACAACCAGTTTGTAGCAAAAATCATTCATAGTAAGAAGTTATTAACAAAAAACGTCAAAAATCGTCTTAAGTTACCCCGTTCTACTGTAGGTCCTCAATTCTGGCCTTTCAGTTCAGTGAAGTCCCATCCCATGGGACTCCTACCTCCCCGTGTTGGATACCACGGATAGGAGCCTCTGTATGGGCGTTTCTCTATCTCCGTCTCTTCTCGTTTATTCCTTTCTTTACCTAGTGAGGCATGGCTGGGCGAATAGCCGTACCGCATAGGGTTGGAGATGCTTTGCGCCTCATTTCCTATCAGTAGTATCGTACTGGCACTGGACACTGAGACCAATAGAACCTTCTTGAAGTCGCCTTAAACTTGGGACGTTCCGACAGAAATGCCAAGATACATGTAAATCACTGATAATTAGGCGGGAGGTGAAAGCATTGCTCGCAGTACTTGTAAACCATTATCCAATACTAACCGATATGCTGCTGCAAGCCCCATTTATAATTTTGGGTGCCACACTAGTACAGAGATGGACGGGCTATGGATCCTTCAATGTTGACAGAATATGGGAGAACAATTAACTCAAATTTTGACTTGGGGACCCAAGACCTCCAGGCAAAACTGGCCAAGAAAGAATCCACTTCAATACAAAATGCTATTGATTTGAAGCCAAAATTCGAAAAGCAGCTATTAGGGAATTTCTTTAGAACAAAATAAAAAAACACTAAACGCCATTATGCAGCAGGGTAACATGTCTAGTACCCGTCCACCATGCTAGTAGCCGTCCACTTGGCATTAAAAACTTCCTGTGTGAAAACTAGCAGTGCTAGAAAACCATACATAGGCTTAAACTGTAGGCTAAGTAGTATCCAACAGTTTAAGCCTATGTACGGCTCTTTAGTACTGCTAGTTTTCACCCAGACAGTTTTTAAAGCCAAGTGGACGGCTACTAGCATGGTGGACGGGTACTAGACATGTTACCCTACAAATCGTGTTTAGTAGAAACAGGCATTATTGCATTAAATTCACTTCTTNTTTCACCCAGACAGTTTTTAAAGCCAAGTGGACGGCTACTAGCATGGTGGACGGGTACTAGACATGTTACCCTACAAATCGTGTTTAGTAGAAACAGGCATTATTGCATTAAATTCACTTCTTTCCAATGCGCCCTGTGATCTGGCGCATCGTCGCAGAGTTGGTGGGGTCTGTTTTTTGTATAAAATCTATAACTGTCCCAGCCATCCACTGTCTGAGTTTCTTCCGGATTCATTTGTTCGGGTGAGGTATACTCGGCGGACTGGTGCTCTAC
>LQNS02278091.1:48443530-48457226 GCA_001587735.2 Parhyale hawaiensis | reverse complement strand
TTTCTATTCTTTTGTTTTCTCCACCCGCTGGGCTGGTTGCGTGGGGGTTTGTTAACCTCATGGAGTTTCTCCGTTCCTGCGTCGCCAGTCTGGTGTGATTTAATAATAATAATAATAACATATTTATATTGGTCAAATACTTTTGTCCCTTAATACTTTTACTTGTGTTCAATTTTTTGTTATAAGGGCACATTTGACTGTTCTGTTTAAATATTCTATTATATGTACTGTATGTTATATAGAATTTCTGTATTAATTGTCCTAAAGCAGACCCTGAATTTTTTAAAATACATAAAAAATAAAGTTGTGCAAATACTTATGTCTAGGCACTGTATATATAGAACTAAAACGCTTCGTGGCGTAAAACCATCTCCCGCGGTGGAGGCCTATTCAACGAAGTCATTTTTGATGGCCAGCTTATATCCTAGTTTCTTATATGGATGCTTTGTCCAACAAGATTTTGGCACAGCCCCCGAGTATTATAGATCCTTAGTAATATATTATAACATAAGAAAAATAGAACGCCTCGTGGTGTAGAACAGTCTGCTGCTGTGGAGGCAATTTCAACCCCATAAATTTTTATAGCTAGCTAGGCCTAGTTTTTTGGCATGAGTTAAATCTGGGTCAACCCACCAAACTCCCTCCAGAAAATTATGAACATTGCTCAACTCCTTCTACCTGTTATTGTTCGGACAGACAAATATCTATACATACATGCAAATATATATATATACACAGTCCATTACCTTGATTATGCAAATAGAATTTTTTTACTTAATTTTTCAAGATGATTGTCTAATTTTGAAATATCAATATTGACTAAATGTATGGCTATGTTGCCAATATAAACAACACTTGCAAAATAAATATTTAGCCATTGGTTAAGTTTATTATACAGTTTGCTTATTAACGAGTTTTTTACTGTTACCTCAGATTATGCAAAAAGCTGATAAAAACGTCATAAAGAGGAAATAAGTAAAAGTGAACAGGAATATTGTTATGAAACGTCCAAAACCAAAAAAATTATTACCAAAACAATTCAATAAACACTGAAATAAGTGTTCAGTAGTGGTAAACATAACAAGTTGATTTCAAACATGGCAACTTCCATTCTTCATGATTTTTTAAGGCGATTATCAACAGACTTTGTCAGGTTTGACATTTCAGATGGTGGAACAGAATCTACTGCTGTTTTTACTGCATTTCATAGGCTTACTTTGCTCGAAAACTGCCGGCCACCTTCATAGACATTCCTTTTGATTATTGCCCAGAGGTTCTCAATGGGATTTAAATAGGGGCTATTCGCTTTCCAGGTCATAATTCCTTTTGATTTGAATCCTCAATCCGCAAGCCAGTTAGCAGTGTACCCTGCTCGGTGTGAGGGAGCGTTATCGTGCTGAAATACCAATTTGGATCTGCGTGCGATAGTCTGCTCATCAAGCCATGGAATCAAGTTGGCTTCAAGAAACTGGCAGTACCTTTATGCATTCAGTTTAGCTGCTTCTACCACTTCAAATGGACCAATAAGGCTGTCACCTACGATCCCCAAAACATTATGCCTCCACCACCTTGTTGACGCTTAAGCTGTGTCTGGTGAGGTCGGTCATGGAGGATCCATCCAGATCGACGCCCATCCATCTGGACCATCAAGAGTGGCTCTGCATTCGTCAGTAAATATGACATGGGAGAAATCAGTTTTCATGTTCTCCTCAGCCCATTTGACCCCACTTTCTTTATGAGTTTTTGTTAGAAGTGGTCGTTTAATTGCCTTTTTCACTTTCCCTAGCTGCTGCAGAACCTCATATCTTGTCTTTCTGTTTAGTACTGGAGCTCCAGTATCTTCAAATATCGCCTTACTTGTAGAAAGTTGTTTTCTAGCGACAGAAACCTTCAAATGTCGCATAACCCTAGCAGTCAATTTCCTCGTAGAGGCTCTATCCGGAGTTTTCCTGTTGACTTTACCTTCAGTTGCATAAGCCTTAATTGTTCGGTGATCACGCTGTAATTCATTGGAAACTTCGAGTGTTGCCTTACCAGAAGCCAATACCGAGGTCACTTTGATATTTTCTTTACTTTTTAAACCGCATTTCTTGCCCATGTTGACTAGAGAGTGATGTTGCATAATCTGGCGTAACAGCAGAACCCCGTGCGATAAGCAAATGTTGCCAAAACGGGGGAAATGGTTCCGTTTTATTTTTCTCTAGTTGTTTTTATAGTTACAACATACATGTGCACTAACTTACTATTCACATTTTAAATGTTTGACACTTATCTTGAAAAATAAGTAAAAAAAAAATTGTATTTGCATTATCAAAGGTAACGCGCTGTATATATTCTGTTGTAGATGGCGTATATATTCCAGAATTAAATGAGAAGCTAATCATTTAGTTGAAATTTTATTGCTCATGACGTGTTTCGCTGTAACCTTAGCTCATCAGGTTACATAATCACTTCTCTCACTTTGTTCGATGGTGATAATTATTGGATTATGAAATACTCATGTCAGCAATGCACTGCTTTGTCGACGAGTATTCCTTGCCTTGAAATGACTTTGAATAGTTTATCGTCCACTGAATCAGTCAGCCTTTTAATTTCGGTAGATTTTATCAACCCAACGGCACTCTAAACCTTTTGCCACAGAGTTTTCTTCGAAGTATACTGAACACCTCTTTCATACACCTTCCTTTTCAAGGTGGACCACAAATGTCCGATTTGGCTGAGGTCATAAAAATCAGGAAGTCATGGCATGAGATCTGCCTCTAGACAACTCAAAACCACAGTTGTGGCCTTGACAGAATGCCATGTGGCAGTGCAAGTGGTAGTTCTTGCAATCATAATCAGCCATCCGCACCTCAAGCGATTAGACACCATTGCGAGGGTTGATGATAGAGTTACTAAATGTAATCTAGAGAGGATGCAGTTCTTTGTAGAGTTGCTGAGTGTCAAATACGATGCATTGGGTTTTACACGTGTCCAGCTTTCGTTCGTTTTTGTCGTACCATGTTCTTAGTTTTTTTTAAGAGTGTTACCGCATCTTTGCGCATGCTCTCTTCTTTATTTGGGGTGAACGGAATTGCAATTTGGACCTCATCGGCATGCATGAAGAAGGTGCAATCATACTATTCCAATGGGATGTATGTAATAGACGAATATTGAGAATAGAATCGGTCCTAGGATTGACCCTTGTGGGACATCAAAGCTGCTCACGACATGTGACGATTGAATTTTATTGAGCATGGTAACATGTGAACAGTCCTGTAGATAGCTAGCAAATCAATGAGGGTAAATGTTCATGGATGTAATTTAATATAAACACATACTGCTTGATTCTCATTTAAGAAGAATACTAGATAGACCAGCGATCATCGGGTTCGTGTACGGTGGAGATCATGCGCTGCTGGCTCACCCTTCGGTCGCTAACTACCATCCAACTGAAGACACCCAGATCGTGACTCTACACACTTGAGGTGATGCGTGAAACGTCACCTAGACTTCGTCGGACGACCCACAAAGTACACAAGGTAAGATATGGTATTATGGTGAACACTATTATCAAATGGTTCGGATAGATGAAATGGTAAGAGAACAGTGAAGCGTTTATAATCCCATACTCCAGTAAAGAGTTCCAAAGATACTTAGAAGCGCAACCTGCTTATTAGTACGTGCTGTGGGCCCACTTGGTATTTGTGCACGGGGACCCAACAGTCGTCGTAATATTGTTTGAGTTGACTAGGACACTTAGAAATGTATTTGTAAGACCGTACCCCGTGAAAGGATGGCGCCTAGCGCAGGTTTCTGCATCTATATTCAAGATGAATGGAATTAGAAAATAATATTTGTTCGTGCAGGTTCTAAGCCTGCAACTTTTAGAGATCAGTTAGGATGCAAACGTATCCGAAAAAGTGAGCTGAAAACGTATCAGCTGAAAACTGATGAGAAAATATATTCCCGGTGAAAAATTAAATAATTTTTCTATTCAATAACAGGTAACGAACGTTGAAGCATGGGGCCAAACAATAATTGTTTATGGCAGTAATAGCACCATTGCAATCCTTCCGTGCCCATGGTAGCAGCACGTTTCCGTTCTGAGCTCACACCCATTGCATCGCAGTCTCCAGGCCAACCAGGCATGCGAGCTCTTTGCTAATCGAGGTGTGCTGACTCGGCAGTGGTTGGCACGCAGAGCGCCCGTGGAGGCACTAACCTTCGTCAGAGATGAGGGGGTTAGGAGAGCGCGGGTACAGGAAAAAAGCCCCCACCAATCTAGAAATGTTCATTCATTACCAGTCCTTAGTTGTTTTGTAGCAAGTTACATTAAACTAAGTTAAATTATACTGAAATCTATTATCTTACCCTAACCTAGCCTAACCTAGTATAGCTTTTGCTAATTGAACGTAGCCAAATCTAACCACATCTAACTAAACCAAACCTATTCTACCATAAAATTACCTAGCTTTTTCAAACCCAACTTAACCTAACCTCAGCAAACTTGTCCTGAACGTGTTTTATAACTGCGATTTAGAGAAAGCCAGGCCGGGCCAACTTAACCTTGCCTAATGGTTTTAATCCTTTTGTAATTACCCAACTTTTCGTATGCAAGTAATTTTTGTCCGATAGACCCAGGAAGCAAAGAGTGTAACGGGAGGACTCAATGGGACTGAATTAAAAGTTAGCCGTGACCGCACGTTGCCAAATGACGTCACATCGACGAATTAAAGTAGTTGCGGGTTCGGACCTTTAGGCCTTCGTAGGTTGTGTTGGATTCTTAATCCTAACTAAAATGTAAGTAGGGTGATAATATTCATAACGCCAGAGAAACAATAGGAATAATTATTGCTCAAACTTTCTGTTCTTGACAATAATTTCACTGTGTTTTGTGCACAGGCGCAACTCAAGTAGCTGGCCAGTCAGGAGCGGGAGATTGAATGAATTAAGTCGAACAAACGCAGTGATATGTTTAAATATGCTTTGTGAAGAGCACTGTCACCGAATACGAAGTGTAAATAAGGCTTTACTTCGAAAAAGATAAATCAGGGCGCCATACCGGCCCGGATTTTGCCTCTAACGCTGTGAAAGTTTTCACAGGCCTCCACTGCACTCTCTGTAGATAATTGTTTATTGTTCAATAAGTATATATAATATACCCTTTCGTCTATTTATATGTTTAAGGGATGAAATTCACTTGTGACGACGATTTTTTAGTCCTAATTTATTAAAATGCTCATTTTCTGTTCAACCGGACCGTTTGTCGATGTTGACGTCATTGATGACGTCACGTTTTGATGCAAGTTTCTCGTGAGTCCTCCCGTTGCACTCTTCTTTTCCTAGATAGGCCTAACCCAATACTCCCGATTCTTGGACTCAGAACAAGTCCAAAATGTAAAAATTGGGCTCCAATGCGGAGTATAGCCTATCCCAACCTCACTGACCTATACCTAATGTTGCCTAACCTGACATTACCTAACCTAACCTAAGCTCATTTAGCCAAACTTCAACTCCCCTAACCTAAATACACATAGACCCACCTTACCTCACCTAACCTAAGTTCACCTGCCCTAAGCTCACCTACCTTGAGCACCTAACCTAAGCTGACCTAACCGTGGCTCCCCTAACCTAAGCTCACCTAACCTAAGCTTACCTAACCAAAGCTAAGTTCACCTAACCCAAGCTCACCAAACATAGGCTCACATAACTAAATCTAATTTAATTTAACTTCACATAACCTATTTCAGAGGTTCTTGCAACCTACGTTCGCACATGCAAATGCTAGGTCAAATTTAGTACAACATCGTTTAGTTTTCTGAAATATGCTGTGTTCAAATAAATGAATGGAGCTCTCAAATATAGCTTCAACAGAAAGCGGGGCATTTTTTCTACCGGTTTTTTTTTCGGGTGGCTTTCTTCCACCGGGGCTTTTATTTTACCGGGGCTTTTTTCTGTATACCGAGATCGCAGGTCGTCGAACCTTCCGTGATAAATGGCGCCATAGTTCTTGATGACCCGTGGTCGACTGCAGCCGCACTTACTCCTCTGGGGCCAGTTGGTCTATTTGCGCAGCACAAACCAGTGCGTAAGCCTTACATTGAGAGGGCAGATAGCTGAACAGAAAATTACACTGTAGTTTATATTGTGGTGTTGATAGTTACCGCTCATCAATCTTTAAAATCTCCGCAAATGTTCGTTTATGCTAGATGCTGTTGTGCCTTGTGACCTGGCGCATCGTCGCACAGTTGGTGGGATTTGTTCTCTCGATAAAACATATAATTGCCGAAATCATACACTGGTGGATTTTCTTTCGGAGCCATTTGCTCGGGCGCGGCTAACTCGGCGTACGGGTGTCTTGGAACCTGTACGATGTCGTACAAGCTAGTATTCTTGTTCATTTATTCTATCTTATGTTGATATTTTAAAGAATCTTGATGGCTTTGCCTTTGTTGGTGCTGGTATTGGCAGTTTTAGACACTTTCTAAGCAGAGTGATTCTGTGATTTTTTTCTTTTATTTTCTCCATTCGTTTCTTCCCTTGCTGGACTGGTTGAGTGTGGGTTGGTGACCCTATGGAGTTCCCTCCGTTCTCCCGTCGCCAGTCTGGTGCATATTTAATCATAATACAGTACAGTCATCATATACGCGTTGTGCTCAACTCCATTAATAAGTTTTGTACTGCTGCTATGAAGTACGATAGAGAAGCACAATAAAAATAAAATACATACCATGGTGCACCGTAAGATTGATTTAGTTTAACAATATTAAACAGGAGAAGCACGAGAAAATAACTGTAAGCGCTAGCTTTGTATTGTTCACCAAACACTGTCCTGACAAATAACACTGAATGAGTTTCACATGGTTCAAAACTTAAATCCTGACGCGTTCTACCATCGTTGCCGTTTCTCTTTATTTTCTTGGGATACTACGATTCCAAATTTAACTTTAAATTTTTAGGAATACACGAAAAGAAGAAAAAATAAGCTTCTGTTACCGCGACCATCCAAGTAATGATGAAATATGAAAAACATTAGGCCAAATGAAAATTTTTCATACTAATGCAATGTTCGAGTACGTAAATTTCTATTTTCCTTTACCCAAGCGTCACTTTAAAAACACACGACGAATACAATAAGTTGAAACTTCCGAGCTGCATAAGCCCATCAGTTGTTCAGAGAATATGTTGTTGACGGACGTGTTGGGATTGACACTCAACGGTGCCTGTGAAAGTAAGTTTTTGGCAACGTTTTTTTTACAAACAGTCGTGGATTTCCCAGATGAATTGGCATGATGGGACGATTACGGCATAATTGCTACAACAGCTCTAATTTTGCCTCGTTCAAATTCATTCTGAGAGAAATAACAATTCGATATCCGATCGATTCAAGGGCCTGATGGAAATTTCACTTTTTAAGAAAACATTTTAAAGGTTTCCACTGCTGAAAAGACTGGCGTATATCGCTTGCATAAAGAATTTTGCTCCGACGCTGTCAAAAATACAACCTGCTGCATTCTGCTGGAGCGCCATCTTGCTCTAGAAGTTGTCAAAGTAGAGGCGTTATTTCTATGGCGACGGGGAGTAACGGAATGAAAGTTTTTAATATGAATCAGCCTTCGGTTCAGGCGACGTTTCTTATAGTGAACCAAACCCAAACTTTATTTTCTAAACAAAAGAAGCCAGACTATATGAAGTGGAAGACTCGTAATTAACTTAAAGCTGAGTTTTTGTTTCTAGCATTTTAGTGGAGCGCTTGCGGAACAAAATTAAACCAAATCATTCGAAATGTTACTAAATTATTGATATATATATGTACACACTCCGCTTATAACGCCGCCTCTTAAGCCACGTACGGTTTCGCCTATTCTAAACTCTAAGTTACCTTGTTTGACTTTGCTCAACGTCTAAATGTTGCGGTTGAATATAAGAATGTTTTCGCAAGTACCATATATCAGTACATGTAATTAATACATGTTGAGAATCTATGTTTATGCTGTTATTATGTTACGGAGAACGTTGTACGCAGTAGCAACACACCCACACACGCCTGATAGTGATGGTGAACTTCACATTCTTCGTCGACAACACTTTCAATGAATGACTGATAGGGCCTAACGGACCAAAAGACTGGGTTATATAAAGTGAAACCATTTTTAACGAATCTTTGATTTTATCTTGAAAATGTGCACAGCAATATGGCGACCTGTGAGATTACTGATATAGCTACCCCTCATGTCATCGATTGTCTGACGTGTGTTCAACTTTATCTCCTTAATATCGAGGAAGCCTTACGCTGAATAGCAGCTGCAGTATCGCGTTAATGTTGGTTATGGTGGAATATTTAAAGATATTATAGCAAAGTCTTAGGTATAGATTATATGCATTCCGTAAAAAAGACTGGAATTTAATGGAACAAGTAATTTTCATGTAAATTGAAGAAGCGAGTGACAATATAAAAGTATTACACCAATGGCTCAAATTGTATATCTTCTGCTTAAATTCCGTTCCCTTCTGTGGCCCAGGTCCCAGATCCCGGCCAAACTGTGACCCCAATGACCGAAGTATTGACTCCGTCGGTCTATACCTAACTACGGTGTCAAGCTTAAGTTGGTGTCAATACAGTATGTGGCGTAACTTAGACGTAGGTAAACTATGCGTGCCTAGAATTGAGGCTAGGCCCGTGACTAAGCCGTAACTCTCAATTCCATTCTTATAGATAATGTGCCCGTACTATCGAGCAGTGCTTTTCAGTAAGTCAGCACAGAAACCACAACAGCTGGTCCCATTGTTAACTAGAGCACTCTGAGAGCGCATACCTCGACCAAGCGAGGCAACGGTAGCCAAAAATTCAAATTGGCTCTGAAACCATATTTTCCTTTGTATAAACACCAAAATCTAATCATTTGTGCCTTTTGATAGTAATAACAGCTTGTGCAAGTTTCTTGAAGATCTGTTCATAACTTTTTGAGTTATGCTGCTAACAAACGTTTTGACAAACATAAGTCAAACATACAAACAAAGAAACCGATCTACACCAAAATTCAATCATTTATGTCTTTTAACATTACTAACAATCCCTATGAATTTCATAAGGATCCGTCAATTATTTTTTTAGTTATTGTGCTAACAAACATAAAATTAAAAACAGTGACAAACAAACAAAAAAACGAAGGCACGGATCATCACAAAAATCTGGTCATTTACTTTTTGTGAAATACTTCACAACTCATATGAATTTCATAAAAATCCGCCCATAACTTTTTGAGTTACGGCATTGAGAAAAATGAGGCAGACAAACAAACGGATGGACGGATCTTCATTAAAAAGTTAATCATCTGTTCCTACTAACATACCTAACAATCCCTGTAATTTTCATCAAAATCTATCCATAACTTTTTGAGTTATGTTGGTGACAGACAGACAGACAAACAAAAAGACAGACAGACAAACCCGATGAAAGCATAATCTCCCTGGCGGAGGTAATTATGTGTCTACCTGGCACTTTCAATGTCAACGATGTACACGTTTTATTATTACCAGTATAATACAATTAACGAAACCTATCGTCTTCAATAGAAGTGCCATAGTTTGCTAATCGCTGTCTATTTATATATATTACGCATTTACTTTAGAAACCTATTTCATATATTCATAATATTATTAATTTTATTAGTAGGTGCTGAATAATTCGCAGGCGCTTCACATACGATCTGAAAAAATGTCAGCACGCATCAGAAGCCCAAAATTGAAGGCAAACGTCAGAACAAAGGCAGTAATATTATTTTTTAGAATTTCGATTGCAAATTGCCTCGCCTTAGAATTATTCTGAAGGAAAATCTGCAGCGTTTGTTTTGCTCGTCTGCTAGGCTGTCAGCGGAGTTTTGTTCCCTGGCAAAAGAGCAAAATGTTCAGTGGAGACGTGCTCAATCAGCCAGAAATTGAACTATAATTGGCAGCGGCAACAGTAAAAAGTGAGGGTATGCGTGTAGGATTCGTTTTTACAAATGTTCCGACACCAGACGATGACCTGCATTAAGAACGAGCGTAAATCTATGTGTATATAATTTATATACAGTACATTTATTAACAGTGCCTATGAACACTCTAGAGATTTATGTGACTCAAGCGACAAGAGCTCTGCAGACACTGTATATTAAGTAGGTTTTCAACAGAGGTTTTATCATAACGACGAATGACGACTTTGCTAGTTTAAATATCTTCTGGCAATATTATGGAGCTACAGTATTATAAAGGGTGCGTAAAAAGTCCTTGCAACTTTTATTAATCCTAAAGACAAATATAACGCTTTTTTACCACTAAAATAATGAAAAAATATGTTAAGATACAATTTAGCTGTAATTTCTAGGTATATTCATAAATTTCAGAATATACGTTCCAAACGTGTTAACGATAAGCTTTCATCAAACTCCATGTGCGGGTAGAGCCAATTCTGAGATGATTTAGCTTTTGAAAATGACCACCTTGACAGTTTGCCATGTTTTCAAGAGATTAACTGAACTTGGCACATCTGAGGATCGTCTAAGAAGTGGGAGACTTCGAATTGTTCGCACCAAGCAATGGTTATAAGGTCGTGGACCTCATTAAATTTCTCATCACCCTCTCAGTGACGAAAAATACACGGAGGTCCATTCGAAAGTTGGTAAAAGAGATGAATGTGAGCAGCACGTCAATAAGAAACATCCTCAAATGTGTCACCAAATGTCTCCTTTCAAACTGAGGGCGCGTAAAGAGCTCACTCCTCTACAAGCGCAGAAACTTGACAGAGCGTATGACCCCAACATCAGACTGTTGATTCGGCAGTGTCGGACCAATAGCCACTACGATTACCTTAACCCTACGCGTGGACCACAGGATACCTTCACTGGTCACTCCTCGCAAGTGAGGCTGTTGGCAAACTGATATATCGTCCATCAAATTTGTACCATTCAACGTACCGACTAGATGCAAAATAATAATAATAAACTGTTTTCGGAGGCGCAAGGAATGTACCTAGTGGAAAGAAACACGTATGCGCGAGCACTGGCCAATGGTAAACAGCAAATGGATCAACAGTGTATGTTCAAAAATTCAGATTTTTAATATTATATCAATGGGAAATATTTTAGTACAAAATACAAGCACAATTTCCAAAGTGGCATTTTGAATTCTAGTGTGGCGGCGATACGTCGGCATCACGCGCTGTTTGCATACCGAGTAGGGAATATGTTTTACAATGAGGAATATTTACATTTATCACATTAAGGAAAATGAAAATTCGAAAATTCTCCAAGCCACCGAAACCAAAATGAATCCTGTCAAATTTACAGCTGTCCTACTATTTTCAACCTAAATATGGTTTCGCAGAAGTTCTGGGACAAAAATTTTGTCCCCAATTAAACCCTGACAGGCTTATAAAAGCACCTAGGGTTAAGTTCATAGTGCGTGGAGGTACGACTAATAATTACAGTTAATTTATTATTCAACCACAATCATAAAAACTGGTCCACTAGCTTTCGAGAAGAAGTAATGCAATGTTATACAATTAGGTGTTTAGGGTAACATGAATTAACTTTTTAGTTCCAACAGAGCAATGGCTGAACTTTAATGGGATTGAATGATCCTCTACGCACTAGAGGGATGAGGTGAAGCGGTTGAAACAAAAATATTTGAGTTTCCTTGTAGAAAATGGTTCATTGAATATGCATTTTTATCAAAACTTTTTACCCTAGCAAAGTTAAATAAATCTTTAAAAATATATAACGCTGCATACCACAACAGGAAAGCAAGCGAAATGTTTTGAGTGAAAAAAAAACATAGAATTCAATTACGTATATTGGGAGAAAACGTTGCAAAAAGGATACTAAAACTACAGTTCAAGGCAGCACGGCAATGGAACTATTTTGAGAGAACTGTTTAGCTCTCTTTGATGCGTATGAATAAGATAAAATGCTTCACAATAACATTTGTAAGATTGTTCCCAGACTTAAAAAATAAAACCTGAGACAAGCACCTCTACCCAATATTTTGAACCAGAGCAGGTCAGACAAATTTCAAGTTAATCGAATAGCGCATCAACCAAAGAAAATTAATCGTAATATTTTGAACCAAAATAATACAAATCGGTCCAGTAGTTCGAGAAAAAAGGTGGGAAAGAGATAATAAAATGAGCGTTTATTAGAGTAAAATCGTTTCTAACCCTGCCCGGATAATGGGGTCATTTTGAGATAATTTTCTCGGGATTTTCGATACCAGCTGACAAGATGAAGTATTTTATGTGTTATAATTTTCTCCAACAGGTAAAAAGAAAAAAAGCGTGAGGCAATGAGCCAAGCAGTTGGCCACTATTTTTAGCTCTAACAGGGTTAAATATTTAGGGTTAAGAAAATGGTACCCACTACTAAAGGAAACCAAGACGAATGTCTTGAGCCGAAAATTACGAAAATCAGTCTAGAAGTTTATTTAATCATAATAGAGCAGTTGAGAAGTTTGGAAGGAAATGATGTGTGCTCTTCACTGTGGGTGGGAAAGAGTAACTGCATTGAAAAGGTTTCCTGTGGGACGAGTATTTTCACCCCTATTCAAAACCTTAGAGGATTAAATTGTTTTTAAGAGTTTAGTAGATGGTGCATCCAACGATGAAAATCATGTCAAATATTTTGCTGTCGTTTGCGGTAAAAATGACAATATTCGGTCCAATATTTTGGTAGGAAGTGCCGAGAATAGAAATTCGGTAGGTACAATAGTGGTAAATAATCTAGCGAGCTGCAATGCCGGTGTTAAAAATATAGAGTATATTGGAAAAAATAATAATGAGCAAGTATGAGACCTCATTCCTGGGGATCCCCTTTTTCCGTCTTGGTGGGGGCCCCCTTTTTTCGTGGGAGCCATGGCCCCGTTACCCCCCGCCCCCTGGATCCGCCTATGGGCCTCCATCACAAGACTGTAACCCAATGAATTTCTCTATATGGTCCATGTAGGAGCCACCAGTGTGCTGTGTTCATCATATAAGTGTTGATGCTTTCGAGCAGTCTCCTCTGAGGGAATGGGCCAACATTCTTCAGGAGTAGCTTCGTGTTTCTGTGGAAGGTTTCCGTCTAAGACTTGAGAATATCATTCAGGCTACCGGGGGGGGGAGGAAAACATATTTAGAAGCAGTTTTTAAATTTGATCCTCAGATCTAAATCGCTTTCTCATTAGTCCCAGTACTTTCTCTTGATCCTGTCTTTATTATGCACTACATTATGAATGGTGAAGTTTATTGTGCGGCGACTGCGATACAAACAAATCCTGATATTCGGGTCAGAAGTTAATATTTGTGTAACATTTATTTCTCTCACAAACTCGGACTTCGAAAGTATTGCAAGGCAACTTTAAAGCACTCAACATCAGCCGCTACGTGGGGTATACTCAGTGTTCATCATCGATAGCAAAACAAATACATGATCAGAAAAGCATAGAACAGGGCTAAATAAGATCCAATAAAATAGCTACATTGTATCATTTGAATCATATTTATGTAACTATCTAGGTACTTCCAAGCTTATAGAGAAGGTATCCTCTCCGCTCAACGACGGATGGAGTGTTGATGGCTTATCTCAAAATTATTATTATTATTATTATTATTAAAACATCACGCTTGGGCTCCCACGGACAGGTAATACAACCCAAATGAAGCATTTGCAACACCGGGAAGCCCAAAACGCTGCTAAAGGAA
>LQNS02278091.1:48429857-48442733 GCA_001587735.2 Parhyale hawaiensis | reverse complement strand
AGGCACTCAAGACGCCGTCAACAGACACTCTCTGCGTTCGTTCAGAAACAAAATTGCGAATGATTGACAGAACCCTACCACCCACACCAAAGGACTCCACACAAGATACTAGCAGTGTTGAGTGAAGCATGTTGCTGGTACATTTTTGATCGAAATTAAAAAAAAAGCAACCCGTTAAAATTATGAGAGTTGGTTTCAGGCTTGTCGGGATACGAGCATTCTTACTCACGACCCGGTTATGATAATTGGGCGGTACGAACGTGTCCTGATATGCAATCGTCTCGACAATGAAAGCCTATGGCTGTATGATCTGACGAAAACTTTTCTTCAGGGATGGCCTAGTTGATAATCGGACGGAGGCCATGAACCAAAGATTGTATTTCAATAAAACGCAGATGGAGATTCAAATGAGAACTCTAATTTCAAAGAAACAACTTTAATGCAACATCAATGTGACCCGATTCGCTGATGAGCATGTCACAGATTTTTTTTTAGAAACATGCGTAACAGGAGATCCTGGTAGAAGTATTCTGTAAATGTTCTCCTAAAGCTCATGAAGTAGTGAATTGTTGAGGGCAAGAGGAAGTAACATGAACTCCTTCAATGGATGAAACTATCAACCCGAAAGAGTTTTCAATCGTGAATCATTGAAACACTACATGCGCTAGACTTTTTTTTTTATCGGGGTCATTGGGAAATAAGAAGGCTGTCAATAGTCTACATAAACATGCATCTATTATGCTGCACATATCTTCCGGAATTGGCAGATATTAGAGACGAATGACATCGTGTTCTATATCTTTACTTGTTTGAAATGAGAGCATTCAAAAATCTTTTATGCTCAAAGATAAGAAAAATATCTGGTAAATGCCCAGCGTTTACCTGCTGTCATCGCTCACACGGTTAGTCAGTGCGGGTTTTACGGTAGTCTATAGTATATTTACGGGCCTGATTTCTTGTTTTTGTGATGCGAAGATTTGTTTCACGGACGATACGTTTTTGAAGCAACTTCTGGTAATATTTTATTTACTCTTCTTCCGGTAATTAGTAACACCGTCATAATTCAACGTATATTTACTATTATATTACGGCAGCACATATAAATCACTATTATTCTTTTCTTTTTCAACAGTGGCCAGTAAAATAGAGCAATGCACGCTGGATTTGTTTTAAACCTCTTGAACATTAACTTACGTTTGGTAGTAGAAGAAATAAATGTGGAAATATCTAGCTTTTGGAGAAGATTTTTATTTTTTTGCCAGAAAGAAATCGAGGGCTAAAAAAATATGCACTCAAGGAATGAGTTTCTTGCATGAAGTAACCATCTTATTTGTTTTTGAAATCATGATATAAAAAACATGCTGGATATGTTAACCAACCTGTTCTTGGGGTTTAACAATGCCAGTACTGCATGTCATAATATTATTCTCAGAAACGTTCTGTCAAATTTACCGAGTTAAAAAAAAAAACTGGCTTGAAAATGAAGCACATCGCTTAATTCCTTGAAGTCCCAATCAGATACCAATGGGGAATTTTTAGGAACAGCACATTTACGNCCAAAAAAAAAAAATAATGTCAATGGAAGGGAGGTGGTTAAGCACCAATTTATTTGCAGCTTGCAGCTCATTTCTGCCTAAACGTTAAGTTTACTCATTGCATTTTACGTATATTCGCTTGGCTTACATTTTGACTGTTTTTGTAAAGCCGCGTCCACACGAGCAATCAATCCAACGCGCACGAATAAGAAAATCTAAGAACAAAAACACAGAAAAGTACTTTTTGCATCCAGACGAGCAGACTACAGTGGAAACACGACTTCCAAACACCTCTCGCAAAATCATTGCTAAGCAATAGGCATTTCAACGCCAAATTATTTAGCCGCACAATCGCTATTCTAAATTTTTTCGGTGAATTAATGGTAGCATGTTAACAGAGCCCTGAATTTATTATTACTAGATTCAATTATGGGATTTCGAATGAGATTCTCGTCAGTGAAAACGTAATATTGATTTGAAATAGAAATATTACTTTGTTGTAGGCCTTGAAAATAAAAACAAAAATTTTTCTGCGCGATAAAGGGTCAAAACGGCCGTTATTTACTTAAGGGCAGCCAAGAGTTGCCCATGCTTCTTGCCAAAGGTTGATAAAATTCGCTACTCGTATTCATTTTGACAAAACACGATAAGAGTTTGTTACAATGTGTACTCAGGAATAAAGCCCACTATATTTAATAACGATACACAGCAAACTATCCCTTGAACTTCGAGTTCGTGGTTTCCAGCATGATGAAAGACTTCAAACTCGAACTGCGAGCTAATCGCGAAGTATGTTCCTGGTTATGTAGGAACCTAGAGAAAAATACTGCATTCTCGAAAATGGTGGTCCGTGCGGGCGCGGCTTGTATAAGCTTATAAAGCTTGAATTATGTCCCTCCCAATTCACACAGCTGCTTAAATGATATCCATTGCCCGTGTTGGAGTGCGAATTGCCTGGCAGAAAAGAACATTAAAATATTCCTGTACCAAATATGACCTAAAACTCGTGCATGAATAACGTGTCTTGTCTTGCTCAAGTTAATGAGTTTGAATCCACTAAAAATGAGATGATAATTCACGCATTATTAGAAGCCATCACAACATTACCATGCTTTGTTCAATCTGTTTCTAGGCTAACATTTTACAGCATATTCTACCACATGGAACGTTCTGCTAATCATGAGATTTCTATTGGTCCCAAGGATCCAGTGTCGCCCCATGTCGACAACTACCGGCCCATTACGCTGACGCCCATTTTGTCAAAAGTGTTGGAGAAATTGATCGCTTGTAAACTTGGTCGTTTTGCTGAGGTTACAGGTTTTCTGCCTGCTGGTCAGTTTGCGTATAGAACTGGTTTGGGTTGTTGTGACATTTTGTTGTCGGTGCCACACCATTTACAGTCTGCGCTGGATTGTCGGTGTGAGGCACGCTTTGTACAGTTGAACTTAGCTCGGTGTTTGACAGGGTCAACCACAGGGGTGTATTATACAAGCTTGAGTCGTTTGCTGTGAGTGGTAGGGTTCTGTTAATCATTGGTGATTTTGTTTCTTAGCAAACGCAGAGTGTGTCTGTTGACAGCGTTTTGAGTGCCTCAGTCACGGTGGAGTCTGGCGTCCCTCAGGGTAGCATGCTTGGCCTGCTGTTGTTCGTTCTGTTTACTAGTGATATGTTCTCTTCGCTGGAAAACACGATGATCAACTATGGCGATGATTCCACTTTGTTAGCAGTAATACGTATACCTGCTCCCCGCATGCGTAATGCTGTACCCCAGTCTCTGTATAGGGATTTGTCACGCATGGTGCTCGGCCTGGAGTATGAAGCTGAATGTCAGTAAGACCAAGTCGATGATTGTCAGTCGGTCTTGGACACTTGTACCGCAGCATCCACATCTGGAGATAGATGATACTTTGCTTCAGGAGTCTAGTTCCTCGAAGATTCTTGGTGTTGTCCTTGATGAGAAACTTACCTTTACTTTTATGCTTTTTTATAGCCTGTGTTGGAGTATTGCTCACCAGTCTGAGCTTCAGCTGCTGACAGTCACTTACATCTGTTGGACAGACTTATTAGTTCGGCCAGCAGGCTGTGAGCAGATAATGATCCGGTGAAACTGTCCCATAGGAGAGGGGGTGGCCGAACTATGTTTGTCTTATAAGATGTACAATAATAAAAGGCATTGGGTGTATTCTTCTGTTCCAGCCGCACAGTCGTCGTTCGCGACTATTCTGTGTACGCGCATCGCTGTGCTTGCGGGCAGCGTTCAAGTTCGTGTGAGGTGCTGCTCGCTGTTCCGCAGATTAGATAAGGTTAGGTTAGGTATGGTTAGGTTAGGAGGTTAGGGTGGGAGGTTAGGTTAGGCTAGGTTGGGTTCGGCTAGGTTGGGTTAGGCTAGGTAGTACTTATTGTAGTGGTGACGCCGCAAGAAGGCTTTCTTGAACGCATGCACAGCGATGCACGCACACAAAATAGTCGCGAACGACGAGAGTGCGACCCGACCGCACTGGCGCCAAACTGGCCGCGCTGTGCACGGGGATCGCTGTGCGTGCGTTCAAGTAAGCTTTCTTGCCGTGTCACCACCACTAGAAGCACTACAATAAGCACTACCTAACCTAACTTAACCTAACTTGTGTCAATGGCACGGAGCACACGTACCTTGAACGCACAGCGATGCACGTACACAGAATAGTCGCAGACGTACGTAGTGCGCTGCGAGTTTGGCGCCTGAGCGTCCCGGCAATCAAAGTCTCTCGGAGAAATAATCAGTTCGGTCAGTGCTTTGCACCTTGGTTTGTTAGGGTTAGGAACTCATTGCCGGCATCGGCTTTCGGTCGTGTTGGCCAGCAGGCGTTTAAGTCAGCTGTAAATGGCTTTTTGTTGGATTTAATTCAGCAGCATTTCAGGCTTCCCGGTGTCGCAAAGTGCTTCATTTGGGTTATGCTTCCTGTCCGTTGAAGCTTGAGCGCAATGTTTTATAATAATACCAAACCAATTACCGAAAAAATACCGAATAATTTGGTAGATTTTTCGGAAATCTACCGAAATACCGAACCGAATAACCCGTTTTTCTCTACCGAATACCGATACCGGCAGTACAGAAGTAATACCGAATCCCAGCTGTAAATAAATGCATCGACACTAGATATAATTTGCTCAGAAGTATTAGAAATAAAATTTATTAGTTGGTTCATGTGACGATCGATCTAACTACTACCTAGGTACATAGGAAACTATCTACATTTTACAGCAGCAGTGCAGAAGCTCGTGGTTAGTTGCTATGAATGAATCAGTAAAGAAAAAAGTCATGTGTGTGAGTTACAAGTAAGTTTTTGGCAATGCTACCTATAATGGCGCCTCTGTTTCGTCGCATTTGATACGAAACAGCTTCGATGCGAAACTCTCTTCCTTCATTTTTTCACCTCTTGAAATGGCTAATGTCCAAATAATTCCTGAGGCAAAAAATAAAGAAAATTCAATCTAATAATTCAACCTTGAGAGTTTGGTTAAGTCCTTGCTTGTATTAGACACGTTATATAACGTATGTGCTGTTTCGTCGCGCTCGGCCAGCCGTGTCGTTCCGATACTGAATATTATGACGCAGTTTAACTCCATTTTTGGATGTAGGTAAACTGTCCAGGATAGTACAGTCTGTGCAAAGAATTACAATCTGTGGCAATGAATAAATTTGTCTTTATGTAATTGTTACGATATCGCAGAAAGAAACAAGTTATTCCCTATAAGACACAATACACCGAATATTGCATCCTATAATGATATCTTGACAATATGAACAGCTTCGGCAGACTGTTGAGCAATGTGGGCATGTGAGAGTAATAAATAATTTCAATATAATTGTATCAATTGAAGACAAGAAATAATTTCAAGTAGTTTTGACGGGCTAAAATTTTTGAAGTTCAATATGTAGGAAGATGGTGAAAGTAGCATGTTAGCACAGGCCCTTGAGACATTGAATAGCTAAAATATCATTCACAATATCAGTTAAAGGTGAGTTTTAGATGTTCTGTCCCTCAAGTACGGCTGTCCGTGAGGTAGACGCTCAAAAGAAACAAAAGACATTTTAATTCTTTTTCGCGCCCTCTTCCCCCTCCCTCCCACGTTCGATTCCATGCGTTTGACCATAACTTCCATTGGCTTTTTTTACTGTCAACTGACTCTTATCTAGTTTCTATTGGGGTCTGCATAACATGGACTTCTCTGTTCTTACAAGCTTTTGAAAAATTGTTCCTGTTACTTGTGGAAAAAATCCTATCGTTGTGAATACCCATACTTGGTAGATCAATACACTTATTACGTAAAATGGAAGTTGAAGCCATAGTAAATATAATAGGGGAAAGAGCCCAAATGCCGCTACTTTAAGCCACAGCGTCCACGGACGAACCCTCACTAAGTACACCAAATTGCTGATACTGAACCAATTTTGTTTAAACTTACCAGTCAAACTGTTTACTATGTTATTAAATAGGATCGAACTCTCTAAGTGGAGGGAAAAAATCAATTCACTGTTACATGAGATGTTGTGAAAAAAATCCAAAGCCGTGCCAGTGACGGCTTTACTTCCCTGAGGTCATGGCTTTAGGAGATGAATGTCATTACTTATGTTTGAGAAGAGGGTCACGGGAATTGGAGGTGACGGGTTGAGGTGCCTTTACCTTAGAAGAAGAAGCGAGTTAAGCTCAGAATGCACTGTACTTGAGTCTACTCTTGTGTGCGTCTGCCTAAAGGCAAATGTTACTTTTCAGTCTTTATATTTATTTACTGCGTCAGATGGATTATTTGTGTATGAATGTCAATATTATGATAACTTCCAACTCACACCGCATCGTATCTGAAATCCACTGCCCGCGATAGAGCGCGCATTGTTTGGTAGAAAGCATTTCTAGTAACAGATATGACGCAAAATGTTTAATTCAATGATTGTCGCATCGAATTATGAACATGATGGATTCAAAACAAATTAAAAATATGACGATAATTCATTCATTACTGGAAGCCACCACAGCATTAAGCTGCCATGATCGAACTTCGAAGTTGTTGGTTAACATTTTACAGCATATTCTCCTGCATACTATGTTGCGCGAATGATGAAATTTCCATTGGTATTTTGCTATCAAATATGAATCTGTAGGTAAATCTTTTATTGTATTTACAAAATATTCAAGGGAGGTTATAAACATGCTCTTAGAATTACGCGTGAGTTATATTTGGCACCTCAAACTATTTATAAGTAAGTCTATCCAAACACGACAAGCTTGTTCCTAAGTATTCGTAACTAAATTCACTTCTCTAAATGATATAGAAAAATAACTACATTGTATAGTACCAGTGCAGAAATACGTAGTTACTATATACCACTTAGTAGAAGCATCAGACACTAACGTGAATTAATTACAAGTACTTTTTTTTTGCGCCGTTTATGGCGATGACACACGCTGGTCAAAAGAACGAGTATCGTCATCTTTTCGTCCGAACGTTATGTTGAACTCTTCTAAACACAGCTTTGAAATGGTGTTAAAATGTTTTTGCCGACAGTTCAGTTTACTCCGCAAGTGCCGTTAGATAACTTTCTGACATACCATTATGCCTGGAGGGATTTATAACTCAAAATTCTTTGCAAGTGTGCGCTATTTCAATGGGCACATCAACGCATCCGGATGAAAAGATGACGATACTCGTTCTTTTGACTAGCGTGTGGCATTGGCATTATGTTACCGGTTTTGCGCCACACCCGACACTGGAGAATTGCGTCTCACAACCGTGTTAGCAATTTTTAATTAATCTATTGAAATTGCCCTATAGCCATCATGCATCTTAATGGGTGCGGCAAATAGCAAGGAACATTTTGTTATATAATTCTATCATGTAAGTTTGGTAAATCATTGCTTAATAAATTCTATAGTACGTGTTATAATGCACTGTCTCGTCGCGCTCCGATATATGAGGTTGTCCGTTAATGGATATTATGACGCAGATTAACTACCTTTCTTGGATGTAAGCAAAAGGTCCAGCATAATACAGTGAGTGCGGCGATTCACACTCTGTACGAAAACGCATCTAATCTATCTTTATGTGTTGTTTACGATATCATATAAAGAAAACAGTCATTCCATATGAGAGAAACTATACTGAAAATTTCGCCTCATAACGAATTATTGACCAGATGATCAGCATTAGTACACCCTTCAGCAAATAGGCCAGTTGTCTATAGTAGAGCAACATAAGTAAGTTAAATATATCTTTATTGGAAACACGAAATATATCCCTATTCTTTTGATAGGCTGAAATATTCAAAGCCCAATATGTACGATGATCGTGAAAGTAATATGTTGGTGCTGGGCGTTGGGACATTCAATAACTAAAATATCATTCATACTATCATTAGAGGCGTATTTAGATGTTATCCACCTTAATTACGGCTGTCCATGAGGTAGACTCTAAAAAAAAAGTTTAAAAATTGCACCTTCTTTTCCCCTCCCTCCCCACGCTCGAATGCATTCATTCGACGATATCTTCCATTTGCTTATTTTACTCCCAACTGACTCATGTAGAGTTTCGATATATTTCTGCATTGCATGAACTCCTCAGTTCAAACAAGCTTCCATAAATTGTTCTTGTTAGTTGTAGAAAAGTACCTACCGTGGTAAACACTTATATTTGGTGAAGTACCACCCATGTTATTTACCCTAGGTGGGCGTTATCGCAATAAAATATCGGTGATAAATTATCATTGCATATTTTGCCATCCGATAATATTATTGCGATACATCAGTTTCGCTGATACTTTTGGCGCCATGCTGACGCTAGTCGATACCGTTTAGTTCTTGATGAGCTGCTAACGCCAGGACGAACTGCAATATCCACGACACCGCAAGTCAACCACAGTCTCACATATTATCTGTTGAGGGGGGTGGTGCAGCAGAGTTACGCCAGCGTATATTCAGTTGTACACGTTATTTTAGACAGTTGTAACATTAATAGAAGCTTTCTTAGTTGTAGCGCTGAGTTTCAGTTTAAGATTAGGCAAAGACCATAAGTTTATTAATGAGTTCTCTTGAGGCCAAAGAGAAAGAAAATCTATTCTTACCTTCCTATCAAGTAAGTTTGGTAAATCGTTGGTTGTATTAGACATGTTCTATACACAGTTTTGTCTGTGTTCAGATCTGTAGGCCGTTCCGATAATGAAGATTCGGTCTCATTTTAACTACAAGGATGGAAGCAAACTGTCCAGAAAACCGAATGCAGACAATGTAAAAAAAAAACACTCTGTGCGAGAATGATCACACCTGTGTCTCGGTGTCACTAGCTATAATAATCATAAAATGCAAACAGACATTCTCTACACAACATAGTACAGTATAGAGAGTTCGGACACTCAAAGCAGGTCGTAAGTACATGGAGAATGAAGTGCACATCTGCGCGCACGAATGAAGCGCTTCAACTGCTGAAGGTTTTGAAAATTCAGTTAAATTTAGCAATAGAGCGAGGCACATTCGGACATCTGTTTATACATCGCATGCAGATTAAAAATGCTTTCGCAGCATAGTAAAATTAAGATGAAAATAGAGAAGTAAACAAATTCTGAGCCAGCGCAACAAAAGTTGTTCATGTGGCTGTGCGTTCTTCGTACGTACAGCACTCTTTAACTTACAAGCTGCAACGAGTTTCCGGAGTAAGAATATTTCGCCTTGTAATGAAATCTTGGCAAGTTGAACAGCTTCAGTAGGCCCTAAGTTAATTCATGCGTATGTGCGTTAGAGTACCACAAACAAGTTCAAAACAATTATCATAGGACTAACACTATGTTGAACATCACCTTACAGTTCCATAAGGCATAAAAACTTACCCCTGAAAAACCCCAATTAAGCATAAATCTCAACAGGACTAGCATACTTTTAAGTGTAACCATGTAGTCCAAGTGAGCGTTGAAAGATTCCACCTCTGACGTTATAATTATGCAACAGCATTGTGGGAGTGGCGAGATCGGAACCACGCGAGTAGATTAGATTAGAAAAGTGGCAGTAGACGGACCAACAGGTCCATTCCCTGAGAGACACCTGGACTTATGCCTCAACCCTCTATGAACTATTGCCATTATGTTAGTAGGATATAGATGACTGAGGGAATAAGAAGAAAAAGAATAAATGGTGGGGGGGGGGATCATGCATGCAAGCAAGCACGATTTATAGCCGCTGATCTGCGGAGCTTCGATCGAGTCGTCTAGCATTGTAGTTGGGGCGGAAAAAAGAAGATTATGGATTGAGGTGGTCTGTGCAGCTTTGGCCGTTAATAGTTTGCGACTCCTGGAGAAGGTGTTCTTAACTGTGGAGGATGTCTCTCCCGATATTTGTCACGACGATTTTTAAACGCGTTGACTGTCTCCGCGCCGACAACGTCGGAGAGCAGTCTATTCCAAATGTACACTATGAAATACGGAAAGAACTACTGGCTCAAGGTTGTTTTTCGAGCTTTATGCTGGTAGTTTTGACTGTTGTTTCGCTGGCGAACATTAACGTCTTTCTCAAAAAGTCTCGTTGTAGGTATGTCGTTGAAGGCATTCAAATACTTGAATATTTTAATTTATTGCCCCCTGAGTCATCTTTGCTCGGGAGAGATCTGGCCCAGTTCTTGTCGGCAGCATTCGTTTGGCTTGTTTCGCATCTGAGGTATCAATTTCGTTGCACTGCGTTGGATTCTTTTTATGTTATCGATATCTTTGTATAGATGTGGCAACCAGCATTGAAGATTAAATTCTAAGTGTGGGTGCACTAGCGCCTTGTACAAGGAAATGATGATGCAATTGGATTTGCATTGTAGTTTGTTTGTAATTGTAATACCCAAACCTCGTTTTTAGGTGACAGCTGCTAATGCTGTCCTGTTATTTTCAACTTGGTTGAGGGGTTCTCCGGCACTACGTGCATTACTGAATATTTGTCGACATTAAAGCTCATCTGCCACGTTGTGCTCCATTCCACGAAGTCGTCAAGGTCTTGTTGGAGCTCAGCTCTTTTCCTGGCAGGATGCTATTGTTTAGTATCTTCCGCAAATTTACTGATTTCACTACGGATATTAAAATAGAGATCATTGATGTAAATTATGAATAGAAGTGGGCCAAGTATGCTACCTTGAGGAACTCCAGATGATACCTGCATACAGTCGCTCGTCTCCACTGCAAGCTTCAAACGCTGCTGCCGACCCGTAAGCCATGCCCGGGTCTAGCGTAAATAGTCTTCATTAACCGTTGATGGATGACTTCGTCGAAAGCCTTTTGAAGTTGATATACACGAGGTCCACATCCTTTTCTTCATCTCTTATTTCCGTTACTTACGGAAGGAAGTCGAGTAGGTTTGTTAAGCAGCTTCTTCTATTTCGGAAGCCGTACTGATCAAGTGCCGGAAATGAGCTAGTGCATTCTCAGGTGATCAGTGATGCGCTTCTTCAAGAGGCGTTCGATGGTTTTGCTGATGACCGATGTAAGACTGATTTGTCGACAGTTGGAGGGGCTATTCTTTTCCTTCTTCTTATGTATCTGGATCACGTTAACTACTTTCCAATGCTGCGGAACTTCTCCCGTTCTCGAGAACCGATTGAATATTTCGAGCTGTCGCTTAGAGATGACAGGAACAGTTTCCCGTAGAACACGAGAAAAAGATTATATTTATCGGGGCCAGTGGATTTGTACACATTCAGGTGCGTCAGTTCTTGAAGGATCTCAATCTCCGTGAAAATACATGTGTTTATGGGAGCAACTTGCATCGGTGCTGATTCAGGAATATTCGTAATTTTTTAATGGTAAATACATAGGTGAAATATTCGTTCAGGATAGTGGCTTTGTCTCTTAGGTCATTGGTAATTTCACTGTCAGGTCTTTTGAGCGGACCTATGGTTTCTCTTTTGAGTCATCTTTCATTTACATACTTATAGAATGCCTTTGGGTTGCGTTTGTCCCTTTTAGTAGTCAGGACTACTAAAAGGGAAGAGGAAGTATCCGTAGCCGCTATGGCAAAGCGCAAGCATTCTGTATATACGTAAATGAAAGATGACTCAAAAGAGAAACCAGGGGATCACAGGTGCAGTATAATTTTTCGCCCTCAGACGGCGGCGTCGAGAACAGTGTAAACTGGGTGTACCAAAGATTGTCCCGTGTAAATCATGCTTCACTGCTTCAACTTATTACGGCAACGCGGGAGAAAACTGGACGAGTGTAGAAGCGGGAGTCTTATTACCATGGAGTTTCGTGGCAAATTTCTTATAGAGCAGCAACAGCAGCGGCGATGCCGTAACCAGAAATCGTCCAATTTGCTACAGGACCTGCGGTGCGTCATCGTTAAAAGCTGCGCACGTCAGAAGCAGACTTCGGTGTTTGCGCTGCTTATCGTAGTCAGGCACACCAAAGCAAAAGGAGCTGCGGTAAAAAATTGAGCAGCTATCAAGAGCGGGAGAGCGTTATGTCCAGCTGGAGCTTGCCCTGTCGGTAGAAAATGAGCCGCTGCCAAAATGGCAACGACACGGATCCAGTTGAATTAAATTTATGTGAAAATTATTAAAATCGCTGTCAAGCCAAGGAACAAGACATTCATCGAGTAGAGCGCAATAATTTTAGCAGAATTGATTTTAACTCCTTCACGGACCATTGTTGGACCTACAAGTTTACCATTCACAATCCCAGGACACAACATAACACCACCACCGCCTTGATGGCGGCGAAAACGATGGTGGAGCTAGCTAGCCCTCAAATCCGACCCATCCTTTAGACCATCCGTCTGGGCCATCGAGAGTCGCTCTGGTCTCATCTGTGAATAAAACACACTTCATATCCTATTTCATATAAGACCTAGCCCACTCAATTCTCAGAAGCATGTGCCTTTGTGTCAATGGAGGCTTTTTTCTCGGGAGATTTCACATTTGCAATAGCCCCCAAGATTCGATTTCGCGTAGTTTTTGGCACTTCATTCAGACCAGAGCTTTCAAAAATTGTTTTGCTTGTGCTTCCCGGCTTTTTGAAGACTTGACGTTCAATTTTTCTGATCTCCCGCGTGTTCACAGCTTTTATTTTACCTTTATCAGACCGTGTCTTCCAATAGGAAGGATTCCTCAAAAAACGTTAAATTGTTCTAACATGGCGGCCTAAAATCCTGGCAATAGACGCACATGAGGTCTTCTTGGCCGTTTCTTTGATAATGGCTTGCTTCTCTTCGTCTGTTAGATAATTAGCACGTCCCATTTTGAATATTATTTAAATGGACTAATAGCGTGGCTCACAGTATATCTGTTAAACAAAGGAATGTTCTGCAACCAACCTCTTCAGAATGTAAACAAATATTGCCAGATG
>LQNS02278091.1:48379054-48405701 GCA_001587735.2 Parhyale hawaiensis | reverse complement strand
TATTCTATTATATATATGTTATATAAACTTCCTGTATTAATTATCCTAAAGCAGTCCCTAAATTTTTTAAAGTACATAAAAAATAGAGTTGTGCAAATACTTATGTCTAGGCACTGTATATCTGCTGAATTTCGTCTTTAGACTTGAAATGCATTTATTTATACTAATTTTGCTTCACGGATGCGATGCATGGCAAACAGCACAGTTGCTGCCCCTCTCGTAGACTCTGCCTCAGTTTTTATGGCGCAAGTGACAGATTTAGCTCACTTGTCGAATTGGTCCATCAGATGATGCTTCGCTTTAGAGGCCGCGTCCCGCACTACGGCAGCAGGGCGGGTAGGCTCCTCTAGAAAGACAAGTTCTAGCCTCCCGCATTACCCTAGCAAAGTTCTGCCCCACCTCAGAAGAGAATACAGAAAAATCTGCTTATGGTCAAATATTGTATCAAAGGGCATTTATCCGTCCTGAAGCTTCTTCAGACGATTACCCATCCCACTGCCTCTTATGATAATCTGGTAGTATATGCCGTAATCTAAGCTACGTTCATTTCATTATGCAGAAAAAACAAGTTTTTCTTTCTCACCGAATACCCTCTAACGGGATAAGAAATATAGCCGACACTTCAGTGTATTACTCAGTCTGTTCCATCCATGGGTATCGATTGATCTCGACTCGTACGTCATAACATTAACCAAAACTGAATGTCTAGCCACAGGTGCAATTGCTCTAATTGACTCCATTTCTTTGCCACAAAACTTAAATAAATGAAGGCAATTTACTGCCACTGTGGCTCAACTCTTTGGACACAAAAAAGAAAGCACATCTTTTAATGTCTGCGAGACTAATTAATCAATCGTAGAAAGAGTCTCGCTCGGTGCTCCAAGGCACGGCCTCCGTGACCCGCGTGAGTTACATACTGAAGCTCCAGGGCTCGCCGAATATTTGATTCCGTTATAATTACAGGCAGAGTTGAGGTTCAAATTAGTTTTTATCGCAGGAATCTTTCAATTTTTGCCTAGCAGATCCCATTGCGAGTGTGTCACTGTTAGCATTTGAGGAGCGGCTTATGATGTATTACAGATGACTGGTTTAGCTATCCTCTGAGTTTCTAACTTTCACCAAAACACCCTCTTTCCCACTAATCAGTTCAAGGTGCTGATCGTACTTTACGTTCAAGAGATTGATAGCATTTTCCAAGTGATGCATGGGCGGACCTGGGTTGAACGTCACTACTGACTTAGACGTCACAATATCTTCTAACCTGATAAACGTCTTGCAACTATCAAAGTACAGTTTCGAGAGCTGAAGTGGCTAGTAGTGTCATTTCAACGGGAGTCCGTCCCAGCCTTCACCCTCTCATTATCCGTGTAGTCGACATTGTGCTTCACCAGAAAGTCTGATGTACCGATAGCTGAATGAAGGGGCTAATGAGAAGCACTCTGAAAGCGCATACCTCCACCAAGCGATGCAATGTTAACGAAAAATTCAATCGGCTCTTAAATCCGAGAGACTTCTCTTGATCATCACCAAAATTGGATCATCTGCTCTTCGTAATTTGCCTAGCAGTTCCTGGTAAATTTCTTGAAGATCTGTCCATAACTTTTTGAAATATGTTCTGACAAAGGAAACCACGAGCACAAAAACTGAGAAATAAACTAAAACGTCCATGGGCGTAAGACCACCACCCGCGGTGGGGGCTAAAGTTCAATGCGGTCTTTCTTGATGGCCAGCTAACTCTAAATTTTTAGTGTTTTTCAGATGTCAGCAACCCATCTGACAGCATAAAAAAATTATTATTATTATGACTTAACTCCTTTCGCCCCTTTTTGGGTGAACATATGTTTAGCAAAAATCATTGGCGCCATTTTTGATGGGCAGCTAAGTCTAGTCTATTGGCATTGCTCACATCTAGTTAAGCCCATCTGACTCTCTAGAAAAAATTACGAACATTGCTCAACTCCTTCTCCCTCTATTTGGACGAAGAGACAATTTTCAAAGCTGTCAGGTTTTATGGCCAGATAACTAATATTTTGGCATATTTCACATCTCAGTCAAGCCACATGACCGCCTAAAAAATTCATTATGACTCAACTCTTTCTGCCTCTCTTTTGGTGGAGAGTCAACATAATTCATTGCCGTCATCTTTGATGGCTAGTACTGGTCACCTCTAGGTCAACTTGCCAGATTCCCTGTAAAAATTTGTTAACATTGCTCAAAACAACTTTTTCTATCTCTTCTTGGGTGCACAGAAATACAAACATATATATATATATATACAAACCTCAATCTGCAATGAAAACATTATCACTGCTTTTCACTTCTCTCGTGGGTGATAATCATCGCCAAAATTTGGCCATTTTTTGTGCATCTCAAGTGCCTGCAAACTGCATAAAGTCCCTTCGTTACCCACTGGACTCTCTTGCTGACTAAGTGTAAAACAAACACAGTGAAACGGACAAACAGAGTTACAGCTCATAACAAAAATTTGGTCATTTGCTCTTCGATACTTTCCTAACATATCTTGCAAATTTCATAAGTTCCAAATATATCTTTCTAAGTTAGGGTGACTAGAAAAATAAAACAGGTTAGTAAACAAACAACGAATGAACGTATCTTCACTAAAAATTAATCATTGGTGCTTCGTAACACACCGAGCAATCTCTACGAATTTCAAGAAATTTCGTTCATAACGTGTTATTTTGGTGACAGACAAGAAGACAAGCATGCAAACTCCAACAAAGCTTAACTTCCTAGACAGAGGTAATAAAGAACACTAGGTACATCTTGCACCTATGAGGGGTACGCGGTAGATGAGAGGGCATGGCGGATGGGCGTGGGCAGGCTACACGAGGGTCGTGCGTCATAGGCCTCTGCCACACCACTGGAGGTCGGAGCGCAGCCGCTGCTGGCATGTCAGTCGGTCCTCTCCCTCCGTCGAGACAACATCCAATGGCTTCCTCTCTTAAGGTAACTCACTAAGCTGCGCCCCTCGGCATTCCCGTGAAATTCCTTGGCTGAAGAATGCCCCTTAATTGATTTTTGCTTGTAACCTATGTAATTTTCATAACCACTGCAATTTCGATAGCATTGCGCAGAATTTAAATAGTGATATATTCGTGTGCTTTCATAATAAATTAGGCCTTATAAATTCGGGGAAAATTTTTGCCCAGGCTAGCAGGGTAAGAAACCGTTTCTGAAATTGGATCCGTTTGATTTGAAAAAAAAAAAAAAAAAATAGTCGTAAAGGAAAACTAAAGAAGTAATGGTAATGAGAGGTTAGCATCATTTAGTTTTTGAGCAAAGAACGTATTAAAATATTTTAAGTTAACTAGATTATTACGTACAGGAAATTAGCTGCGTTCAGGGGCTGTCAATTCTTAGCAGTATTTGCAGTCATTATTACACATATCATTTGATATTACAGTATAAGGGAAGAGTGGCATCCCTTAGAAACTACAGGCAACATACATATGTTTAAAATATAGTTTCTGACGTAGGGGACAAACTATATGAAACAGTTATGTAAAATTGTGCTTAGACAACAATTTATCTTTATCTGACAGAATGTTACTAGTCTCATTACCTTAAATTTGTTCTGCACCTAGATAGGTTTAATAATTTCGAAAATAAACAACAGGGTTTGCGAATACTCACAGTTATTTGCATTAGTAGAAATAGCAGTATATTGCATTAGGGTGCTGTACAGTGTAAAAGCCTCAATTCTTAATAAAATTTATTCAGCAGAGTACATTAAAAAATATTGTACCAACTGTTCGATAAGAGCGAAAGAAAAACTTTAATTTTTGCCTCAATTTTTCATGGACACGGCCGCGCACGGGACTCGTCCCACTCTACTGATAAAAATTTGTTCAAAATACCGAAAGTTCATTTTCCCCTTTTGTAGATTTTCCAAAGTCGATGAACAGTTTGTTCGTAATATCTTTTGACCGAAACAGAGTCTTATCATAAAAAGCCATTAGTTACTTGAAGTGTAGAATCTGTACTTTTTTATTTTTCAGCGCTTTTTATGTAGTAAATTGTTGACATCTGTGGAATGCTTGGAAAAAATAGTTGAATAGCCGTGTCATTTACAACGTTCAAAAGTAACCAACTTAGTACACTGCAGTTTAGATGACATGGAAAATTCGTATTGCTCTAATCATCACAAAACTTTCACGTTGTGTATAAGCTCATAGCTACAGGATTTTCATCAACTTAATACCGGTTACATTCTTTCGGCTTTAATTATTACCGCGTAATGTAAATCTTGGTTTCTTGTAAGAATATCCTATTAATATCGCCCAGAGTATACGAATGCCGTGTATTATTGGTTAAATTGCTCTGGAATTTGAACAGGCTAGGAAAAGACTTCATATACAGTTATCAAATTTTTAGATTAAGGCTCTGCTGATCGTCTTACAACAGATGTAACTGGTTTTCTTGTTTAGTTGCTAATAATGATCCTATTTTTTTCAGTTACAATTTTTCTGAATTAAATGACAGTCACACAACTGCATATGAAAATTTTTTCTTGCAACATTAGGAATATATGCCCCGGCTTTTGAAAGCGCTCGAGTTGTTTGCAAAAAAGATTTATTTACGAGTAATTATTGTTTGTTGCCGTTTGTGCTGAAAGCTATTGTGCTGTTTTTCGACTAATTAATCCAGTACATCAAAGTGTTGCACCAAACTATCACACAAATATCTGAAGGTTATTACCTTTGCCAAGGAGGTTATGTTCTTATCGGAGTTTGTTTGGCTGTTATAAACAGATCTGAATGAAATTCACGTAGAATGGTCAAGTATGTTAGGAGGAACAGATGATTAACTTTTGGTGAAGATCCCTCCATCCGATTGTTCGTCTGTCTGCCTTTTTTTCTTGGTCATGTAACTAAAAAAAATAGTTATGAACGGATCTTGATGAAATTTACTGGAATTATTGGGAATGTTACGAGGAGCATCTAACTACTTTTTGGGCATCTGTCCTTTTCCTTTTGTTAAAGTAACCCAAAAATTTATTAACGATTCTGCAAAAAACTTGTTGGAATTGTTAAAAATCTTATAAGATACAAGTGAGCAAATTTTGATATGATTCACAGGTCCGTTTGCATGTTTGACTATTTGTTTGTTTTAGTATTTGTAAAAGCATGACTCCAAAAGTTACGGACGCATCTTCAACAAAATCACATTATTTAACTGTCACTAATGTCAAGAGGCACAAATTACGAAATTTTGAGTATAGCAAAAGAGAAATAGCAGGTTTCACGACCGATTTGAACTTTTTGTTATCAGTGCCATGCTTGGGAGAGATACAGCTCTCAGAGTTCTTCTCTAGTTATTATTTTCATAGTCTGGAAAAGAAGTCTACCAAATACTTCTATTTTACCATTTAATTAGGTCAACGAACAATATTTTATCTCAAGAAATGCGTTTGCAGTGATGTGCAGTGAGGAATTCCGAGTGGGAGTCCATTCAAGCGGCGAAGACGAGGAACTTTTGTTGAATATGAAAATCTAAAATACTAAGATAAATGCTGAGTACAAAGCGAGTTCAAAGATCATGGATGTATTGGCAGAAATAGTCAAGTTAAAGAATGTTATGACTGTTGCTTCACTCGGTGGAGGAAAAATACTACGGCATGTGATTGCATTGGAATCAAATGCCACTAATATGTTGAAAGCACCTTCAAAAGTAAACAAAAATCTATATTATAGTGCTGCTCGTCCCTCCGTTAATTGGTTTGTTAGTTACTTAATTACGTAGCTAGTTACTTAGTCTGAACTATCTTTGAAGAACGGCATTTTTGTTGTGTGGTTAAAGCTAGCACTTAGAACTCAAGTTATGTTCTGTATCGTACGTGTAACAATACAAGTTTCTTCGGCAGTGGAGCAGCGGAATCTATCGCGAAAAATAAAGTTTACTTGCAAAGATATATTGAGATTTCAATGCTATAAACCGCATTAAATTTACATATTACCCATCTAATAGAAAACGCTGAAAGCAAGTAGAGTACATCCTACATAATGTACATGTACAGTGCTTAGCATACAAAAGTAACGAAAGAAGTAGCCATTACCCCCAGTTACACTGCTACTGACCGGGGCAATTTTGTAAGCCTTACAATCTTACAAAACTCTTCTTCCATGAAAGAAGGCATTTATGAGAAGATAGTGCAAAATACAATTCAAGTTTGATAATAATGGGTCTTAAACAACACGTTAATCTGCAAGTGTATGTGCGCTAGATAGAAAGTTAGTGCAAAGAGTTATACTGTTGAAGATCCTAAAATTATTTTTAGACACAATAACAGGGACAAAATAAAGTGGGAATTCATGCAAAAGATACTTAATCATAACGAGCAATTACCCAAGATTTTTACTGATCGAGAAAAGTCTACGGAATAAAGAACGAATATTTAAATATCTCGGGGTGAACCAACTTTTTGTGACGGACGACACTCAAATTTTAACGCGAGAAGTTTTTTTTTTTTATTTAAAAGGCTGCTCACCACTAGCCTTTATAATTGATTCCATTACGGAGGGAATATTTTTTCATTGAATGCAAGATGTTTGGAAGATAGGATGTGACCGCATGTTCGACGTAAGTTTGTAGAAAGTTACGGTCGCTCGTAGCCCCTTGCCAGAATGTCAAGTATACGTTCGAGTGTCAAATCAGATTTAATTCCGTATTTATTTACTTAGAAATATATTATGTTCAGCTACCATACAGCTTATGTTACAGCAGCCAGAACAACACTCTGCGAAGTAACCGCTTAGCTAGAAAACTAGAAAACATCCTAACGAAATTTAGAATTTCACAAGAATAGTCTCGTTTAGTGCTTCATAGAAATAACATTATTTGTAACGCTCACTTACCAGAACATTAGCCCCTATAGCTCCACACCATTACACACTTTCTGCATCACGCAGAAACTAAATTAAATCCTTGCACAAAATATGAAAAATTTTGCTAGGTTAGGACTTGAGCATTTTCTAAAAAGATGAGGTATGGTCTCATTATAGCCTGGTTCCAGAATTATGCAAATTTAAGGAGCAGGTGAAGTGGCCCAGGCAAAATACACTCTGCAGAGACAAGCTCCTTAGGGCCCTTGTGTATAATTAGTCGAGTGCTGGACGTGGGAGATCCGCAGGGACCTGGAGCAAAGTGAATTAATTACAGCCATAAGATTTGAAGGGAGCGGCGATGTTTCTTTTCTTCTGGAAGTGACGAGGTGCTCTGAAAACCACTTCCTCTGGCTAATTCATTAAGGTTAGCTTCTATCGTGACAAATTCTGGGCCATGGAAATTAATTTACAGCATCTCTACCTTGGCTTCTCTTTTCCTTAGAATTATCCAGAAGCGTTAAAGATTTAATGTGCTTGTTAAGTACTTAACCGGTTCACCTCAGCATGAGGAATTCTTTGCTTTGAAAGTTTATTTACGAAACCTTCCTCGTCTCAAATGATAAGCATAATATTATAGCGTTGTCAATTTTAAGACGGACAATGTCTCAATTACTGGCGGTACCATGTGTCGTATATACGATGAGTTTGAACGTTCGGAATTTTTATGAAACCGAACGGGGAAAACTATTCCTGGCGTAAAAAGGGTCTTTTAGTTGAACATCATAGCGCTTCTTCACTAAAGAGATCATTGGACTGGCTGTGTCACCTAGAGAGCAAATACCCGAATGATAAATGGAATCCTATTACTAGGATATGGTGGGCAAAAGCACGTTAATGGGAGCTTGTAAACATTTATTTTATTAAGATATTAGAGCACTTTATATAGATGGTAATGTTGAATTTTTCGGCCAAATTTCAATGATGGAAAAAGCAGAGGAAACGCTACTGGGCGTTTATGTACGTTCATCGAAGTTGATTAATTTGTTGAAGTTCATGCTTTGGTCCTGAAACAAGCATTAACTCGACTACCGTATTCTAAAGCTTGATCACTAATATGCGTTTTATATTATGAGAGATCCCATTGCCACCATCAAAGTATAGCACCTGTTCAAGCAGAACGAATTTGCCACCATCAGGAAGTGGTTTTGCAAGTAACGTCCTCTTCCCAATTCAGGAACAGATCGATACAAGGTTCAGCTCTTGAGTGTGTAACTTTTGTCACAACAATAGTTTAGATATAACGTTTATGACGTCATGCGTAGAGTGAGTAAAATATTTTCAAATGAGATTTAAGCTATGACACCAAGGAGAGTTGGGGTAAAAATAGCAGCAATTCACTCTACATATAACATTCAGCGTTCTAATACCGCAACCTTCATTCAAAGTGATAAAAGTTTGGAGACCTCGTTACTAAACAAGGTATTTCAATACATATTAGAAAGCTGGCTGGATAAATTTGTGTTGGTATGTAATATGGAACTTTTCATTTTAAAATAAAAATAATGGGAATATATACAAGAAAATTTGTAGAAATTTCCACCACCCGAGAGAAAGCTATATATGTAGTTTGTATCCTCTATTCATTTTCATCTCATCGGAAGTAGCAGCAAGCTAGAGGGCTGAGGTAATGACACTGAAGGTTGCAAGGTCGATTACTGTCCCAGAAAACCGAGCTCCTGCAGCACCTGACGTGCTACGCAGCTGCTGCGGGGGTACTGACCTGTGCCAGAAATTAGGAGGGTGGTGGTTTAGGTCGTTGCAGAAAAGCCTTCCGGCGAAGGCGCCATAGCTCTTAACGATCTGTGGTCGACTGCAACCGTGCACTCCTCTGGAGCCAGTTAGTCTATGTTTGCAGCATGAACCAGCGAGCGTAGGTTTCCCAATAGGGGTAAGAACAAGATGACTTTACCTTTATCTGCTGTACATTTCAACTCGAATCGGGAAAAAGTAAGATGAAAGTTCATAAGTTCATTATTTCAGTTCGTTACGTCTTCGTGAACTTTCAACTTGTTCAACGTCAACTTTTATTAATGTCAACATCACATGACCATTCATTTGGATGAAAAATACAACCACTACCTGAAGAAAGATGTTCCAAGGTCACCCGTCACTTCAGCAAAGTTGGACTGACGTCCTCATTGACCTGCAATCAACAGGCAAGGCTGAGCAGCTCAGGCCCCACTCACTCACCAGTACTCAACTGAGCAGTTTAATTAGAAGGGCTTTCGTGGCCCTAGACTTGATTGCCTACAAGATCCGCCATGACAAGCCAATCTAAGGGACTGGAAGTAAAACGATTGAACAATTGGGAGTAAATCATATGGCAATAATACCTCTTTAAAGCCGACACAACTGCGTGGGTACAGTAACATGGTGCCTTTGATGTTTGATAAAAGGGAAGCTTTGTGAGTGACTGGAGATACCGCGGCCTCCGTTTGATGCAACGATACAGAAAATGTGAATTTGAGCCTCAATAAGTGATTGATCAGATAACGCGTATATCACTCACTAAGTGCTGTGCTGCATTTCGTGGCAATATATATATTTCGAGGTATTGGTTCGATCCTGAAGTTAAAGTGACTTATTATAGTTAGTGACATAGGAGTGAAAGCTTGTCATACTTTTAATAATAAAACTAAGTTTTCCAAAAAGACGCTCAATGTGGTGGTGTATTTGCAGAATTTACATAGTAACACGATTCTGACAAGAGTTTGCTACATAACTGATAGATAGCTTTGTTTGCTATTGCTCATGAAAACTCATTAAGATATACTAGCGGGACCCGTGCAAATCTCACGGTTGATGAATACCTTTACTTTCAACAATGTACCAGACCTACCTACTTCAATAAGTTTTAACCTAATGCAGCTCTTTTAACGGTACCCGTACCGTCTAAGTTAACGCCAGTCACTTAACTCTGACGAAATCTGTCTAACTTAGCAACGTCCGTTTACCTTAACATATATCGTCGAAGCCAACGGTAGTCATATGTCAAATTCTCCATACAAGTCTTAGAGCAGGTTGTAGCTCATCAAAATATACACTATTGAGCAATGAGCACCAACTTCCAAAAGATTTTAGCAGGGCAACGGTTTTTGTTAAGGTTTTCAAAGGATGAACTATGCCACTAGTTAATTACGATAAGCAAACGATTAGGTGACCAACACTCTGTAGGAGCGATGTCTCTCAACTGCAATGTCAGTACATACAATACATCCTTATTGCAATCATCGAGTTGGAGATCAATTATGTCCATTACGTCACAATTAGCAGCTATAACTTCTTGTTTCTTATAGTTCATCAGGTTACTTCCTTGTTGCACTCATTGGAACCATTCAATGAAATGAAGGAGTCCGACATAGATTATTTGGTAATTATAGGCCATAGAGCCACTATCGGATTAATCAAGTCTGTAGAAATCAGTAATCTCTGCGATAAAGAGTTGATAATTATTGCCTAGAACGTGGACTATACTGTAATTAATGACCCAGTTCTATCAAGATAGGTCCTAAGGCTGAGTAACTGAAGTTGAATATAAAATACTGTAACACTTGACTTGCAATAAAGTTTTACTGAGTAATCATGAGGGAAATCAAGACATCACTGGGTAAGAAACTGTTATCACTAGAGTTGCATCAAAAGCAAGCAATGCCTAACAATAGTGATACATACTTCATTGCATTGCTGCCCATATTGCTTGGTCTTTGTCCAGTAACAGTATACGTTGTCATCGGCAGATCATGTTGGATAGTTCGTTGGCAGGGACAAAACCGACTACATTAAAGAAAGAATTCTCTGATTTTTCAATCCTGATACGGAGACTAAAAGCGCATTTCCTTGATCTGATTGAAGCACTTGGTATACTATTGAGTAAATATGCTCGCACTTGTTGACCTTGGCACATTATAANAAAACCGACTACATTAAAGAAAGAATTCTCTGATTTTTCAATCCTGATACGGAGACTAAAAGCGCATTTCCTTGATCTGATTGAAGCACTTGGTATACTATTGAGTAAATATGCTCGCACTTGTTGACCTTGGCACATTATAAACTGGGGAAGTAGGTTATTATGAGCTACACGTAAGCGTCCAATGGATTTTAGCTTAAATTTGAAGTTACCGTACACGGAGTAGCAATAACTCATAAAATCTTCATAAATTTACATATCCACCACAAATAGGAAACAAGCTGTTCATGATGACGCAAGGAATGTTTTTCTTAACAACTAACTAACAGTGATCCGCACAGGCCGTCGGTAAGAGATAACATAATGTTGAATAATTTTTGTCATATTTTAATGTCCTAAAATGCATGACGGTTGGCCCACAGTTGATACATAACAGCAAATATATGTGCATTTTTTCATATAAACATGTTCTTTGCATCGCCACAAATAGTCTGCTGCTGTTTTTAAGTCCATGTGCTAAGTAGGAAGCATTTTATCGAAGTTTCATACGTCAGCAGTAGGATTTTTTGACATTTTGAGTCAGCCGTATAGTGCAGTTACAGAATACCCTCAATAGTAGAAGACTTATAGGCTTATGGCAAACTAAGACATTTAAAGATTACTACGGCCGCGTATGCTGAGATTAAAGGCCCACAAACCTCTAAACATACGTATATAATAATAGTACTGTCATAATAACAACATGTATAAAAACAGCACGAAGCAATATTGGAAAATTAATACAGTAATAATAATAACAACTAGAGAACCCTGAGAGCGCATACCTCCGCAAAGAGAAGCAGCGGTAGCAAAAAATTGAAATTGGCTTTGAAACCATAATTTTCTTTGTATAAACTCCAAAATCTAGTCGTTTGCGTCATTTGATAGTAATAACAGCTTGTGCAATTTTCTTGAAGATCCGTTCATAACTTTAGAAGTTATCTTGCTAACAAACTTTATGACAAACATGAGTCAAACATACAAACGAACAAACCGATCTGCACCAAAATATAATCGTTCATGTCTGTCAACATTACTAACAACCTCTAAAAATTTCATTAAGATCCATTCATTATTTTCTGAGTTATTGTGCTAACAAGCATAAAATTAAAAACAGTGACAAATGAACGAACGAACAAACGGATCATTACCTAAAATTGGTCATTCACTGTTTGTTATATACCTAACAACTCATGTTAATTTCATAAAATCTATCGATAACTTTTTGAGTTACTAACTAAACGCGTCGACTAGCAAATAAAATTTAACGTTTCGGGACGGACAAATCCCATCTTCAGAAAAAAAAACCTACAGAATCTATCTAAAATTATTGTTTGTTTATTCAATCGTAGTTAGGGGAGCATTGGTGTGGTCGGGAGGAGGTCTAAAAGGCAAATGAGCGGAGCTGCGTGGAGAGGCCGGATGTCAGCTCTTGTACAGTCGGCTGATGAGAGTCTACTGGTGAACTGTATGAAGCGGTACAGCTGAGGTCATAATGTTAAGGTTAGGTCTNCATTAAAGAAAGAATTCTCTGATTTTTCAATCCTGATACGGAGACTAAAAGCGCATTTCCTTGATCTGATTGAAGCACTTGGTATACTATTGAGTAAATATGCTCGCACTTGTTGACCTTGGCACATTATAAGCTGGCGAAATAGGTTATTATGAGCTACACGTAAGCATCCAATGGATTTTAGCTTAAATTTGAAGTTTCCGTACACGGAGTAGCAGTAACTCGTAAAATCTTCATAAATTTACATATCCACCACAAATATGAAACAAGCTGGTCATGATGACGCAAGGAATGTTTTTGTTAACAAATAACTAACAGTGATCCGCACAGGCCGTCGGTAAGAGGTAACATAATGTTGAATAATTTTTGTCATATTTTAATGTCCTAAATTGCATGACGGTTGGCCCACAGTTGATACATAACTGCAAGTATATGTGCATTTTTTTTGCATATAAACATGTTCTTTGCATCGTCACTAATAGTCTGCTGCTGTGTTTAGGTCCATGTGCTAAGTAGGAAGCATTTTACCGAAGTTTCATACGTCAGCAGTAGGATTTCTTGACATTTTGAGTTGGACGTATAGTGCAGCTACAGAATATGGCTACAGCTACAGAATATGGCAAACTAAGACATTTATAGATTACTACGGCGGTGTATGCTGAGATTAAAGACCCACACACCTCGAAACATACGCATATAATAATAGTACTGTAATAATAACAACATACATAAAAACAGCACGAAGTAATATTGGAAAATCAATACAGTACCTACCCAGTTTGTTATATTCATAAAATAATAACGAAACGTTTCATATTTTATTTTCAACTTATATTCACTAATAACAGATAGACTATCCCACATTTACATTCAAAAATTACTTTATAAATATTCTTCAATTCATATTTCAGCGACTACTTAAAAATGGTACAAGGGAGAGGTAAAAAATGTCTAAATTGAGACTAATCTGTATCAAAATTTAAATTGTCGAGAGATACAACGAGTATAAATGCATGGCCTAATATACGTATGGTGATTTTTCCCACTGATGCACGCTTCTATCTTCAGATTAAATTTTGAATCTTTTGCCTAGGAAGACGAGATATCCGCAGAGCTATTCGAGTGTAACGTAAGCTGGTTGGTGCGTAAGTCGCAGCAAGGCCGCCAGCTTGTTGAGATGATGTAGAAGAATGCATCATTTCTCAGTTCAGATTTAGGTTCGAGGGTAAAGAGCCTCTGTGTATGTCGCTGCTATGCGAGAAATAAATGTTACTACGGTAGGAAATTTCTGTCATCATTTATCAGGAGAAAAAGTCAAGTCTACTATGTAGTTGGGAGGCGAAGTATCACACAAAGTTGGGTCGAAATAATTCGTTCAGTACTGACGTTCTGAGTGAATATTTCAGGCATCATAATTGGGTCACACTCATAACTATATTTTTTTTCAAGTAAATTCATCTAAAGATTGTAGCGCAATATGATAGTCCTCGTGGAAACACAGCTCGCAGCATAGCACTACCTCCATGACAAAGGCTAAGAAGCACTGCAACTCGAACATATATATTTTTTCTTATATGGGGCATGGACACCTGCGTTGAGGTCCGTGACCGCTGTCCCTCAAACAGTACAATTTGTGCTTCGTTGCAACGGGCTGACGAGTGACGTCACCTTGCAACGGGCTGACGAGTGACGTCACCTTGCTTATTGCGTCCAGCGACTGCCGCTTCGGTCACCAACGTAAGAAGGTCTTGATGTTGCTCGATGCTCATTTGCACCGATAAATTTTCTGTATAATGAAGCCACGAACCAACAGGTAGTAACTTTAATTTTTCATGGAGTCTGGTGTGGGTATTTGGGCACTGAGGGAAAACTTCTAAAACTTCAGCAGAGAGTTTCTCTTCTTTTATGATCTGATCAGCTACATAACGCTAGAGATATAACGCTAGAGACATAACGCTAGTGACAAAGAGTGAGAAAAAGAGCTGGAATTTTGCTGATGAGTGTGCGTGACCCGATAATATAGATATTGAGAAGGTTCTAAATTACCTTAATTTAGCTTCTGCATTAGTTATAATGATGCTAAGAACTTGCTCGAAGGCCCCATGCAAAGAAAGCAGTAAACAGTGATTTCATCCAGGATGGTGAATATGTCACAAATCTTTTCATTTGATGCCGCACATATTTCAAATCTGTAAAAAGAACTTTCTCTGGAGGCTCTCTAACAAAAATGAACAGATATGACCCGAATATTGCAAGAATAGCGGGTTCTGGAAATATCTGATGACCTATTCAGAACGTTTATTTTTCTATTGCTTCTATTGAAAGGATTCCCCGTATCTAGATGGAAACTAATATCAGATTTAAAATTTTAAATGAAGAAGCATAGATACATATTTTGGTCGGTTCGAGGCATTAGATGTGAATTCAATAGACAGATTACTACAAATGCTATGGTTTGTTGAATTTAGTAAACCCTAAAAAAACTTTTTCAAAAAATATAATGTGGAATAATCATAACATCTAACGTTTCAGGAACACCTCCCATCCCATTCTCTGATGATGGGAGGGATTCCCGAAACGTTAGATTTTATAATTAGTCGATCTTTTATTTATTTTATTTTTTGTAATTTATGTTATTGTGTTTTTTTTTTTACTTTTTCAAAATATTAAATTCACTCCGTATAACAGAATATCACTGACGTTATAAGCTAATCTTTCATTAAGATTACAATGCAGTGCTATTTCTACTTGAGATGCCATCTAATTTTCCTAGTACTAACCTTTCCTATCTTGACCTCTAAACTTTCACTTGCTTTCCTTAGTTCACTTTTGTCATCACTTCGTATGTCACAGCAAGCATTTTCTCAATGGGCGAAGAGGTAAATTTCACAACGTTAGTGCCGCACTTACAGACTCTGGTATCGGAGATCGCACCTCTCTGCCCAACAGATAAATTTTTACTATATTTGGCTTAGTGAGTCGATCGGTACTTCTGACACTTCGACGCTATTGCGGAGATACTGACCTAAGCCAAAGTTAGGATGATCAGGGTGGTCCCAACTGTTGCAATAGTCTTTCGTCTCTGCCGCCATAGTTATGGCAACATGTGATCGACTGCAATCGTGCACTGTGCTAGCAAGCATGTGTTTACAGCACGAACATGAGCTCGTGTATTCCCAGTTGTGATATGCGGTCACGTTGGCTATGCTTTTAGCTTCTAGGAATTTATGTCTTGGTTATCTTAGGACTTCTTACTGGCTACCTACACGCTCACATGATGACCTACTAAGCCAGTGGTTCCCATAGGGGGTGCATATGAACCCACCGACCCCCTGTTGGTTCATGATGTATAAAGCTTCTGTTCTGTGGCAAAATTGCATGGTTTTTTATCCAATAGATGATAAAATTAGAAAATATTTTAAGGTTATAGGAGCAAAACTATTACTAAGCTGTCCCTCCAGTACATCTTCTGTAAGGCTTCGGCAGCACACGTACTGGGTCTTCATTTGAGCGTACAACTGAACTGAAGGGACCGATCAACGCTAAGAAACTCTTATGATGAATGTTGGAATCATTGTTCTTATTTACTTCGGCCTTTATTCTGGAACATTCAAATTTAAGGTGAATATCGGTAGGAAAAGCACCATTAGATAGAAGATGAAATGTTCCTAAAGGACGATAATTACTGCTTAAAGGCTGGCTACATTGAACGTCAATGGTTTAACTTGTCCGTAACTTGGAACAGATGCGCTGGCCTCTCCCTGTGAATAGAATTTCAGACGTTACCTCTTAATCGATTGCACGCAAGAGAGCCAAAAGTTCGTTCTTGTTCAGAAAAAAAGAGTTTTTAGCAGTCTCAAAGATAATTGGGTTGTTTCTAACATTTACAACGGGATTGAAAGTGGTGAAACTAGCACTCCTGTCTGAAGTTACAGACAAGTCACGCTTTGTGGGATTAGCCTAACTCAACAATATGTGATATGAATGTGGAATCCCATGCACGAGGGAGTTCTACACTGGATCAATCAACACGCATGGGCACGATAAATAGGGTAAGAAGAACGGGCGAAGAAAGGGGGGGAACCACCTGTTAGTTTCACTTGCTGTCACGCACGTGCTCTTCTTTACGTTGACGTTCTCGCTGTGCTCAGCAGCGAACCCGCTGCGCCCGGCCGTACAATTGCACTGCTGGGCACATAACCTCTGTTACGACAGTGCCATGCATATCTTCCACTTAAAAAAAATGCTAGATATTTGTTTCAAATACTGTTCCGTTCCCTCTGTGCTATAAATATATACCAAAAAGCACAGTTACACTGATGAACACCATCATAAATTTGTAGGTTAGTTTGTTACACAGCGTCTACACAACTACGATCACTAGGGGTCGCAACCTAACATGCAGAAATTTATCAGTTCCGGTAATTTAACGTTAAGTCATGCATAGGTTAAAGGTCTGTTTGGACTATAGTTATTCCCGATGCAAGTTATGTTTTATACATACATTTATACATTCTTGGCTATGTTAATTCTAATTCCTACACAAATATACGATGCATCTAAGCGGGACCCTGCTAATTAAATAAGCACAAAACTATATTATAGACAACCAAAAACGAACCAGTGTTTAACTGGTCATTGTGAGTACTTACCTGTATTAATAAAGATGAAAGGTTACCTGCATCAGTTAATTACTTGTACTATGCCTCGTATCATGAGTATCTTTACGCATAGATTCTTTTCGTTTTACGCATAAAATAAGTGGAAAATGAGTCCCCATGACGAAACTTTGCAGAATTTAGCACGCGTGACAATAAGAAAACTGTCCCAAGCGCGAGCTAGAAGACCAAATCAAGCAGCGACTGATGCTGATGAAAACAAATGGTGTCGAACCTTGTAATTCACGAGGGGAAAATGTGAAAGTTGAAGTTTCTCGGCCTAGAGCTCCATGGAGGACGTACGGTTCGCTTGTCAAGCCGAAGAAATGAATTCTTTTCGAATGTTTCTGTGGCAGGACATTGATCAGACCCGTCGACCTCGTTTCCTTAGGCAAATGCAAGNGAGTTATGGTCGAAGCCGTGGCAGAGCAAGGGCAACCCTTATTCATTTATGGTAATAGGAAATATGGTAATGCTTTAAGTTGATTATAGGTATCACTGCTCTGGGCCTCGTATAATCTGAATAAGGTGTTATGTTCGCGGCGATTCTCGTGGTGCAACAATACAAGCTTCATTTTAGTGCTTCATCTCTCTGACAGTTTCGGAAAGCTTTCTTCTTTGTTACTTTTGCGATAATTTACAGACGACTATGCAAATATTCTTAGAACATTTTCTTGTCGTGAATAGGCGCTACGGTATTTCGCCTACTTAGTTTTCTCAATACAACCTCTGTCTATATTATTAGGAAACTTTATTCTTTCGTAATAACAAAACCTTTATTGCATCGAATTCAGATCACTCTCATCTATCTGTGTGTCCTGCACCAAAATCATACCGCTATGCCCACGCGTCGGAAAACGACTGCCGTCTTTCTCTACCAGTATAATTCTTATCATTCTAACTTAGTTGTTAGATCTAATAAAAATTTTAATAATACAGAAAAGCATTTATTTGATGCGATTAACTATAACCACTAATATGATCATAAGAGATTTTATAATGAACATAACATGTTGCTTCACTTGAAATAACTATAGGAAAACAATGTCATAAAGTTTTTAATTATGGATTCATGGTAATCCACATGATGAAACCAAACTGAAATGCATTCATCCATTGTATTTGTTAAGCTACCTAACTACTTCATCTGGTGATATATTATCACCTGGCCCATCAAATGACGTTCAGAGAAGCATACAGCTGTAGGTGTGTCCGGAATTTCTCAGCTGCATGGGAAGGCACACTATCTTGCGTTATTTTCAATGACACATTTTCACCGTCAGCCATAGTTTAAAAGTGTCCTTTAGACAAGAAACATAGGTATAAGACGGCATTTTTTATTCCGTCTAGAACATTCTGAGGTTCAACAAACTTGTCTCTCATTATGGTAGCCAAAAACACGACTCCGCCACCCCGTTGATGTCGTTTCAGATGATGGGCATGCTTTCCGCTACATACACATCAACCTCTTCTACACTGATTTGCTTGCTTTCTATGGAGTAGCTCGGTATTTTTAAGTAAAAAAATTGAAAGGCTTTTTGAAAACATATTTTCCCGTAGCGTTCTTTTCATCTGACTCTATTTTGTCTATAAACAGCCATCAGAAAGGTGTCTTGTTATGGGTTTTAAGTTCTCCATAATTGTTTCAAGAGGTAACAGCAGATAGATTATGAGATGTCTTCCCTAAATAGCGTTTGATATTTTTTGATTAGTCGAATCTGGGTTCTTAACCACATCCATAGTTATACATGACGTAGCCCGCATAAAATTAACGCTCAAAGTACCCTTAATAGGCAGAGAACGGGCAGCAGAAGACTCCACAAACTTTTTCCCAGTTAGGTAATTTCTTCTTATGATATTTGATATTTCCAGTATCTGTTTCCTTTTAAAAGTTATAAGAAAATGATTGGCCTCTTTATTCTGAATTGAATCACGCTGTTTGTTCTATAATAATAGTTTAATCAGGCCTATGCCTAGCAATTTAGGTCGGTAGAAATGGTACTACTCACGCCGTTTGTTTACACCTGCGCAGGTCCATTTTTGTACTATATTACTACAGTATCCACAGGCAGAAGGTCCCATCGTTAAGTAGATAAATGCCTTCATTCAAACAAATAGCCAGTATTTTAATACGAAATCATCAAACTACCGAATAATTTTTCACGCAATGTAAGCTGTACATGATTTTGCCATCGATTAATTACGTGCCGTTTAACCCTTTCGCCATGACTTATATCTTAAGTTACAGGAGTAAATTTTGAACAATAAGGTGCTACAACAAAGCTTAAGAGGGCGAAGAACTGATGGGGCAAAACCTTTGACTTTTTATTGCATTAAGAACAAACAATGAATATAATGTCAGAAGTCCGATAATTCGTATGTTAACATTTTCGTTTTTCAGTCAAATGCGCGTAAAATGAATACTGATTTCAGATACGATGAAAACTTTCATAACACGCTGGGCATTAAAGATATACATGATGAACTTTGTACTTAGAATAACACTATGTGAATCTAAGCAAAATGTTCAGAGTGGCCTTTCTGAGAAGAATAACACCGATGAACAAACAGAACATTACAACTCGGATGTGGTGCTCAAAACGGTCTTCAGATTTGCGACTAAGGCTTGCAAGTGCAGGTAAAGAAACCCAATTACAAAAAGACTGTTGGCCAGTGTAAACAAAGCAGGCGATACATAAAGCTGTGTAAATTGCGCGTTAGAATACCGCAGCAGTCTATGTCATGAATTTTTCAGTTTCAGGGAAAAGCAACAGGTACATTCATCTGCATCAATAGGCTGTACTAAATTCAAATAAATGTGTCTGTACATGCAACACTTATTGCAACTAAAACAATTTCATCTAAGGTGCTTTCAAATACTCGGCCAACGCGTCCTTCAGCGTGAGCGACGGAACAAATTTGGATTCCCTCTCTGCCAATGTAATTTTATTTTAAGGCGAGGAAGTTTCGCAGCTGGTCCTAAAAGACATTCCCGACGCACTCAGATGGAGATACCGGAGAGATGTAGTGCGCAGACTTTATTTACTATCTGCAATGAAAGCGGCAGAGCTGTCGATAAAGAAAAAATAGCGGTGGGATCACTCACTGAATCTTGAAGGAATTCAGAGCTTCGTCGTCGTCGTTGTTATGACCATGTTAAGAAATGATCTTGCTGTTCAGTCTAGGATTGCAGTGTGTCTTTTTAAGAGAGGTATGTCTTCATGTTCTGTGAATAGACCGTTTATAGCTATCTGATAAAAGTTGAGCGGATTACCTAAGTATGCGAGGCTTCTCCCCAAACCTCGCCTAAAGGCTAGTTTTTATGGATGCCACTTGCTGCCTAACCGAGAAGGGAACTTGAAAATATACCACCAAATCTTGTGGCAAGACAACAACTTAGCAAATTGCCGATTTTGAAATGTCAGCGCATATTCTTAATGATATTCAACCAATTCAAAATAAGTAAACAAAATGTATTGCGCTCCATTTTTTTAGGGCACCCTGCAGCAATAAGGCATTTCTGAACTAAATGCTTAATAGGTTTGCAAGGTGTCTCTTTAAGCCAAACTCTAGCTCCCGAATACCATAGTATTTCAGCAAAAGCTAGCATGTTCTAAGCGAAAACGGGAAGTTATTGCTATCCAAATGCAATGTACCTCTTCTGCAAGTTCTATGAAGTTTCAGAATGTCCTTGCAGCGAGTGCTGAATGAGTTTAATGCAAATTTTTGACATTAAGATAGCGTAACTGCTTTGCAGCCGAAGCGCAACATTTGTAGGCTTCTAAAAGATGCTAAGCCGCAATTAAGGGAGTGCACACTTAGAAATTGGAAACGTGGGACATTCCATTCCAATTCACAAAACTAAGCACATACCATATTACTCAGAAATATTCATTTGGAGAAAGAATTAGAACTAGCGTTTTACAAAGACACTTGGCTTTTAACGTTCCCAGAATATATTCACCGCTGAAAAAACGGCAAAAACTACATTCACTTATGAAGCTTCTAACATATTAATCTAAGATATAGAATTACGGTCTGTAAATCAGTCGTAGTTTTTAAGCCCACTGCACACGATAATCTTAAGGCCTTAAAAATGAAAGTCTCGACTTATGTCTTGCATCGGTCCTGCAAGTCTTATGTCTTGTCTCGGTCCTGCAAGTCTTAGGTCTTGCCTCGGTATAGTAAGTCTTGACCACGCAGACGGCAGAGAGCAAAGCGTCAGCCGCACCAAAATTTGTTCAAAATTTTGTTTTTAATTCGTTAAATCAAGTATATTAGGAGTAAAATTATCAATGTTGAAAAATAAGTAAGATAATAGTGTATACAGATCATTACTGCATCTGCGCATATTTGTTATATAAAAAGATTAGAGAAAGGGAAAACGCCGTGCCCTTGACAGTTACAACGTACCGCCACATTGTAATGAGACATCAACTCAAATATATATTTTGAATACTGCAGTGAAAAATGTTTGAATGCCAATTAGAATACAGTTGCCAACACAGTAAATATTTCCAGATACATACATTTCTCAGAGATTTTGCGCTTGAAACTCTCAATAACAGCAAAACTATGCGAGATATGATCGACACGAAGACTTGTATTTCAACGAGAGAAATACAACATACGAGATTTTGTGTCGCGCGGCCAATGCCTCCAAAGTCTCTGTCATATGTCCTACGCAGCGAAAACTCTGGACATCTGGCCAAAAGGACTATCGTCTGCAGCGGGCTTAACAATATCTCAATGCAGATGTAGACGAAAGACATAAATTGTAGAGAGGCGCTATCAGCGACGTGTACTGCTTTATGTTAATTACGTATTCCGAGTATTCCTTTAATTTTCTTTTAAATGCGAAAATCTCAGAGTAAATTTGTGGGCCACCTGAGCGATGAAACTTGAAATAGCGTTATATCATTACTTATCTCAAACTCTGTTTAGTCAATAATTTCTGCTCTTAAAACCCGACATTATTGTATACCACTCGGTTACTAGGATTTAAGATATTAAGATTCGCAGCGAAAGCATTGCATAGCAGGCAGTTCGTATCATCTAATGATGAAAGTGTTTTGCTCGTCACGAGGGAGGTAGCAATGAATAGGACAAGGCCAGCTCCTTCGTTTGGTTAATTGAGACCCTGAGGCAAATCTCATATTGAAAGGGCAGGTAGAGGCTTAGATCCTTACTATCTGCAGCGAAAATATAAATGTATTGCATATTGCTATAAACATGTTGTACCAATTATAAATTATTATTTGCCACATATATTTAATTATTTTGATGACTAATAATTACGTTCTTTGCTAAACAGACCAGACTGACTAAATTAACTGTTAGTACCGGCTTTAACTAATTTTATTATTAGAGGAAAATGCCAGTGAAGGCTTTGATTTTGAGCATATCTTCTTGACAGCGTAAGATTGGGCAAGTCGAAGACGTGCTCGCGGAAACGTAATCTAGAGGCTTGGCAAAAATGTTCACAATTTAGGCTTTCGTCTACCTAATCCTACTTCTGGTTTCTAGCGTGTTATATTTTCTAAGCGTCAGAAGCACTTTGCACTTTCGTAAAAATAGGCAAGTTCTGTTCTTTTATGTGATTGTTTAGACTTTGGTTGGTTAGATGCTTCAACTGTCGTATGGTACCGCAATATGCGCCTGAGTTCGTAAATCTTCTTCTGAATACCCTGCTGTGGCTTATTCGGTTCATGAAAGAAGCTGTACGAACCCTAAAAAGTGAACACCCTAACTCTTTGGCAAGCATAGTTAAATTACAACACGGTATTGCAATTTATCACCAAATTTGGCCGTAACAGATACAGGAAGAGTTCAGCACGTTATCCCTACACTTCGCAGTGGCAGGAAGTTAGAGAGGCTAGTACCAGAGATCGAGCCTATGTATCACCCAAGTAATTTTGCTGTGCTTGGCTTGCTGATTCAGTATTTCTAGTGTTTATTGCGGGGTACTGACGCTAATGAGAAATGGGATAATCAGGGGAGAGGGTGCAACTGTTTTGTGAGCTTTCCATTAGAACTTTATCAATATGTGGTCGACTGCAGCCGTGCTTTCCTCTGGGACCAGCGGCCATTTACATGCAGCACGCGAGCCCGTGCTTGTCGGGAAGGGGAAGAAGGAGGAAGAAGAGCGAGTGGTCACATTGATATTATCTTTATCATCTACTTATGGTCTTTACCTCCTCTGTACAGTATTTATTTCATGTCACATTTTAAATATGAAAAACGACTTGGCCCGCGTCATGTATGACACATTGCGCATTGATGAGCTAAGCAAGTAATCAGTACCTCATGTACAGCGTCAGCGGTACTTGTGTACACCCATCAATATACGATACACGCAAATCTATCAAAAGTATTCCAAAAGATCCTAAAGGAGATGATAGATTAGTGAGTTGACTACAATATTATTCATTCATCATTATACGAGTATTGCTGCGCAACGAGCTCCACTGCTTCCCATAGTCGTAGAAATTATTCTACCATGTGGTTGCTAAGGGTTTCAAAACGCCGTCCATATGTTGGCTACATGATAGCTTCATAGTTTTGAGTAACATCGTAGCGTCACTTTGGCTAATTTGCTTACTTTGGAGGAAATGAAATAATCCCACCAAATGTCAGCCACATGAAGAGCTCTGAGGCGACCTTTACAGCTTAAAGTCTGCTGTAACGTCCCAGTTTGGCTTTGGCTAATTTGTTTACGCAGAGCAGATCCACAAACTTTGGCTGGGAGAGAGTCTCGCGTAAGGCGATCCAGGGGCGTTATGGCTAAGAATGGAGTTTAGTGCGAATTTTAGGGGTCAATCTGCCTAATGCACGCCAGTAAACCGACCGTACGGGAGCCTCTTGAAGTCACATGTGTATGTTTGTAAAGAACTGAGCAGCACTACTGTAAACTGACAAATGATTATAAACTTGCAGAACATATATAAAATTAATGCATTATAAACGTGTAAAAAATTTACTACCGTAAATCTGGATGAATCGGATTAAATATGAACGCTTTCATAACTTTTAACTCAGCATCATGGTGAAAACACAGAAATTGAAAGCAGTGACTTTTAGTATTTATTATTCGTGACAAAAAACTATAAATTTTCTCAATGTGTTCTCCGTTATCCTCAGTAATGAATCCAATTTGTTGGCAAGCAGAAGCAAAAACCCTATAAGGTTCATCTGGCTGCTCCAGTAAATCTTCCACGAGTTTGACGTCTAGGGCGGCTAAATAGTTCCTTGAAATATTGATGCTATGCTGCACTGACTTCCAGTGGTGTTTGTTTCGCTTGCCCTGATTTCAATATTACCAGAAAATGAGAGGAACGCGTCGACTATCACTTCGGTCTTGGGAAATGCTCGCTGGACATCCCCGGTGTCGTTTAGCTAGACCAACCAACGTGTGATGAACTAACACTGCCTCCAGAACGACTTGAATCATTTGTCACAACGGACAAAACATGTGTTCATATATTTCATAAATCCAAAGGTGCAGCGCATAGATAGAATTTGTAGTTATCACCATCTGACTTTATCCAACTGAGCTGTACAGCTTGTCGAAGTCTGCCTGAACTGCTAGAGGGTTACATATGTTTTGGTAATCCTCAACGCCGCTTCAAGAAATAACTGCTTAAACCTGTAAACTGTTCAATGTTCCCCGGAGTCCTCAATACACTCGAATTACAGTCAAATTAATGAAAATAATATACGCCTAAAGTAAATTTTAATTACTTTTAAATAATGTTTACCGCACCATCCGCTCAGAGAATGGTTTGGAGGCAAGACAACATAGAAGAAATAATTATCGAAAGTGAAAATGTATAAAACGAATAATTGAATTATGAGTAAGAATTGTACTAAACCACGCATGAACTGGTGGCTTTGTAAGTCGTATGTGCATTGCTGTGAGTAGTGGGTAATATACGCAAGAGAAGATAAGCTAGCAATGCCCTTTATAGAGTCTAGAAGATAAACTCAAATTATTTACTAAGGAGGGTTCATTAAATAATCACTATAAAACGTACATAATAATACTACTGCACGCTTTGCTAGTTACTTACTTGGTTGGCTGGCTGATCGCTCTGTCTCGATCTTAAGGATTAGACTGGAAAAAATCAGCTGTTGAAGGCCAAGAGGTGAGATAGGAACATATTTGAATCGCAGGTTAGCCGCAATAAATAGTTTCCTTACATGTCATCCAGCTATTGGCGGGTAAACTTTTTGACTTTTTATTTATTTTTTTTTGTAAACAAGGGAGAAGCACGACTCCTCTATTGTAAAGCGATTTTTGCTCCCTACGCTTCACATGTTGTACATTAGGGTGTCTATATTTTACGCAGTACGCAATGCGTCACTTCATCGGATGCCATTTGCTCTGCTCATTTATCCTCAGTCTCCCTTCCTCGATTAAATAATAATTATCTTCACTGGGAATGATGCTGTCCATGCAGAGTAGACACCAAAATCGAACGTCAGATTTTCACTACTTTACTGGACTCGATACACCTATCAAGCTCGATAGCTCTGATACCATTGAAACTAAATTTTTGCAACTGGAGGTAAATTTTTTGCCTTTTTTGTAGCCAAAAAGGATGCCAATGCACATAAGTTGCCGTTATTTTAACCCCTAGTGAAAGGTAAAGGCAACGTCAACATGACCGCACTCTTTACTGGGAAAGCCAATTGCACTGAGTCATGCTGCAGATATAGGCCAGCTGGCCCCACAGCAGAGCACGGCTGCAGCCAACCACGAATCGTCATTACCTGTGGCGCCATCTTATGCAACGACCCGTGCCCCGACTCCCTCCTCATTCCTGTTAAAGAAAAGTACCACCACGGCAGCTGTGCAGATATACTTAATGAGCGCGTCAAGCGCCGCAAGTTCTTACTTGCCTGAGTTGACATTTAAAACTGCAACTTTCAGTGTCACAAGCTCAGCATTCTAGGCTGCCGCTACCGCAAGGATCCTGGTATGGTAAATATAGACCGACCGGGGCAAAGATTTTGGAAAGACCGTGACCGGGGCGACCGAAAATCAAGTAGCCGGGGCGACCAAAACCAAATAGCAGGGGCCGGGTGTTTCTTCCAGTGACAGTAGTTTAAGACAGCATGCGTATTGATATGATATTGGTCAATCGTTACTCATAATGAATCAGTTTATTCGAAAAAAACTTAGCCTCACCCAAAATATGTTTTATTGCTTAAGTGTTCTCCCTCCTCCCTCCCCCCCCCCCAAAAAAAAAAACGGCCAAACCCCCGGTTTTCCCAGTTTGAAAAGCCGGGGAAAGCAATTTAAAAAAAAAACGGGGCCGGGGTTGAAAAAAGCCGGGGTTTGTCGGAGCCAGGGTCCTGGTCGGTCCATGGTAATGGACCGTTGTCGGAGCCAGGGTCCTGGTCGGTCCATGGTAATGGACCGTTGTCGGAGCCAGGGTCTTGGTCGGTCCATGGTAATGGACCGTTGTCGGAGCCAGGGTCCTGGTCGGTCCTTGGTAATGGACCGTTGTCGGAGCCAGGGTCCTGGTCGGTCCATGGTAATGGACCGTTGTCGGAGCCAGGGTCCTGGTCGGTCCATGGTAATGGACCGTTGTCGGAGCCAGGGTCCTGGTCGGTCCAT
>LQNS02278091.1:48347295-48366655 GCA_001587735.2 Parhyale hawaiensis | reverse complement strand
TTTGTTCAGAACGAAAGTAAACCAAAACATCGTTCAGTGTTTTTTATTGTAATGAGATTATTAAGTAAAATTATAAAGCCAATACCTTACCTCGAACGTTGTTATATACTGCTGTTACTGAGACAAGCGATATTATATTTCAAGGTTAACTTGATGTCATACATGAAATTGACATGATTCCAATGGAGGCTCCTGCACTCGTGGATTAAGTCCATAAGCTTCCGTATATTGAAGTAAGGTTTATTTTAGCGAGAAGGGTAACTGTAGATTGCAGCCGACACTGCAAAGCGAGTAAATTTCAAGCTTTTCTTTCGGAAGATTGCCAAAGACGATTATAAGCTAACCGTTTAATTGCTGAGACAACGGGAAAAATTTTTTCTTCCAAATTGGCTGTATTGGTTCAAAAAGGTGCATCAGATTATCGTTAACTTCTTTTCTGCATCTTTTCTAACTTGCTTTCGCCAAGAATCAAAAGGTTTTTAAAATAAACTTTGATTTCATCTTGCTTCGAGCAATTTCCAATATTCCATAGATAAATTTTCAACTACTGCCACACGATATTTCGAAATTCTCTTTTTTTTTGCTGAGAAAAACCACTTCTTGACACTTCAAGTGCCAAACATGGTAAGACAGCAATAAGCATCTGACATTCTTTGAAAGCAGTAATCAATTTACGCCAGTGAAATAATTTTACTCTCAAAAATGCGTTAATCAGGTGCAACTGAAGCTTATCCCAGGATCAGTGAGTAGTTCCGTAAATTAGATTTAACAAGGTAATGTTCGAGTTTTATGGTTTTATCAACGATGGGCTTCTTTCTAAAGTAGTAACGGGTAAATAATCATATGAATTTGCAATGTATGTCTCATTGTGTAAGTAGTAGTAGTAGTAGTAGTAGTATGAGATTGGACAGCGATTTCTGTAGCAACAAATTTCCGAAGAATCAACAAATTCTAATTATTAAATTATTAAACCAGCCATATATTTTTAATTTGGTTATGCAAATATATCTCTATCGAATAGGTATCGATAATACTATTTCTACTGATACTATCTCAAACGAGACACATAATTACTAACTAAAGTAGCACCAATTTTCATAGGTAAGTCTCCTTCTCTTTTTTTTAATTGATTTGAGATATAGGAGAATCAGCTTATGAACCAATGCTTTAATTACGAGTACTCTGCATTACACTGAAGTAAAGGAAACGTTATTCACAAAATATAGCAGTTTCATCTGAAAATCGAATAAAAAAGTTATCTGCATTACAAGCGAAGCAGCAACGAAAAACTACGTAAGAGTTCAGGAATTTGCATGGGGTTGTATGTTTTTTTTTTCTATTAGAGCCTGATATTTAATGCTTCAGTAAAGCTTGCTGTTCAACATAATTAGAATCATGTGAGTTATCGGAGTTTTAGGCATCTTTACAATATACACTGATTGTAAGTGCTTCCTTCCTTAAAGCTTGCCGGTAATCATTATCTGAAATAAGTGAATTGCCGTAGAAGGGAAGAGAGCGCGTGCTCACAGCGATGGCCAATGGGTAATGCATTCCGATGCAATAATGCTTTCTCGTGAGTTCATTTTATATCATATCTTTATCGCTATTTCTTAGTTATTTCTATATTCGTTTAAGTTTTATAACTGTACTGACTGTTTGTAGCTGCTCTAGGTTTAAATTTTGCGACAAAATTCGAAAGTATTAATAATCAGTGAAGCCCTCTGAAAGCACACATCTCCGCCAAACGAGAGAATGTTCAATAAAAATTCAAATTGATTCTGAAACCAAGATTTCCTTCATTTCATCACCAAAATTTGAGCATTTGTGCTTCTTAAGATTAACATCAGTTACTCTAATTTTCTTCAAGATCCATTTGTAACTTTTTGAGTTATATTCTGACACACTTAGAAAAATATAGTCAAGCACACTAACGGACCAATGGATCATCACCAAATTCGAACATATGAGCCTTAGAATATTTTTAACAGTTGCTGGAAATGTCATGAAGATCTGTTCCTGACTTCTTGAGTTATATTCTGACAAATAGTAAGACAAGCATAAATATAGCTAAACACACAAATGAACCAACGGTCCATCACATTTCTTTCAGTTCCTGGAAATTTCATTTCATAAGAATTTGGGTTATGTTACTGACAAAGAAAAAAAACCAAGCTTAGGGACAAACAAACTGACGCATCATCACAAAAATTTGATCAGTTGCTCTTCGTATCGTTCCCAATATTTCCTGCAAATATTACGAAGATTCTTTCATAACTGCTTGAGTTATATCACCAAGAAAAAACAAACAAACAAATTCTTGAACGGATGTTCACCAAAAGCTAAACATCTGCTCCTCATAATATACCTAAAATTTCCTGTAAATTTCATAAATTCCGTCCATAACTTTTCAGTTATCTTGGTGTCAGCCGGCCAACCAAAAAACAGGCAGACAACCTGCGGCGAAAAGATAGCTAACTTGGCGAAGGCAATTAGAGAGAGACACTGGGGCCATTATTGGCAGTCACCAATAAAAATAACGAGGTTTCAGGGGCTTTGGACGATAAGTTATTCTAAAAAAATTCTGTATAATAATTTGGTATAAGAGAATGCGTTGTTACTGTCACTAATAAAAATATATCTTATATTCGGCGTTGTTTTTATTGCATGAGATTAGCACTCCTAAAGCAGCTGGGTTGCTATTACTCAAAAGAGTAGAATTAATTTTCTGCTTATTGGCAATTTCATATCGGTTGTCGCTTAGTTTTATAAGTTTTTGAGTTCCCTTGTAGGGCAGTAGCTTTTAATTCCTTTAGTGTGTAATGTCTTCTGTCTCTTTAAGCAAATAGCGTAAACAATGCAAGAAACACTTAGAGTTTTATTTAAGGTACTTGAGACTATAGGACACACTTGTGTTTTATTGAAATATTTATTGGTGAAATGTGTTAATTAATAAAAAGTGTACTTGACTCTCAGTGCGGATTTTATAATTATCAGCTTGATTACGGCTTAACCGGATTTCCCAAGTTTTTCAATTTACAAAGCATAGACAGATTTGCAACAGACTATCTTAGTTTAGGTAGGGCACCAACATTTACAGCGAAGCAGCGGTGGGATAGGAAGTCGTGATGAGCGCAACCTTCCTAATCGGTTTCACCCCTTTTAGGCAGTGGTTTATTAAAATGTTAAGGGTTACATCTTTCATGCCAAGCCGTCTGTTACAGACGTATTCTTGAGTTATGAGTGCACCTATAGAGCAGAGCGCCTGGAACAAATCATTTTAAATTTATATCAAAGACAGTAGAAAACGAGTATGACTTGTAACGAACATTTCCTGTATTCAGACTTGTAAGATATAAATTAGGAGACTCTATCAGGACCGATAAAATAGCATCCAATAGGCATTACAAATTGGCTGTTATGAATACTGCTCTCTGTTCTGGATTTCGGGTAAAAGAGTTCTTGGATGAGTCGTGGTGACGATAATTACCCGTCTTGGGCAAATAATTGAAGCTCTGAAGTTAATTACCCAATATTGGCAATTATGTTCTGGTAACTAAAAGAGAGAAATAGGTAGATGAGTCGTGGTGATCATACTGACCTTTCTTAAGGAAAATGAAACTTTCAGATTTTTAAATGTTATAGCCACATGATTCATTTTACGATCCACCTTTTATCCTGAAGCCTGAACAACATCAGAAAGAACGTTTTAGGAGGAAAATCGCATTCAAAATTCAATACTCGATATTTTTCAACAGAGTGAAAGTTATTTTGCTTCAAGTATCTAGCAATTTACAACAAATGACAGTTTTATAATTTAAAAGTAATAAGTTATATTTATCTAGAGTTAATAAATGAAGACTCCTGTGTGTCGGCTGTCGGTAAACCATCTAGTCTTTGTGCTTATATAAATTCTATTTATTCAGAGTTTATTCATCAATAAATGACATCAAGATGCTTTGTGGTGTTTTAGTGTCCTACAACGTTACGCATATAGTTTGGTTAGGTACTCTACTATATTGATTACTGATAAGATGAAGCTCAGAGGGGGGGGCGGTAAACACCTGCAGATAAAAAGGTGGACTATATCTATATTATGCTGGATAAACGGCTACACAAAGTCACCTACAGATCATAGTGTGCGCTACCTCCACTATTATCATAACCTCCGCCAAGGAGGATATATTTTTTCTTGGAGTTTGTCTATCTCTATATATATATCTGTTTGTATGTTTGTCTGCTACCATGATAACATAATATGAAATAGTGTTTTTTTATGAAATATATATGGAACATCAGGTATGTATAGTAGAACAGATGATTAACGTTTGGTGTAGATCTGCTCAACTGTTTACAAACCAAGTTTCAATGATTACATGTAGGTCCATTTCTATGTGTGTTTCGAAGTTTGATTTTATGTTTGTCAGTTATGATAACCCAAAAAGTTTTAACGAATCGTCATGAAATTTGCAGGACTTGTTAGAAAATTACAAGGCACAAATAACCACATTTTGGTGAAGTTCAGTTTGTTTGTTTGTTGGCGTATTTGACGGTACACCGTATCTGTCTTAGAGTTTGTCTGAACGTAACTCAAAACGTTTTAGACAGATCTTAAACAAGAAAAAATAAATGAAAACTAACAGGAACTAATATTATTCTCAATAGGTAGAACAATTCGGCGCGATATAGGCAGTATGCCACTGAAGCGCTAGTAAAATGTCTACTACTACTCATGAGGCACAGATGACCAAATATAATATTGGCAATGATGAAAAGGAAATCCTAGTTTCAGGATCAGTTTGATGTTCTCTTAATATTGCTTTAGCCGAGGCATGTGCTCGCAGAACACTTCTCTAGTTATTCCTAAGACTAAAAATGCAAGACCGGGCCTCCAGGGACGACTAATGAAACCCGAATGAAGCTTTATGCAATACCAGGAAACCCAAAAGGAGGCGTGAAAGATCCATTAGGATGCCATTTACAACTGACGTCAACGCCTGCAGTTCCACACTGGCCCTACAAAACACCCAAAGAACTTAGCAACTAAAAAAACTCAATTCACTGCATAATAGAAAAGGTCACAGAGGCCCGCATATTACTACAGCCAGAAATTAGGATATACAAAGATGTGATTTTTTTATATTCATCCTCCCTCCCTCAATCCCTCGGCTTCTGACAGTGGAACTTCGTAGGTTAGAATAGCTTAAGTTACAGCATAGTCTAGGTTAGGATATGTAGAATAGCTTTGATTCAGGTTAATGTAGTATCGGGTTTATTTGGGGGTTTCATGGGACCTGATCCACAGCAGCGAATTCCATGCAGGCCAAAACGGACTAAGGTAGAAAACAGCGACTGAACTGCCGAGTTCGGCGGCCTCTCGATCGTCTCTACTGTAGAGCTGTGGGCTTACACCGCAGCATCTGCATTTCCCTTCAGAAATCTTGGGGCAGGTACGAACCATATCCCAGATAAATAGGTGCAAGGAGATAAAAACGACCTACAGATAACAGCGTCTACTACTTTTACCGTCAATGGTAGCGGCTGCAATGCTACCAGGCATGAACTGTAAGTTAATGTCGCTGTACTTGCGATAAGGATTGCTCTTAACGTGTTTTTTGAGACCTTAAATACTTCATAAAGTATGGGAGTAGTACCTGCGCAGCAACCGGCACCATGTATTTATGTAACGACTATTGTCTAGTGTTTTCATCATCACTTAGCATATAGTTATTAAGTTGGCATATTTGAAATGCAAAGCTAAAAAAAGTTTTCATCGTAATATTGGGCAAGTCCCTCTCACTTATCATTGTGAAGCTTGTAAGAGGATATCCGTAAGTTCTCTATAACAATTATAATATTACGTATGTAAAATGAAGCCATATATTGGTTGACGGTCCGAGGCCCACGTCCGCGAGTCCGTCGATAAGTATTCCATCTTCACTTTCAATTTTGGCTTGGAATCGCAACCGACCAGGATCGTCGCTGCTATTAGAACATCCGAGTGCCGTCAAAAACCAAATTCTGTCTGCCTGCTCTACCCAACTAGTTCCAATGACCTCATTTTATCCTTCAGTACCTTTCTTTACTCTCATGCTGACGGAGCCATATTACTGAACACGTCTGTTGTGAGCAGTTTCTGGAGGACGACTGTCGCCAATTGAATATATTCAGATACTAGAAACTTGTTATAATATCCTTGCATTAAATTTAAATTAAAGCAAGCTAGGTAACACACAACAGCTCTGATAGCTGTAGGTGCCTGTCACATGCCCTCCGGCGAGCTGCGATCGCTATGAAAGCCTCCACACACGCTACTCAACAGAACGTGTTTCGCGTCTCAGTGAGTTAATGTTGTTATTTAATTAGCTCGCACTTGCAAAGAATTTTGAGTTATAGTTCCCTCCAAGTTAGAAGAGATGTCCGAAATTTTTTAATAACTGTCTTTGCTGGGCCAACTGAACTGCATGGCAGTAAACATTTCAACATCTTTTTTTTTAGTAAATTCAAAGCTCTGTTTACAAGGGCTCCGTAAAACGTCCGGACGAATAGCTGAAGAATTCGTTGTTTTAACTAGCATGTGTATTAGCCATTAAACTCCCATCGCCGATAATAGCTTGGTAATAAAAATAATGATTACCCAATTTTTTGTTGAAAAATTTCTAACAAATTTATCAAAAATTCTGCAACATCAAAGGGATGTCGAAAAACCCGAGCCGATGACGAAAAGCAGCTATATACATAATCACGGAATCTGCTGACAGTATCACTCCAGATGTCATTGCTGAAGATGTTGGTCGTCACGTCGATACTGCATGTGAAAAGATTCCGGAAACGAAGGAAGGAGCGATCAGAGGCGGGGATTTCCAAGACTGTACCTGATAGGTGCTTGAAGAACATTGATCAGCTCCGTAGAAGGCCTGAACAACTAAGAAAGTTCATAATATTCCCAGATGGTCGACCTGGCGAACTGAAATTAGCACAGAATGGCATTCTTGAGGCACTAACCTCCGTGAAAGTCCAGTTGAAAATGATCCCTCTTACTTCTAAATACAATTATATGTTGAAGGATGTGATGGGTTCATTCATTTTTGCACTGAAGAGCCCTGACGACTACCCTTGATGGACCCTAACGGCAGGGAAAAAGATGATGGGTTCATTCATTTTTGCACTGAAGAGCCCTGACGACTACCCTTGATGGACCCTAACGGCAGGGAAAAAGATGATGGGTTCATTCATTTTTGCACTAAAGAGCCCTGACGACTACCCTTGATGGACCCTAACGGCAGGGAAAAAGATGATGGGTTCATTCATTTTTGCACTGAAGAGCCCTGACGACTACCCTTGATGGACCCTAACGGCAGGGAAAAAGATAGGTGCATTTCGGGGATGAGCATCAACATCATTTGAGGCATATATAACAGGGTGAAGAAGTCATGATATAGGCAGGCATCATCGGGGATATGGAAAGACTAACGGAGGTAAAAGCTATATCTATTCTTTATTGCAATTTCCTAAAAGAATCCTTGGTGTCTGAGTTACGGGAGTTATTTTTTTCGCTAGGTACTACGGAAAATTGCTGTTATGAATGAAAAATTGGTGATCTGGTAGCCATGAATCCCCCCTCCCCGCGTCGCCTTCAACCCGATTTAAAATTCACTGAAAAGTTTTGTGTTATGATCGGAAGAGACATTTATGTATAGTGATGAACGCCAGTACCTAATACGAGTATCAGTAAAACAATAGTCATCTCGTGGGAAGACATGAGTACCGCGGCAAAAGCAATCACACGTGTCACCATTATGACAATGTCTCATTCCATGAGTAAAGGTAAAAAGTAAAGTCAACTTTACTGCACTCTTTCCTGGAAAACTCATACGCACTGGTTCGTGCTGGACGTTCAGGACAAATGGCCCCAGAGGAGTGTACGACTGTAACCGACCAAGGATCGTCAGGAGCTATGGTGATATCGACGAAAGGTTCTTAGGCAGCGATACGTGCCCCTACCCTCCTGATTTCTTGGAAAAGAAAGTACCTCCACGGCAGCGTTGCAGATATCAAATGTTCAGTCATAGCATCCAGCGTCGCAAGAGCTCGCTTGCCTGCTTCGTCATTCGAACCCACAACGTCCAGTGCCACGAGTAAGACATCTGTATGGCGCCCACGTGAGTAAATAATGAAGTTGTACTATAAATGTATTATGTTACTGCAGTTATTAGTTAAATTACTCTAAATTAATTTTTAATTTGCGTCCAAATTCATTATTTACACTAACAAGCGTGTATATTTGACTGTTTTCACAGAAAAGCTACAGCATCACGCATATGATTATCATTGCTTTTTCAAAATCCAACGATTTCAACAACGTGTTCTTTTTCATATACAAACTATTGCTCAAAGTCTAAATTATTCCAACGGTATTCCAATCACGTGTCAAATTTTCTGTAAAAAGATACAAAAATCGATTCACTGAAAGCTGAGAAATCGTTTTTACAATCAGGCTAGTATCGATGGTCGGAATTCAAGTGTTGCGGTAAATTACAAGATTTACTTTAAGCCTGACCAAGTATAGCAACAAAGTAATGTTTGAAGTGCTTCAATGACAGGCACTAATGTTCTACATATATTCTCAGTTCACTCTAGAAAGTTTCTGTTGCTCATCATAGATCTGTTGGGTCATGGACAGTCTGGCTGAATGATCTAATTTTTTTTCGAAAAACGTTTCCTCAACCTAGAGAAATTTCAGTAGATCTTCACGTACTGAGTTTTGTAAAGTCCATGTGCACTTTGCTGTCTTGTTTTCAATACCCGAAATGATAAGATTATAAGTGTAGTTATACCAATACTTTGATAATACTTCAATACATACATCGAAATACTATCAGTCAATATGGCTCCCTTCGGCAGCGAGACCAAGGTTCGGGCATCTGCGGAAAGTTGTGTCTATTTTAACGATATAATCTTTTCTTAACGAGGCCAATGCTTGCGGAGGTCTACAACTGTTGGCCAATGCTATGACATTCCTTACAAAGTTGGTTCTCAATATATGATCAAATGCTGTAATCCAGAAGCTTTAGGTCAGGCGAGACTGCAGAGAGGCCAAAAATTTCTTGGACCAGAACTTCAAGCTTGATCACAATTCGTCTTGCGCTACTCCAGCTGCGTGTGCTTCGAACCGTACTGTTCAATTAACGGCATAGTTTGCATTTTTGAGTGTTTTTTGTACACAAGACACTACTTTTGGCGAAGATAGCTCTGTAGTTGGTAGTAATGAATCTCAAGCTTGTGTTGAATCACATCTTCGTCGTCTCGCTATTCGCAGTCATATCTACAAATCTGCAGATTTGCAGATAATGATAATCTGCTTAATTTACTAGGCAAACTGTCCCGCGTAGAGGTTTTCTAAAACCGTGCGTAGACGAGTAACATCTCTACTGATTTCTACGGGATAATTTTGTAGGTAGATCCAGCTGGCCACGACATGTTAATGCATACGCAGCAGCGAAAGGTGCTTGTAGTTGCAATGTTTTAGGATAAAAATATTCATTACAAGTGGCAGAGAGAAAGAAAATATTGACTTTGCATATATATATCCGCCAATTTTGATCCCCTATACATTGTACTCAGCGACTAAGTGTTTTGTACGATCCTAAAACTTATAAACAAAATTTCGGCTACCGTTATTGTAACCTAGATACAAATTCCTTTCATACTTTCCACATTCCAGCTAGAATAAACAACCATTAACAATAATGTTTTCATAGAGGACTCGAGCACTCTGAGAGCGCATACTACCTCCGCCAAGCAAGGCAACGCTAACGAAAAATTCAAAATGGTTCTGAAACCATGATTTTCTTTGTATCGACACCAAAATCTAATCACCTGTGACTTTCGATAATATTAGCAGTTTCTGTAATTTTTTATAGATCCGTTCATGACTTTTTGAGTTATGCTGCAAGCAAACATTACAATAAATACAAGTCAAACATTCAAACTGATTAACTGATCATAACAAAAATTTGGTCATTAACGTCTTATAGCACTATTAAAAATTTCTGTAAATTTCAGAAAAATTCATTTATCACTTTTTTGAGTTACTGTGCTACCAAGCATAAAATCAAACACAACGACAAACTCACGAAAATACCAACAGGTCTTCACAAAGATTTATTCAATTTTTATTAACATACCTAAAAACTCATGTAAATTTTATAAACATCCGTCCATAACTTTTTGCGTTATGACATTATGAAAAAATAGGTAAACAAACAGATTAACGAATTTTCACCAAAAGTTAATCATCTGTTGCTGTTAACATGCCTAAGAATCCCTATAAATTTCGTAACATTCCGTTCATAACTTTTTGAGTTGCCTTGCTGACAGACAAAGAGACAAACAGATAGAAAAACAAATAGACCGACAGACAAACACGACAAAAGTATAGCCTCCATGGCGGAGGTAAAAGTGCATGCTCTCCACGCCGTTGTAGTCAATACATAACAGGGAAAACTGGTCTGGAAGTGGCGCTGAATTGCTTGTACGAGATGATAAAGATTGGCATAGACCCATCCTGCTGAATTCGCCCCTCAGGCAATTTTTTCGCAGAGTCTCGTGGAGCAATGCCACTCTCGGCAATTTTTCCATTGGACTTTAATGCTGTTGTTTAACGGTGTTGGCTGCCATGTCTATCACTTCCAGGTGTTACAGTAGTTTAAGTGTTGACTCATTTCGACCTATTCAAACGGTTTCTTCCGGCTGTGTAGATGGCGCCGATGTTTAGTATAATGCATCTGCGTAAAATCTGAAGGTTACCCCGTATCTGAGTCAGATTGTAGCGTCAGCAGATTCCTGAAGTACGAATTGTAGTTTTGTCGGTAGTGCAGAGTGGGTGGCTGATCACGTGGCTGGATTAGCGGGTGTCGTAGTCTATAGTGCTCTCAGAGCAGTTTTTGTACACGCTTTACTCCGGTTATTTCTCCGTTTATGGTTGGTTTTGAGTTCCGGATGAACGGAGCTTCAGCTACAGGGAGGCGTTGGCTGTCATTTGCTTGATGTAGTGTTTTTCTTCCTTTAAGGAACATTTTCCGTGTGATGTTCATGTTGTGTAGTTGCTGTGATTCTCTACGCGCATATATACTAAATATTTCTCTAGCAGCTTACTTCAAAAACTAAAATCAATCAAACCTATTCCAGATTAATGAAAAAGTCGCTATCCATGTATAGGGCTCCGGTTCAGGTATTTTGCAAGAGCCTCCCCCAACCCACAAATTTGATTTTTGCACAAAATTTCAAATTTGCCCAAATTTTGAGGCCTATAATATCCCTTATTTTAAATTAATGAAATACCCCATGTCCCACTGCTAACACCCTTAGCGATAAATGAGTGCACCATCGAAAACTTCTTCACTTATGTCCCTCAAATTTCGAATGTGGCTAATGCAAATAGATTCGTCATGGCTTATTACGCTGTCGAAAGTCTCTTCACTAATATTCCTCTATCAGAAACTATAGAAATTTAAAATGTACTCTTCGAAGCAAGTGACCGTGTTATCGGCTTTACCATACAGGCTAATTTTCAAGAAGCTCTTAGATTTAACTGAGATGAACTCCTTATTATTAATGGTAGACCATTTTTACTAACAGACGGTATTGGCATTGTTCTCCCTCTTGGGCCAACGCTTAGTAACATTTCTATACTGCACCATGAGTAGCAATGATTAGTAGACACGGTAAAACCTATGATTTCATCGACGTTATACGGATGAGACAAGTCTTTTATTTCGAAATACAAGTAATAGTAAAGAATTATTTTCTTACATGAAGAGAAAGCATCCTAATAACAGTAGATTCACAGCAGAAAGTGAAAGTCATGACGTAATAACTATTTAGATTGCCGAGTTAGAAGTGCTGACAATAAATTCACTACTTCATTATTTAGAAGAGCAACGTTTTCCGGATTCGATATGAGTTCTTTCCGTTTTTGTACATTTCGGTTCAAATTGAATGCAATTCCAACCCTTAATCGCGAGGGCGAACAAAAACAGCTCAGACTGGATCATTCTTTTTTTTTTCTTTTTTTGATGCAAAATTTTCACATTCTCTTGGATTTTTCCGCTGCAATGGCTGTTTGACAACGCTCATTGGTTGTAAGCTTAATTAGGTGGAAATTGGACCTACTCAGAATTCCATCACTGTAATCTAATAGGAATCTTGTAGTGCCCTATTTGGAGCGCAGCCCAAAAGCTTGCTTCTGAATTGAAGATGTTCTTACGAGAGTATTTCGCAAATATCAACTTCGGTATCTTAAAACAAAAACTCATCAACCTTATCAATGATGCTCCGGAATAAGGATGCAACTCCGGTGGGTGGCGGCCCGTGTCGTTAACGTGTTTAGGTGCTCACAGTGTGATGAATGATACGTCACGTAAACATAATTTGTTTCGTCAACAATATGAAATAGGACCAATTCCTTTCATTACGTACAATCGCTTCAAGAACTATGTAAATGCAAAACCTTGAATTGCTAAACGTACGTTATTCTTAACAAATTTAATGTCTGTAGAAGTAATAGCAAAGAAGTTTGGATAACAGTTAATTCTATTATAAATAAAAGTAGAACTGAGAATAGCATTTCACTAAATTTCAGAGGGACCCGCGAAACTGACCCAGTCTTGCTTTCCAGTATCTTTAATAGCTACTTTTCGAGCATAGCAGATGAACTTGAGAGATCAATTGCTACATCAAACACCTACCCTACTTCATTAAATTTTATGGATGACTATGTGATGAACAGATCCTTTTTCGCTCGTCTTACTACTGAATCTGAAGTTAACAGTATCTTTTCATCCTTCAAGCTAAAAGGAGCTCCTTTGCATGAAATACCAAATTTTATTTATAAGGGAATTTCCGGTATCATATCTGGAATAGCCGCTAACCTGTTTAAGGAATCCATTTCCACTGGTGTTTTTCCTGATGCATAAAAATTTCCCGGGTAGTTCCTATTTTTAAAAATGGTAACAAAACATACGTAGCGAACTATCCACCAATATCAACCCTTCCTATTCTGAGCAAAATTTTTTGAAAAGCTAATGTATTAGCGTATATGGTCTAATTTAAATAAATTTTCAATTTTATGTATAACTCAACGTGGATTTAGATCTCAATCATGCACCTCTGATGCAATATGTGAATTTTTGGATCATGTTTATGGCGCTGTTGAGAACGGGGATTTTTTTCTAGGGTTGTTCCTAGCCTTTAGCAAGGCATTTGACACGGTAGACCATATAATTCTCTTAGAAAAACTGGGGTTACTTGGTTTCAGGGCACCAGTGGGGAGGTAGTTGTAACAGGAAGCAATTTGAGAGTGTAATGAATGTACGTTCTGCTCATAAAACCATGACAAGCGGTGTACCGCAGGGGTCCATACTTGGCCCATTACTCTTTTTACTTTATATCAAATGCCATGCACTGTTCCACTACCCGCGATATTATTCACTACACTGATAATACCACCGTATTTTTGTACCATAAGGATCTGTAGTCTGCCTCAGCACATCTATATAGTGAATTAAGCAAAATTGATACTTGGTTACAAACCAATCGATTATGCTGTTCCCGTGCGAGTTAGTCCTGTGTGGGGACACCTTCCTGCATAGGTTCCCGTTTCTGTCGACATACTGTATGTCCCTCCCTCTTTTCACTGCGACATCGTTCCGCTCGGAAACGGAGGATTAAACTTTCTCACTATAACTAACTGCCCATTTTGGTCTACCGGGAATAGCGCCTTTGGATGAACGTCAGCATCGGCCATGGCAGGGCCTTTGATGCCTCTTTCTTTCGCGTCTACTTCGCTGCCTCCGTTTTTCATACTCGTGCTGGTGGCGCCTTTCTCTGTACATCCTCTTCTTTCCCGATTGGCTGTTCCCATGCGCGTAGCTCTGGTGCGGGAGCACCTTCGTGTGTGAGTTCCGCGTCTCTGTTAACATGCTGTCGCCGCTTAGTTCTTCGTCTGTTGGATCGCCTTTGTAGCGCGGCGACAGCTTAAGCGTCTCAACATATCATTATTCACCAGTTGTATCTATTTACAAGAATCCGATACACATACAACATGACATAATTACTGTAGTAAACGTGCATAGTTTGTTTCTCCAGTGTGCACACGAGCAGGGGTTGCTGGGAACAGCTGGTAGGCTTTGTAAGCTCGGTCACTACAGCTCGGCCACGCGGGTAATACTGTAATTACCTCCGCCAAGAAGGTTATGCTTTCGTCGTGTTTGTCTGTCTGTCTGTCTGTTTGCTTGTTTGTTTGTCTGTATGTTTGTCTGTCTCTTTGTCTATTTGTCTGTCACCAATATAACTCGAAAAGTTATGAACCGATTTGGATGAAATTTGCAGGGATTGTTAGGTATGTTAGGAGGAACAGTTGATAACCTTTTGGTGAAGATATGTCCATCCGTTTGTCTGTTTGTTTGTCTACCTCATTTTTCTCGACGCTATAACTCAAAAAGTTACGGATGGATTTTGATGAAATTAACATTAGTTGTTAGGTTTATAACAAAGAATAAATGACTAAATTTTGGTAATGATTCGCTTGTTCATTCGTTCGTTTGTTACTGTTTTTAATTTTATGCTTGTTAGCACAATAACTCAAAAAATAATGGATGGATCTTTATGAAATTCATAGGAGTTGTTAGTATTGCTAAAAGACATGAATGATCAAATTTTGGTGTACATCGGTTGGTTCGTTTGTATTTTTGACTCATGTTTGTCATAACGTTTGTTAACAGTATAACTCAAAAAGTTATGAACGGATCTTCAAGAAACTTGAACAAGCTGTTAATAATATAAAAAAGCACAAATGGTTAGATTTTGGAGTTTATACGAAGAAAATTATGGTTTCAGAGCCAATTTGATTTTTTGCTACCGTTGCTTCACTTGGCGGAGGTATGCGCTCTCAGAGTGCTCTAGTTATCTATTGTGAACCTCACACATGTTACTAGAGCCCAAATAGCTCTTTCAGCTACCAACGGGCTTCATACGAATATCTAATTTTTAACAACTATTGTAATATTCACGAAGTATTAATGCACTTTATTGTTATTACGTGTTTAAAGTTGAGAAACAGGGCTTGGGGACCGGATGCTCAAACGCCTTATAAAGTTACGTCTTCCTTAAGTGTACAGTTGCAAGCACAAATGCAGAGACACTGTGGCTCAAGTTTTACGATAATGTAGTGAATATCGGCATAAAGAAGTGATAAAATCAGAGCAGTGGTACCGGCACTTCTCCACAGAACTGTACAGTATACCTTACCGTAACTTTACGAGACGTTTGAGAATCCGGCTCCAAATTCAGTAACGCTACGACGTTATTGGACCTACTATCTTGTACCTAACCACATCTCTGTAATTTGAGAAAGTCGATCTATATAAGCCCCAAGCTTGTAATTCTAACTGTAAAATGTTTTCCTGAAGCATCTGTGAGCTAGAGAGTTGGAGCCTATGAGCTAGAGAGCTCGTTGCATGCTACTTGAGCTTGCAGACACCAATAGGCGTTCGAGCTTCGTAAATGAACTTACAAGTGATAACTGTGAGACACATTACGGACTGGACTTTATAAGCTTACATCTACCTTGATAAATATTGGCCTAGGATTGCAGAACATACTGTTGCAATTGTCATACTGCCAAATTTGCATTATTAATGCTAAATTTAACAGTTTTTTTATTGATCTAGCATCGACAATTTTGACAAGGCAAATTAGCAGGAAAATAGTATCAAAGGATAATATTTGGCATTTTTTCAGCATTTTCATCGTCTTTTAATTTGCTATCGAATAAATAAAAAATTTGGAGACATATTGTCCATGTTTTCTGCAAATCCCCAAATATTAGAATTCACGTCCATTGAAACCTTCCCCTGATGTTTTGTGTAGCATTGGTGATTGTGCAAAAAATGAATGCCGCTAGCATGGCTCATGTTGCATCATTAATTAAATGTAGGATTCGCCCTTTCGATTATAATGTTAACACTGGAAAATTTCTTAAGCCAAATCGATAGTTGGGATGTAGTTAGTACATGTGTTTTATCTTACGACTTTGAGAAATGAAGGTTTCTGTTCAAATTCATTGCAATATCACTTATTCATCAAGAAGCGTTTACAGAACTTTTAAACAAATAGCCTCACGTAGAATGGTAAAAATTTGCAGTATATGGTCGGTAAATTTTACCAATTCTGGCTTTAAATGAGAACAATAATTTAGAAACTTGGTAAGTAGGGCTATCGCAAAAAAGTTGAACGAAAGAAATGTAGTTAGCGAAGTTCTCTTCTAAGGTTTCAGAAGCTGTAGAAAAACTAACGGTGCAAAATATTTTACACAGTGGCCGAACGTCGTTTATCAACTAATTGAAACGTTGAACTTTTATGTCCTAAGAAAACCTCAGATATGAAAATGTACTGTCAGATCGTCCTTGTATTGTCACAAAGCTTCATGAAAATACAACTTCTAAATAAACTAACATCCAAGTATGCTTTTCTGTATTTATTTACTAAGTTTTAGAATTTTTTCTTCCAAGATCTAGCATTAAATGGAAAATATCATTTGGCAACACCGTTGATTAGCCTTCTCAGTCTGCTGTGCACAGCCTCTGTGAACACCGTGACACAAGCACCAGGGACGTCTTTCATATTTTAGCCAAAGGGTCTTGTTTTCTAGGTTTCAGAATTTTAGAACCTCTGCTGATTTTTTAAACCTAAACCAAGTGTCCATGACTAAACCAATGCTTCTCCTTTGCAATGGTCAACACTTAATTTTTTTCCACAATTAGTTTTTTACTTCTTTAATATTATATTTCACTTGTAATTTTGACTACAGGAGACGCTTATGTGTTTTACAGACATTTGATTACTGGAGGTGACCGGAATTTCTGAGGTCGAAACATCCATGTATAAGATTTTATTCATAGGTCCTCGTTTCTGTCCACGCATGATTGTCTCAAACTTTACTAAATAATAGTTTAAATTTCCCCCGCCTCTGCAAAAGTGCAAAAGGCGTTTCAGAGGGCATATAGGCGAGAACATAGAGTATGAGAACATAGAGTATGTTGATGGAAATTAGGAACCCTTGCACGATGTTGTTCTCACCCTAGATTAGAGTGCATGAGAAAAATATTTTGGGAAAGAGGAGAAAGTACAAAACAATATATATATAAATAAATAATCAGCAGGTGTGTGAAAATTAAAGCAATCTAAGTGAACTTATCATAATTGCAAACCTTATGTTGTTATGAATTATGTTGTTTAAGACTCAGTCTCGACAGCAATCATCATCGAATATAAAAGAAATCAGCTAAGGCAGTTACGATAAGATCGAGATGATTGCATGGTCAAGGTAGAAGCGAGCACACGTCATGAACCCCACACGTGATCCTATGCACGTGAGTTGTAAGGGGAAGACCTTCATTATTTGTTGGGAAAATTACAATGTGAGGACGCACAACTTATCGTAGTAAGAGATGGTTTGCTTTTGTATTAAAGATAAGCGGAAAATTTAAGAACTCGTGCAGATCAAGTCTGTTCGCCAAGGCAATAACAGTTTAATTTCCATATTCCAAAGCAGAGGACTGACCAGTCACGTGTGATGCATTATTTATTTTTTGCGCCTTTTGAGTTTATAGAGTCGAGTTGTGTTTGCATAGCGTGAAGATGCGCTAAGCAATATGCAGCCTACGTATGTACCGCACACGACATGATTATTTACTCAGCTACTGCCTACAAAGCAGGGAGAAGTTCAATGATACGTTGTTTCATTTAGGACATGCGACAACAGTTTATACTTTTATTGGAATTCTACTGGGTATGAAATAGTTGGTATTGGCATAGTATGATTGTGACCTCTAGCTCGGCCAGCAATAATGAGGGCAAAGAAAATGCAGCGGCACGGCAATGTTGTTTATCCTCGTGGCAGTTGTTTCGTATGTCGAAAATCTGTTTCTGATTGAATTATAAAGGAGCTGAGTATGATCAGTTCTACAGTATATGTCATAAATTGCCATCCCCCTTCCTTTGCTGCTGGAAAAGTATGGCCCAATACTATGGTCAATAGTTGCCCGCGCCGTCATCAAATGACTGCCAAAAATAATTTCTTGAGAAAACCTCGGTTTTCTCGCTGTTCGTCGTTGTTCTCTTCTCAGGAATATTTTCCCTTTTATTTCGCTAATTTATTAAATTTTCTCATGAGGAACTGAGAGAAAATATCGGCAGTGGAAGTACAAGCTACTACGTACATACTGTGTATCTCTGCCTTAACGTAACTTAAAAGTACTCAGTCGTCGTATTTGGTTAAAGAAATTTGGGAGGCGAGGCCTTCTCGCTTCTCAGCAAATAAGTTTTTCCCCATCTGATCCTTCACATTGGAAGAGAGACACGGGCACTCAAATACTCAACAGAACTGTGATTTATTATAAGATGGGGTTTTTCAGAGTTGGCAAAAAAAGCAGCCCTATCCTTTCCCAGTTGGACTTCATGACGCAAAAGAAAGATTTTTTCTAACTGTAATCTTAATCTTTGCTAGTTTGAGTTTTACATTTTACAAATGCCGAAGTTGTAATGCTTCTAAGAAAGTTTTTGCAACGCTGACGTAGAGGCTTTCGTAAGACGTACGTAAAAATAAACTGTCCAGTTCTTCCAAGGACCAAATTAATAATTTTTGCAGCCTTGGCTATGGTACAGATTTTGCAGCCTTGGCTGTGGTACAGATTTTGCAGCCTTGGCTATGGTACAGATTTTGCAGCCTTGGCTGTGGTACAGATTTTGCAGCCTTGGCTGTGGTACAGATTTTGCAGCCTTTGCTGTGATACAGATTTTGCAGCCTTGGCTATGGTACAGATTTTGCAGCCTTTGCTGTGGTACAGATTTTGCAGCCTTGGCTGTGGTACAGATTTTGCAGCCTTGGCTGTGGTACAGATTTTGCAGCCTTTGCTGTGGTACAGATTTTGCAGCCTTTGCTGTGATACAGATTTTGCAGCCTTGGCTATGGTACAGATTTTGCAGCCTTGGCTGTGGTACAGATTTTGCAGCCTTTGCTGTGGTACAGATTTTGCAGCCTTGGCTGTGGTACAGATTTTGCAGCCTTGGCTGTGGTACAGATTTTGCAGCCTTGCCTGTGGTACAGATTTTGCAGCCTTGCCTGTGGTATGCGTGGCCTGCGCGTTATCAGGCCGCCCCCATTGACCGGCCACCGGACGCCGCTTTGTTTGTATGAGCTGGCTTTGGGTTTGGGGCTCTGGGTAGCCCCTGAGTTGGAGGAAATGCCACTCTGAAGGCGGATGAGACCTTTTTGGTCCAACGGCATCCCTGAGAGGAGATG
>LQNS02278091.1:48314116-48325640 GCA_001587735.2 Parhyale hawaiensis | reverse complement strand
GGCAGTACACCTGCTTGAAGTTTCAGACAATTCAGCAAATCGAAGGCAGTACACCTGCTTGAAGTTTCAGACAATTCAGCAAATCGAAGGCAGTACACCTGCTTGAAGTTTCAGACAATTCAGCAAATCGAAGGCAGAACACCTGCTTGAAGTTTCAGACAATTCAGCAAATCGAAGGCAGTACACCTGCTTGAATTTTCAGCCAATTCAGCAAATCGAAGGCAGTACACCTGCTTGAAGTTTCAGACAATTCAGCAAGTCGAAGGCAGTACACCTGCTTGAAGTTTCAGACAATTCAGCAAATCGAAGGCAGTACACCTGCTTGAAGTTTCAGACAAGCCCAAAGTAATATCTTCATTTCGGCGCCGAATCGAACGTGCCTCATGTGTTGCCTTTCTTGGGACGCTTATTAGCTACAGTACAAAGATACGTAGTGTAACCCTCGCTCATTTTGCTTTTCTTCCTAATGAAGAAAATAGTTGCAAGTTATTTTACTTTGCCTGTAAGAGGTAATAGCTCTTTGGATTTTCACGACAATTTCAGAATATCTTTAGAATGTTGCCTATCGCGAGCTATAACTATTTTCACTTCTAATCAATCGAAACTGTACTACTTAAGGCCATATATCCACATATCTCTAGTAAATTACTTTTCTTTGCAAGTTTCAAATCTAGCAGCAAATTTTTGCAATTTTCTATAGTGATCCTTTACGGGTAAGTGAACAAAAATATAGCAAAGATTATCACGCTCGCACAGTGATAACACCAAATATTTCTTGGAATGTGCTCAGAAATTCGGAAATCAGACCACAGAAAATATCGGGCTGGTTCATTATGGTTTACAAAAAAGGGACAATATTTTCTAGTCATTCACTGAAAAATTAACAACCTCACCCACCTCTAGTCAGGCAAAAGAAAAAAGAAATCCAAGCATGTAAATCATAGTGCATTTGAACGGAAAGTTGGGCAGCAGCGGAAAGAACGTAAAGGCTGCCAGTGTTGCTGTATCTATTGCTGTATATAACCTGGATAGGTGTGAACAATCTTAGAAAACACAATCTGAAATGCATGCTATATTTGTCTACTCTAGGAACTGCGCCTACTGCAAAGAGATGTACGGTGACTATTTCCATGGCGGAGACTGCGCGGAAACATGCATCCTGACCAGAGGCAACAGCATCCCGGACTGCAACAAACCCTCGACCTTCCACCGGTTCATCCGACGCTTCCAGTTCTCTCCATAGGCTCCTAAACTGTCCAGGCCTGGGTTCTGGAATGGTGCTCTCTATTAACTGGTCCAGGCCTCTCGTATCTAAAAGCGTGCTAGCAGCAAGCCACTGATTATATTTTTATTCTCGCCCTGAGATCTGGAAAGGGAGGTTGGAAAAGCTTCTTCCATAACCGGTCCAGGTCTCTCGTCTCTAAATTTGTGTCAGCAGCAAGTCACGGCTTATGCGTTTCTTCCAAATTATAAATGACTTTCAGTTGACTCTTCTAAAGGAAGCGCTGGAAGACTGGTTCCAACACTTGGTGCAGTCTAGTCTGCATTGAGTGCTGGCACGTTGTGGCTCTTGAACGCCTGACTTTGGCTCTCAAGTTCATGCTGCACTTAACTACACCTGCTAATTTCTCCCGCATGATTTTAAATTAAATTTGTTGAGTTAAAGCTCAAAATTTTGGTGCAATATTCTTGCAAGAACATGCACGATTCTGGAAATAATTAGGTTTTTGATCGCTAAGCTAATATTGTCAGGCTAACTTTAAACATATTCATGCTAGATAATTAGTAGTGCAGGTATTATAATAATTTGTGCTTGAAGCTTTTTCCGTTTAAGCTGTATTGGTTTTCAGAGTGAAACTAAATTTAATAAGAATAAGCTTCTCCAATTTAAGCAACCTGCAAGCAAATGGTTATGGTTAGCTTCTAACTAGCTCTCATCATCGAGGGACGATCGCTAGAAGTTAGAAACACTATCACCTTACTCAAGCTCTCTTGTGTAATGCAAGTTTTCGAAGTTTCTTTGGACAGCGAACACTGAACTGCATGTTTTTTGAATGTTATTTTGCCTTTCGTTTAAGTTTGACTCTTGATTCGACGTCGTTCCTATAACATCAGTTGCTGATGTTCACTTGAGGTCAGTGTTTATTAGACGTTCTGCAGTAGGCGTATTTAGGATTCACGTATCTCTTTGGGCAGGTTCCAAATACTGTTGTATTTTCAGTTTACTCCCACTGTTCCTACTGTAGACTTCCTAATAGACATGAATATTGCACGTTCTGCACCATAGATTTGGCAGTTTTCTTCTGAAAATATCATATCAATATGATTCGTATGAGGGCTACTTTGCTTACATGGATAACGCTATCAATGTGCGCTGCATTCCTGTCAGAAAGTAGAGGCTAATACGAAAACGTAGCAGACCGGCAATAGCTTCGCAAAACAAAAAAATTATGAAGGTTAATTTATTTATACAAAGACCCTCCAAAGCGTGTGATGAAGTATTCTAGAGCTGAATCACGCTGCTGGAAGTAAATATAATTTTCCAGCATCATTTCTTGCATATCGCAAGAGCTTACGATTTCCCCGGCACCTCAAGTAATGGAAATTTGGAACTTTTCTTGACTAAATTTAATTTGTACTCCAATTTGACTAAGACGCTAGAAATTATCATATTGTGTATAATCTCGTTGTACTGTGTATGTCTGCTAACTATGCCAACCTCTCATTAAAAGAATAGGTATGAAAGAATTAAATTCAATGTTAAAGGGAAGTTGTGCCATGGATATCATACTAATATAACTACATCTTAATAAGATGAGTGAGGTACGAATATTATGCATCTTATCTAAATTACACTTAGATTTGAGCACATAAAACATTGTCTTATCAATAATTTAAAACGAATAAAATATATAACGACCCTCGACCCCTTCCTCCCTTAAAAAACCTACGCAAAAAAAAAAAACGAGGGCACTATTTGTTTTAATTTCGCTTCAAAGAATTGAAACTATTTGTTCAGAACGAAAGTAAACCAAAACATCGTTCAGTGTTTTTTATTGTAATGAGATTATTAAGTAAAATTATAAAGCCAATACCTTACCTCGAACGTTGTTATATACTGCTGTTACTGAGACAAGCGATATTATATTTCAAAGCTAACTTGATTTCATACATGAAATTGACATGATTCCAATGGGAGCTCCTGCACTCGTGGATTAAGTCCATAAGCTTCCGTATATTAAAGTAAGGTTTATTTTAGCGAGATGGGTAATTGTAGATTGCAGTCGACACTGCAAAGCGAGTAAATTTCAAGTTTTTCTTTCAGAAGATTGCCCAAGACGATTATAAGCTAACCGTTTAATTGCTGAGACAACGGGAATAATTTTTTCTTCCAAATTGGCTGTATTAGTTCAAAAAGGTGTATCAGATTATCGTTAACTTCTTTTCTGCGTCTTTTCCAACTTGCTTTCGCCAAGAATCAAAAGGTTTTTAAGATAAACTTTGATTTCATCTTGCTTCGAGCAATTTTCAGTATTCCATTGATAAATTTTCAACTACTGCTACATGATATTTCGAAATTTTCTTCTTTTTTTGCGGAAGGAAACCACTGGTTTGCTTGGCACTTCAAGTGCCAAAAATGGTGAGACAGCAATAAGCATCTGACATTCTTTAGAAACAATAATCAATGTACGCAAATGAAATAATTTTACCTGCAAAAATGAGTTACTCGGGTGCAACTGAAGCATGTATCCCAGAATGAGTAAGTAGTTCCGTAAACTGGATTTAACAAGGTAATGTTCGAGTTTTATGGTTTTATCAACGATGGGCTTCTTCTAAAGTAGTAACGGGTAAATAATCATATGAATTCGCAATGTATGTCTCATTGTGTAATTTTTTTTTTATTGGACGATACTTAACCAAATGAGATTAGTTGAAAACACTTTTATGCAAGTAGTATGAGATTTGACAGCGATTTCTGAAGTAACAAATTTTCGAAAAATAAACAAGCCTTTTCTAATAATTTTGAAATTATTGGAGAAGTAAGTCAGCTATTTATTCTGAGTTTCATTATGCATATATATCTCTATTGATGATACTATCTCTACTGATACTATCTCTACTGATACTATCTCAAACGAGACACATAATTATGAATTGATATGAGAAATAGGAGAATCAGCTTATGAACCGATGCTTTAATTACGTGTACTTTGCATTACAGTGAAGTAAATGCAACGTTATTAATATTATTAATCTTAAAGTTTCATCTGAAAATCGAATAAAAAGTTATTTGCTTTACAAGAGAAGCAGCAACGTAAAACTACGTAAAGATTTCAGGAATTTGCAAGGGGTTCTATGTTTTTTTTTCTATTAGAGCCTGATATTTAATGCTTCAATAAAGCTTGCTGTTTAACATAATTAGGGTTATGTGAGTTATCGGAGTTTTAGGCATCTTTACATTATACACTGACTGTAAGTGCTTCATTATAACTTGCCGGTGATCATTATCTGAATTAAGTGAATTACCGTAGAAGGGAAAAGAGTGCCTGCTTACAGCGATGGCCAATGGGTAATGTATTCCGATGCAATTTTGTTTCCGCGTGAGTTCATTTCATATAAAATCTTTAACTCTATTTCTTTGTTATTTCTACATTCGTTTAACCCTATCCGTTACAAATTTTTTCAGCCGCTTGAGCGCCAAGGCGAGACAAATTTGCACCGCCCACTTAAAATGCTTATAACTTCATCAAAATGCTAGTTTTTTCTTCGGAGTCTCAGAGTCACTTATTCAACTATTATTCCACCTACTTCTTCAATAAAATAATAGCTAAGAGTAGTTTTATTGTTAATTAAATTTGAATACAAGAAAATTTCACCAGAGCGTACAGGGTGAATGCTCCAGCTGCAAATCTGCAGCAGTTATCATACTTTCACAATAACTGCAGAAGCTATAGGAACTGCACAGTGGCACTGCACTGATAGTTGCAGCAGGGAACAGTTAGAATGGGTCAGACTTAAATGATGCTGCCTGACGTCAATCCAGAAGCGGGCGCTCACGGCTATTTTATCACCGAATTTTCTAAAATAGAGTTACTTATCACGATTGTTGGCTATAATGTGCGGGTATCTTGGAATTTTATTGATGCTAATGAGAAATAAGGAAAAGTCACGGAAGTTTGGGCACCGAAAATCACGAAAAACGGTAGGGCGGTACAATTTTGTCTCGCTTTGTAGCAGATAGGGTTAAGTTTTATAACTGGGCTGACTGTTAGTAGCTGCTCTAGGTTTAAACTTTGCGACAAAATTCAAAAGTAATAATAACTGGTGAAGCCCTCTGAAAATACACATTTCCGCCAAACAAGGGTATGTTCAATAAAAATTTAAGTTGGTTCTGAAACCAAGATTTTCTTTATTTCATCACCAAAATTTGAGCATTTGTGCTTCTTAAGATCAATAGCAGTTTCTGTAATCTTCTTCAAGACCCATTTGTAACTTTTTGAGTTATATTCTGACATACACTAAAAAAATATAGTCAAGCACCTTAACGGACCAATCGATCATCACCAAAATTCGAACATTTGCACCTTAAAATATTATTAACAGTTGTTGGAAATGTCATGAAGATCTGTTCCTAACTTTTTGAGTTATATTCTGACAAATAGTACGACAAGCATATAGCCAAACACACAAATGAACCAACGGATCATCACATTTCTTTCAGTTCCTGGAAATTTCATTTCATAAGAATTTGGGTTATGTTACTGACAAAGAAAAAATCAAGCATAGGGACAAACAGACGGACGCTTCATCATAATTTGATCAGTTGCTCTTCGTACCATTCCCAATAATTCCTGCAAATATTACGGAGATTCTTTCATAACTGCTTGAGTTATATCACCAAGGAAAAACAGGCAAACAAATGCTTGAACAAATGTTCACCAAAAGCTAATCATCTGCTCCTCATAATATAACTAAAATTCCCTGTAAATTTCATATAGTTCCGTCCATAACTTTTCAGTTATCTTGGTGTCAGCCGGCCAACCAAAAAACAGGCAGACAACCTGCGGCGAAAAGATAGCTAACTTGGAGAAGGCAATTAGTGAGACACTGGGGCGATTATTGGCAGTCACCAGTAAAAACTAACGAGGATTCAGGAGCTTTGGACGATAAGTTATTCTAAACTAATTTTGTATAATAATTTCGTATAAGAGAATGCGTTGTTACTGTCACTAATAAAAGTATATCTTATATTCGGCGTTGTTTTTATTGCATGAGATTGGCACTCCTAAAGCAGCTGGGTTGATATTACTCAATCGAGTAAAATTAATTTTCTGCTTATTGGCAATTTCATGTCGATTGTCGCTTAGTTTTACAAGTTTTTAAGTTTCATTGTAGGGCACTAGCTCTTAATTCCTTTAGTGTGTAATGTCTTCTGTCTCTTTAAGCAAATAGCGTAAACTATACAAGAAACACTTAGAGTTTTATTTAAGATACTTGAGACTAAAGGACACACTTGTGTTTTCTGAAATATTTATCTGTAAAATGTGTTAACTAATAAAAAGTATACTTGACTCTCAATGCGGATTCTATAATTATCAGCTTGACTAAATCTTAACCGGATTTCCCACGTTTTCTCAATTTATAAAGCACAGACACATTCGCAATGGACTATGTTAATTTAGGTAGGGCACCAACATTTATAGCGAAGTAGCAGTGGGATATGAAGTCGTGATGCACGAAACCTTCCTATTTGGTTGCAACCCTTTTAGGCAGTGGTTTATTAAAATGTTAAGGGTTAAATCTTTCATGTCCAGGCGTCTGTTACAGCCGTATTCTTGAGTTATGAGTGCACATATAGAGCGCATGGGTCCAATAATTTTAACACAGGCTCGTGCGCCACCAGGGCACGTTTTAAATTATCAATGATTTTTGCCGAACCGTTGTCACTTCACCACCGAGAGGGCAACATCAAAAAGAACGTTTTAAGAGGAAAATCGCATTCAAATATCAATACTCGATATTTTTCAACAGAGTGAAGGTTATTTTGCTTCAAGTATCTAGCAATTTACAATAAATGATAGTTTTATAATTTAAAAGTAATACGTTATATTTATCTAGAGTAATAAATGGAAACTCCTGTGTGTCGGCTGTCGGTAAACCATCTAGTCTTTGTGCTTATATAAATTACAAAGGATACCTTAGGAAAACCTATCTCCGTTCTATTTATTCAGAGTTTATTCATCAATAAATGACATCAAGATGCTTTGTCGTGTTTTAGTGTCCTACAACGTTACGCATATAGTTTGGTTAGGTACTCTATTATATTGATTACTGATAAGATGAAGCTCAGAGGGGGGGGGCAAATACCTGCAGATAAAAAGGTGGACTATATCTACATTATACTGGATAAACGGCTACACAAAGTCACCTACAGATCATAGCGTGCGCTACCTCCACTATTATCATAACCTCCGCCAAGGAGGTTATGTTTTTTCTTGGAGTTTGTCTATCTCTCTATATATCTGTTTGTATGTTTGTCTGCTACCAAGATAACCTAACATGAAATAGTGGTTCTTTATGAAATTTACATGGAATATCAGGGATGTTTAGTAGAACAGATGATTACCGTTTGGTGAAGATCCGTTCAACTGTTCACTAACCAAGTTTCAGTGATTACATACATGTAGGTCCATTTCTCTGTGTGTTTCGAAGTTTGAGTTATGTTTGTCAATAATGATAACCCAAAACGTTATAACGAATCGTCATGAAATTTACAGTAGTTAGAAAATTAAAAGGCACCAATAACCACATTTTGGTGAAGCTCAGTTTGTTTGTTGGCGTATTTGACGGTACACCGTATTTGTCTTAGAGTTTGTCTGAACATAACTCAAAACGTTACAGACAGATCTAAAAAAAAAAATAACAGGAACTGCTATTATTCTCAAGAGGTACAACAATTCGGCGCGATATAGGCAGTGTACCACTGAAGCGCTAGTAAAATTTCTACTACTACTCAAGAGGAACAGATGACCAAATATTGACAATGATAAAAAGGAAATTCTAGTTTCGGGATCAGTTTGATTTTGTTTTGTTAATATTGCTTTGGCCAAAAAATGTGCTCGCAGAACACTTCTCTAGTTATTACTTGGACTAAAATTACACCACCGGCCCTCCAGGGACGACTAATGAAACCCAAATGGAGCTTTATGAAATACCAGGAAACCCAAAAGGAGGCATGAAAGATCCATTAAGATGCCATTTACAACTGACATAAACGCCTGCAGTTCCATACTGGCCCTACAAAACACCCAAGGAACACAAAGGGACCCAAGAACTCGAAAATTCAGTGATTTTGCAACTAAAAAAACTCAATTCAATGCATAATAGAAAAGGTCACAGAGACCCGTATATTGCTATAGCCAGAAATGAGGATATACAAAGATGTGATTTTTTTATATTCATCCTCCCTCCCTCGGCTTCTGACAGTGGAACTTCGTAGGTTAGAATAGCTTAAGTTACAACAGATATGTAGAATAGCTTTGATTCAGGTCAATGTAGTATCGGGTTTATGTGGGGGTTTTATTGGACCTGATCCACAGCAGCGAATTCCATGCAGGCCAAAACGGACTAAGGTAGAAAACAGAGACTGAACTGCTGAGTTCGGCGGTCTCTCGATCGTCTCTACTGTAGAGCTGTGGGCTTACACCGCAGCATCTGCATTTCCCCTCAGAAATCTTGGGGCAGGTACAGACCATGTTCTAGATAAATAGGTGCAAGGAGATGAAAAGGACCTACAGATAACAGCGTCTACTACTTTTACCGTCAATGGTAGCGGCTGCAATGCTACGAGGCATGAACTGTAACTAATGTCGCTGTACTTGCGATAAGGATTGCTCTTAACGTGTTTTTTGAGACCTTAAATACTTCATAAAGTATGGGAGTAATACCTGCGCAGCGACCGGCACCATGCATTCATTTAACGACTATTGTCTAGTGTCTTCATCATCACTTAGCACATAGTTGTTAAGTTGGCATATTCGAAATGCAAAGCTAAAAAAGTTTTGATCGTAATATTGGGTAAATCCCTCTCACTTATCATTGTGAAGCTTTTAAAAGGTTAGACGTAAGTTTGCTATAACAATAATCATATTACTTAGGTAAAATGAAGCCATATATTGGTTGACGGTCCGAGGCACACGTCAGCGAGTCCTTCGATAAGCATTCCATCTTCACTTTCAATTTTGGCTTGGTATCCCAACCGACCAGGTTCGTCGCTGCTATTAGAACACTCGAGTGCCGTCAAAAAGCAAATTCTGTCTGCCTGCTCTACCCAACTAGTTCCAATGACCTCATTTTATCCTTCAATACCTTCCTTTACTCTCATGCTGACGGAGCCATATTACTGAACACGTCTGTTGTGAGCAGTTTCTGGAGTACGACTGTCGCCAATTGAATATATTCAGATACTAGAAACTTGTCATAATATCCTTGTATGAAATTTAAATTAAAGCAAGCTAGGTAACACACAACATCTCTGATAGCTGTAGGTGACAGTCACATGCCTTCCGGCGAGCTGTGATCGCTATGAAAACCTCCACACACGCTACTCAACAGAACGTGTTTCGCATCCCAGTGAGTTAATGTTGTTATTTAATTAGCTCACACTTGCAAAGAATTTTGAGTTATAGTTCCCTCCAAGTTAGAAGAGATGTCCGAAATTTTTTAATAACTGTCTTTGCTGAGCCAACTGAACTGCATGGCAGTAAACATTTCAACATCTTTTTTAGTAAATTCAAAGCTCTGTTTACAAGGGCTCCATAAAACGTCCGGACGAATAGCTGAAGAAATTCATTCTTTTAACGAGCATGTGTATCAACCATTAAACTCCCATCGCCGATAATAGCTTGGTAATAAAAATAATGATTTCCCAATTTTATGTTGATAAAATTCTTATAAATTTATCCAAAACCTATGACACGTTAGGGCAATATCGTTGCAGTAGCTTAGATTGCACTGGGCATCGTTGTTCACTCTCATTCACGCTTAAATTTATCAATTCATCGACGATATTAGCTTTTAGCATCTGCAACATCAAAGGGGTAGCGAAAAGCCCGAGCCGATGACGAGAAGCAGCTATATACATAATCACGGAATCTGCTGACAGTACCACTCCTGATGTCGCTGCTGAATATGTTGGTCGTCACGTCGATACTGCATGTGCACAGATTCCGGAAGAGAAGGAAGGAGCGATCAGAGGCGGGGATTTCCAAGACTGTGCCTGGCAGGGGTTTGAGGAACATTGATCAGCTCCGTAGAAGGCCTGAACAACTAATCAAGTTCGTAATAATCCCAGATGGTCGACCTGGCGAACTGAAATTTGCACAGAATGGCATTCTTGAGGCACTAGCCTCCGTGAAAGTCCAGTTGAAGATGATCCCTCTTACTTCTAGATACAATTAAATTTTGAAGGATGTGATGGGTCGGATATGCTGGACATGAGTTTCATTTTTGCACTGAAGAGATCCGGGCGATACTTAATGGACCCTAACGGCCGGGAAAAAGATAGGTGCATTGCGGGGATCAGCATCAGCATCATTTGAGGCGTTAATAACAGGGTGAAGGAGTCATGATATGGACAGGCATCATCGGGGATATGGATAGACTACCGGAGGTAAAAGCTATGTCTGTTCTTTATTGCAATTTCCTTAGAGAATCCTTGGTATCTGAGTTACGGGAGTTACTTTTTTCGCTAGGTACTACGGGAAATTGCTGTTATGAATGAAGAATTGGTGATCTGGTAGCCATCTATCCCCCTCCAAGCGTCGCCTCCAACCCGATTTAAAATTCACTGAAAAGTTTTGTGCTATCATCGGAAGAGACATTGATAGTGATGAACGCCAGTACCTAATACGAGTGAAAGTAAAAAAAAATAGTTATCTCATGGGAAGACATGAGTACCACGGCAAAAGCAATCACACGTGTCACAATATGATAATGTCTGATTCCATCAGTAAAGGTAAAAGGTAAAGTCAACTTGACTGCACCCTTTCCTGGGAAACCCATACGCACTAGTTCGTGCTGGAAGCTCAGGAAAAATGACCCCAGAGGAGTGTACGACTGTAATCGACCAAGGATCGTCAGGAGCTATGGTGATACCGACGAAAGGCTTTTAGGCAGTGATATGTGCCCCTACCCTCCTGATTTCTGGGAAAAGCAAGTACCTCCACGGCAGCGTAGCAGATATCAAATGTTCAGTCATCGCATCCAGCGTCGCAAGAGCTCGCTTGCCTGCTTCGTCATTCGCACCAACAACGTCTAGTGCCACGAATAAGACATCTGTATGGCTCGCACGTGGTTAAATAATGAAGTTGTACTATAAATGTATTATGGTATCATAGCTACTCAACAATTATTTCCTATCACAAAGCAAAATGTTAATTTACAATGAATAATTCAGCAGAACTTGCTTGATCGTTCAAAGTGGGTCGTAATTTGTGAATATAAATTGATTCTAACACACGCA
>LQNS02278091.1:48295578-48309755 GCA_001587735.2 Parhyale hawaiensis | reverse complement strand
AGATTTAACTGTGATGAACTCCTTATTATTAATGGTAGACCATTTTTACTAACAGACGGTATTGGCATTGTTCTCCCTCTTGGGCCAACGCTTAGTAACATTTCTATACTGCACCATGAGTAGCAATGATTAGTAGACACTGTAAAACCTATGATTTCATCGACGTTATACGGATGAGACAAGTCTTTTATTTCGAAATTATAGTCATAGTAAAGAATTCTTTTCTTACATGAAGAGAAAGCATCCTAATAACAGTAGATTCACAGCAGAAACTGAAAGTCATGACGTAATAACTATTTAGATTGCTGAGTTAGAAGTGCTGACAATAAATTCCCTACTTCATTATTTAGAAGAGCAACGTTTTCTGGATTCGATATAAGTTCTTTCCGTTTTTGTACATTTCGGTTCAAATTGAATGCAATTCCAACCCTTAATCGCGAGGGCAAACAAAAACAGCTTAGACTGGATCATTCTTGATGCAAAATTTCACATTCTCTTGGATTTTTCCGCTGCAATGGCTATCTGACAACGCTCATTGGTTGTAAGCTTAGTTAGGTGGAAATTGGTCCTACTCAGAATTCCATCACTGTAAATTAACAGGAATCTTGTGCCTTGTTTGGAGCGCAGTCCAAAAGTGTGCTTCTGAATTGAAGACGTTCTTACGAGAGTATTTCGCAAATATCAACTTCGGTATCTTAAAACAAAAACTCATCAAGCTTATCAGTGATGTTCCGGAAAAAGGATGCGACTCCGGTGGGTGGCAGCCCGTGTCGTTTACGTGTTTAGGTGCTCACATTGTGATGAATGATACGTCGCGTAAACATAATTTGTTTCGTCAACAATATAAAATAGGATCAATTATTTCATTACGTACAATCGCTTCAAGAACTATGTAAATGCAAAACTTTGAATTGCTAAACGTACGTTTTTTTCAACAAATTTAATACCTGTAGAAGTAATAGCAAAGAAATTTGGAAAACAGTTAATTCTATTAAAAATAAAAGTAGAACTGAGAATAGCATTAAACTAAGTTTCAGAGGGACCCGTGGAACTGACCCGGTCTTGCTTTAGAGTATCTCTAGAAACTACTTTTCGAGCATAGCAGATGAGCTTGAGAGGTCAATGGCTACATCAAACACCTACCCTACTTCATTAAATTTTATGGATGGCTATGTGATCGACAGATCTTGTTTCGCTCGTCTTACTACTGAATCTGAAGTTACCAGTATGTTTTCATCCTTCAAACTGAAAGGAGCTCCTTTGCATGAAACACCAAATTTTATTTATAAGGGAATTTCCAGTATCAAATCTGGAATAGCCGCTAACCTGTTTAAGGCATCCATTTTCACTGGTGTTTTTCCTGATGCATAAAAATTGCCCGGGTAGTTCCTATTTTCAAAATTGGTGACAAAACATACGTAGCGAACTATCCACCAATATCAACCCTTCCTATTCTGAGCAAAATTTATTCAAAAGCTAGTGTATTAGCGTATATGGTCTAATTTAAATAAATTTTGAATTTTATGTATAACTCAATGTGGATTTAGATCTCAATCATGCACCTCTGATGCAATATGTGAATTTTTGGATCATGTTCATGGTGCTGTTGAAAACGGGATTTTTTTCTAGGGTTGTTCCTCGCCTTTAGCAAGGTATTTGCCACGGTAGACCGTAGAATTAGAATTCTCTTAGAAAAACTGGAGTTACTTGGTTTCAGGGGACCAGTGGGGAGGTGGTTGTAACAGGAAGCAATTTGAGAGTGTAATGAATGTACGTTCTGCTCATAAAATCATGACAAGCGGTGTACGGCAGGGGTCCATACTTGGTCCATTACTCTTTTTACTTTATATCAAATGACATGCACTGTTCCACTACCCTCGATATTATTCACTACGCTGATGATACCACCGAGTTTTTGCACCATAAGGATCTGCAGTCTGCCTCAGCACATCTAAATAGTGAATTAAGCAAATTTGATACTTGGTTACAAAAAATCGATTATGCTGTTCCCGTGCGAGTTAGTCCTGTGTGGGGACACCTTCGTGCATAGGTTCCCGGTTCTGTCGACATACTGTATGTCCCTCCCTCTTTTCGCTGCGACATCGTTCCGCTCGGAAACGGAGGATTAAACTTTCCCACTATAACTAACTGCCCATTCTGGGGTACCGGGAATAGCGCCTTTGGGTGAACTCAGCATCGGCCACGGCAGGGCCTTTGATGCCTCTTTCTTTCGCGTCTACTTCGCTGCCTCCGTTTTTCATACTCGTGCTGGTGGCGCCTTTTTCTGTACTTCCTCTTCTTTCCCGATTGACTGTTCCCATGCACGTAGCTCTCGTGCGGGAGCACCTTCGTGTGTGAGTTCCGCGTCTCTGTTAACATGCTGTCGCCACTTAGTTCTTCGTCTGTTGGATCGCCTTTGTAGCGCGGCGACAGCTTAAGCGTCTCAACGTATCATTATTCACTAGTTGTATCTATTTACAAGAATCCGATATACATACAACATAACATAATTAGTGGAGTCAACGTGCATAGTTTGTCTCTCCAGTGTGCACACGGGCAGGGGTTGCTGGGAACAGCTGTTGGGCTTTGTAAGCTCGGTCACTACAGCTCGGCCACGCGGGTAATACTGTAATTATCTATTGTGTACCTCACACATGTTACTATGGACCTAGAGCCCAAATAGCTCTTTCAGCTACCAACGGGCTTCACACGAATATCTAATTTTTAAGAACTATTGTAATATTGACGAAGTATTAATGAACTTTATTGTTATTACGTGTTTAAATTTGAAAAACAGGGCTTGGGGACCGAATGCCCAAACGCCTTATAAAGTTACGTCTTCCTTAAGTGTACAGTTGCAAGCACAAATGCAGAGACACAGTGGCTCAAGTTTTACAATAATGTACCTAGTGAATATCGGCATAAAGAAGTGATAAAATCAGAGCAGTGGTACCGGCACTTCTCCACAGAACTGTACAGTATACCTTACCGTAACTTTACGAGACGTTTGAAAATCTGGCTCCAAATTCAGTAACGTTACGACATTATTGGACCTACTGTCTTGTACCTAACCACATCTCTGTCATCTGAGAAAGTCGATCTATATAAGTCCCAAGCTTGTAATTCTAACTGTAAAACTTTATACCGAAGCACCTGTGCATCCGGCCTATGAACTAGAGAGCTCATTGCATGCTACTTGGGCTTGCACACCCCAACAGGCGTTTGAGCTTCGTAAATGAACTAACAACTGATAACTGTGAGAGACATTAAGGATTGGACTTTATAAGCTTACATCTACCTTGATAAATATGGGCCTAGGATCGCAGAACATACGGCTGCAATTGTCATACTGCCAATTTTACATTATTAAAGCTAAATTTAACAGTATTTTTATTGATCTAGCATCGACAATTTTGATAAGGCAAATTAGCAGGAAAACACTATCAGAGGATAATATTTGTATTTTTTCGGCATTTTTATTATCCTTTGGATTGATATCGAAATACTGAAGAAAATTTGGAGACATATTGTCCATGTTTTCTGCAAATCCCCAAATCATAGAATTCACGTCCATTGAAACATTCCCTGATCTTTTGTGTAGCATTGGTGATTGTGCAAAAAAATAAATGCCGCTAACATGGCTCATGTTGCATCATTAATTAAATGTAGGATTCGCTCTTTCGATTATAATGTTAACACTGGAGAATTTCTTAACCAAATCGATAATTGGGATGTAGTTAGTACACGTGTTTTATCTTATGACTTTAAGAAATGAAGGTTTCTGTTCAAATTCAATGCAATATCACTTATTCGTCAAGAAGCGTTTACAGAACTTTTAAACAAATAGCCTTTCGTAGAATGGTAAAAATTTGTAGCATTTGCTCGGTAAATTTCACCAATTCTGGCTCTAAATCAGAAAAATTATTTAGAAGCACAGTATGTAGGGCTATCGCAAAAAAAGTTGAACGAAAGAAATGTATTTACAGAAGTTCTCTTCTTAGCTTCCAAAAGCTATAGAAGAACTAACGGTGCAAAATATTTTGCACTGTGGACGAAAGTTGTTTATCAACTAATAAAAATGTAGAGCTTATAAGCCCTTAGAAAACCTCAGATATGAATATGTACTGTCAAAGTCCTCGTATTGTCACGAAGCTTCATGAAAATACAGTTTAAAATTTTGTTTTTTCTAATAAACTGACATCCAAGTATCGGTTTCTGAATCTATTCACCATTTTTATTAGCATTTTTTCTTCCAAGATCTAGCATTAAATGTCAAATATCATTTGGCAACACTGTTTGTCAGACTATTCAGTCTGGTGCGCACAGCCTCTGTGAACACCTTGACACAAGCACCAGGGACGTCTTTCATATTTTAGCCAAAGTGTCTTGTTTCCTAGATTTCAGAATTTTAAAATCTCTGCTAATTTTTTAAACCTAAACCAAATGTCCATGACTAAAACAGTGCTTTTCCTTTGCAATTGACAAACACTTAATTTTTCTCCATAATTAGTTTTTTCTTCTTCCTTATTATAACTTGCAATTTTGACTACAGGGGACGCTTCTGGTTTTGACAGACACTTTATTGCTGAAGGTGACCGGAATTTGTGAGGTCGAAACATCCAGTATAAGATTTTATTCACGAGTCCTCGTTTCTATCCACGCATGATTGTCGCAAACTTTACTAAATAATAGTTTAAATTTCCCCGCCTCTGCAAACAGCGTTTCAGAGAGCATATAGGCGAGAACATAGAGTATGTTGTAATGTTGATGGCTATTAGGAACCCTTGCACGATGGTGTTCCAACACTAGATTAAAGTGCATCAGAACAAAGTATTAGGAAAGAGGAAAAAGTGCAAAACAATATATATGTATAAAATCAATCAGCAGGAGTGTGAAAATTAATGAAAACCAAGTGAAACCTATCATAATTGCAAGCCTTACGTTGTTATGAATTATGAATTATATTGTTCAAAACTTAGTATTGACAGCAATCGCCATCGAATATAAAAGAAATCATCTAAGGCAGTTACGATAAGATGGAGATGATTGCATGGTGACGGTAGAAGCGAGCACGCTTCATGAACCACACACGTGATCCTATGCACGTGAGTTGTAAGGGGAAGACCTTCATTATTTGTGGGGAAAATAGTCGCGTGGAAAATTTCAAGGAGAGGATGGACAACTTACCGTAGTAAGAGATGGTTTGCTTTTGTGTTAAAGATAAGCAGAAAATTTAGGAACTCGTGCAGATCAGGTCTGCTCGCCAAGGAAATACCAGTCAAATATTCAATATTTCAAAGTAGAGGAATGACCAGTCACGTGTGATACATTATTTCATTTTTGATCCTTTTGAGTTGAGAGTCGAGTTATGGTTGTATTGTGAAGAAGCGCCAAGCAATATGCAGCCTACGTATGCACCGCACACGACATAATTATTTACTCTGCTACTGCGTATAGAGCAGGGAAAAGTTCAATATTACGTTCTTTCATTTAGGAGATGCCTACTGGGTATAAAATAGTAGGTATTGTCTTAGTAAAATTGTGACTTCTATCTCGGCCAGCTATAATGAAGGCAAAGAAAATGCAGCGGCACGGTACCTATGTTGTTCATCCTCGTGGCAGTTGTTTCGCATCTTGAAAATCTGTTTCTGATTAAATTATAAAGGAGCTGAGTATGATCAGTTGTAAAGTACATGGCATAAATTGCCATCCCCCTTCCTTTGCTGCTGAAAAAGTTAAGTCCAATACTATGGTCAATAGGATAAAAAGAAGTACAAACGTGATCACAAACATTATTAAAAACCAGAAGTTTCGGATTATTAAAAATCCATCATCAGTGTTCTGAAAATGACAAAATTAGGATTATAAAAAGGTGGCTAAGAATAACAAGAATTAATCTCTCAAAGGTAACCGCTAAAAACGTGAATTATCTATGAAATGATAGAGAGCTTCACAGCCGATGAACACTCGTTCAGTTCCGGTCCGGACTGGCAGTGCCAGTCCACTGCTGAAAAATTGCAATGGCTACAAGTTAGCACAAAACTAAAACTAGATAAAGCCCATTATATTTTTCGTTCAGGGCATGGCGATCTCTTCGACGAGAGCATCTCCAAGTGAGCTACACCCACATAAGGTCTAGTCAACAAATGCTTTCTGCTTCTGAAGCTAAGCTATGGAATGATTTTCCGAATTAGTCCACCAGGATGGTGTAGACGCATTTCGAGAGATCCTAATAATTGAGTTGAAATTCTCTAGGTAAAAGTGAAACACTCTCACAAATAGCAGAAATCTCTGTTGATATCTTCTAATTTGCCCTTTTAATTGTCTTCTATGATGCTCCCAAAAACCATTATTCACAGATAAGTTCTCGTCCATCACATAGCGTGGAATCGCAGTCATTGAGTTGAATTAGATTCGTAACGTGCAGCGTATTTTTAACTGTAATATGCCTATTTTATTTTTGGTAGATGTTTACAAGTGCACCAAGCTCGATTTTTGTATTTTTGTTGACATATTTAAGTAAAAGAAGGCAATTAAGATTTTTTTACGAATATAGTTTTCGTCGGAAATACTTAATTTTCAAGATAATTGACTTTGAAATTCCCATTGTTTTCCTATGGGAGAAAATATCCGGAGACCCAAGAGGAACCTAAGCTGACCTAACCTAACCTTACCCAACCTAACTTACCAAACCTAACCTTACCTAACCTAACCTAACCTTACCTAACCAAACCTTACCTAACCTAACCCGACCCCAAGAAACCTATCAAAAAAGTTTTCCATTACCCTGTGCGAGTAGGGTTATTTCTCTCATTCAAAAACAATGAGAACTTCAAAGTTAAATATCTCGAAAACTAAGCATTTCCGATGAACACGTTATTGCTGGAAAAAGGTCTTAAAATACTTTCTTTTACCTAACTATGTCAACAAAAATACTAAAAGCGAGTTTGTAACGTTTTTTTAATGAGGTATCATATTTTTACCCCTTCTTTCTTTTAATCAACTCATTTTCAGTGCAGATTCCAAAAATGACGTCCTTTTTGTCAGTCAGAACTACTTTTTGAGATACAGTATATGACTTTGAAGTTCCTATCGTTTTCTATGGGAGAAAATATCCTGCGATGGCACAGTGTAATGGACAACCTTTTAAATAGTTTTTTTTTTAACCTAACCCAAAGACATAACTTGACTTTTCTTAACCTGATCTAACCTGACCTAACATGACCTAACCTGACTTAACCTGCCCTGACCAGACCTGACCAGAGCTGACCAGACTTGAACAGACCAGACCTGACCAGACCAGACTTGAACAGACCAGACCTGACCAGACTTGAATAGACCAAACCTGACCAGACCAGACCTGAGCAGACCTGACCAGCCTTGACCAGACCTGACCAGGCCTGAACAGACCTGAACAGACCTGAACAGACCTGAACAGACCTGAACAGACCTGAACAGACCAGGTTTGATTACGTTAGATTTAGTTAGGTAAGATAAAGTAAAGTTAAAATAAAACTATTTAAAAGGTTGTGAGTTACACTGTGCCATCGTCGGATATTTTCTCCCATTGGAAAACAAGGAGAACTTCAAAGTCATATATCTCAAAAAGTAGAGCCGACCACTACAAATCGATTTCAGATTCATGATCTGCATTGAAAAATCAGTTGATTAAAAGAAAAAGGATTGAAAATGATACCTCACTAAAGTAAAATATACCAGCGAGTTTGGTGTACTTGCAAAGTAATACCATATTTTTTTTTCATCATAAATAGCTTGAAAATTTTCAAACATAAAACGTGCACCATATTTCAAACTATGATATGTCTATTTTTCAGTCCTAAATTTTCATTCTTTTTATCATACCGTATATAGGACAAAAATGCGAAACAAGAACGTTTATCGAAAGCTGAGCTACTTCTATAGTTTCTAACGAGTTCAAAGTGACTGCACACTAGTGTATGTCCAACTAATGGTAAAACTTGTCCCATGTGTTACTTCTAAGAATGTTACTTATAAGAATGAATACCTCAGGGTGCCATGCCCATGATTTGTTCGGCACTGCACTCATATGAGAAAATATATGGTGTTTCTTTCTCTCTACGTATTCTGCTCATAGTCCATTTCTGCCCCTTTTAAAATGTCATTAGTCTGCCCTACAAATATTGTGAATTTATACTGCATTGATCATGCAGAATTTTTCTCCAAATTATTGAACGATAATATAATTGCAGCTGTAAGCGAGACACAAGAACTCAACCTCACCTATACTCAAAGATAATTCAAATAAATATTGAAGTTCATTCTGTATTTGAATTCGATTGCATCCGATTACATCTGGCATTGGAGACATTCATCGCGCTACCTACGCATTATTTTTCAAATCCTTGTACAATCTTATCGTCCACCAGTTAGGGCTCGCTTCTCTTAATAGAATTACAGCTCATGTTAAAATCCTCAATACCATTTGATGCTATCGTATTGTCCCTGGAACATCTTTACGTAAGCAATTGATGGCCCATTACAAATTTCTTCTGAGCAACTATTCACAATTCTATAAACAGTCTTGCATTAAGCAAGCATGCTTAGCATACGACAATCACGTTCATCTTTAAGACCTATAATCACGAGCGACAGGGTTATTTGAGTCGCTGTTAATTCTGAATGTCAACGGCGCTATTAATCTTACACAATGGTACTGCTGCATCAACACTGAGAAGCACTTTGTTATATTAAGGTAGCCTTGGCTGTTCATAGTATTGACGAGTATTTCTGCCCGCGTACTTCCTATTATAATATTCTGAGAAGCTTTTACATGTTATGTACATGATATTTCTGAGAAGCATCGATGCTTCAAACACTTGAAAGCTGAATAGCCTGGGCAAAAAAAGTACCGGTAATCTATATCAGCACCAGCAAGTGATACATCGAGGAAGAGCAGGCTTGCCGTAGTAGAAGAATCTTCAGACTTGTAGCCTACACAAGCAAGTAAAAAAAAATGCTTTGCCTCAGTCAATCGTCCGCATACATTGCTTGGTCAATTAAAATACTACACACTTGCAAAGAATTTTGTGTTTGATCTCTATAGGCTTGCAGAGATGTACGATGCTTAACTAACGGTCCTTACTGAGGAAACTAAACGGAAGGCTATTATTTTATTTAATAACTAATTTTATAGTACGCTCAATGGCTGTGCTTACGAGGGCTAAACAATGAGCTGACGAAAGTAGTTTTTTTACTAGCGTGTGTAACAGGCGTTAAAACAGCTACCTATTCCTTCGATAAATATGACAAGAACTAGAGCACTCCGAGAGCGTATATCTCCGCCAAGCGAGGCAACAGTAACAAAAAATTCAAATTGGCTCTGAAACCATAATTTTCTTTATATAGACTCCAAAATTTAATCATTTGTGCCTTTTGATAGTAATAATAGCTCGTGCAATTTTTCTGAAGATCCATTCATAACTTTTTGAGTTATGCTACTAACAAACGTTATGACAAACATCAGTCAAACATGCAAACGAACATACCGATCTGCACCAAATTTTAATCATTTATGTCTTTTAACATAACTAACAACACCAATAAATTTCATAAAGATCCATTCATTATTTTCTGACTTATTGTGCTAACAAGCATAAATTAAAAACAGTGACAAACGAACGAACGAACAAACAAACGGATCATTACCAAAGTTCAGTCATTTACTCTTTGTTTTATACCTAACAACTCATGTTAATTTCATCAAAATCCATTCGTACCTTTTTGAGTTATGGCATTGAAAAATGAGGCAGACAAACAAACAAACGGATAGATATATCTTCACCAAAAGTTAACAATCTGTCCTCCTAACATACCTAACAATACCTGTAAATTTCATCCAAATCGGTTCATAACTTTTTGAGTTATCTAGGTGACAGACAGACAATCAGCCAAACAGACAGACAAACAGGACGAAAACATAACCTCCTTGGCGGAGGTAAAAATATACCACGCGTGCAGAATATGCAAACGTCCAAAAGTGTGAAAAAGTCATTCAGTTTTGCTTGCTACGTATTATTCTAAAAAATAACCTAGCGTGCTGCAACTGAAGGTTAACTTAGAAAATGATGAAATCTCGCGTATAGCGTGAAATAAGGACTATCGGGAGGTAGGGGCAGGGGTAGGAGGAGGAGCAGGAGGGGGATATGCAGTTTTGACAAGAGCGTGCCAGCTTTGACGATGTGCGTTGGCAATCTTCGGTCGATTGCAGCCGTGCAGTCTCTTAAAGCCTAGCGGGCAGCTATATGCAGGGTGAACCTTCTCGGAAGACTTCTGTCCTTGCATTATTATCCGTTATATAAGGCAATTGCAATGAATGGTGTCTTTCTTAGTGCAAGTTATATTGCATAATGCACGTTTAGTGGTCTGTAGGCACAATGTGTGACACAATAGAGCGTTCGGTCCGCCACAAAAATATACGTTCTCTACAAGTCATGTAACGTCTAGCCATGCAACGCTCAGAACCACTGTGGCTGACGGCTAGACGCCATGCTGGTTGCCAAGTACCGCCTAGCTGTGGCAATAACAAACACTTTCTCCTCGATGCCACCAGCCGATCAGTGCAAAAGTGCTCACTTATTTGATTCTACGGAACGATGAACACCTTAGTATCGAAGAGGAAGAAGTAGAATCAAAACTTTTCCAGTCTAAGCCTAAATCTTTGATAGCGTTTTGCTATGTCCTATACAGAAGCTCATCCTTCGCTTAGATTTGCTTATCAGTACACTTAAGTGGCCTTTTCTGGCCGAACAACACCTGTATTACGTTCGTAATTTTTTGCTTATGACCACCAGCGTGACACCTCTCGCATGAGGCACGTATAATGAGCCATAGGGTTATGTTAATAAGGTCTATCCCCCTTTTTATGTTACGGGAAACTGCATCCCAAAGAAGAGGCTTTACGTATAAATAACAGTTCTAAGTCTATCTTCCACCAGGCCTCCGAGACGCCTTACATATCGCCCCCACTTTGCTGCTCGTATTATGTGCAACTCTAAGATTATCTTTACAATCGTTGCTGCTATTTTTCTGCTCGCGTGCACGGGTTCTTCATATTGACCGACGCACTATAATTAAATTGATTGCAGTGATGACTGAACTCGGATTAGTCTGCAACTATTTGATAAAAATATCAGTTAAGGTAAAAGCAGCTTGACCGCACCTGCTGTCTGTATGCGGCTAACATGGACGATGCATAACTCTTCTTATACGAGCAGCACTCGCTCTAACCCGACGTGCCTTATATCGGTGGTGCTTAACGATACTTTAGCGGTGAAAGTTAATAACATTAGAATTAGTCAAGGCACGTTAGGGTTAGACGAGGTATGTTAGAATTAGGCAAGGTGCGTTAGCTAAGAAGAGGGAAAGACGAGGTATATTTAATAACTCGAACAGCTTAAGAAAGCGTAGAGTAGGATCTGGTCATGACCACCACAAAAATCATCACCAAAACAACCGCCGTTGTACGTACGGTTAGTGGTAGCTGGCGACTCCATTGTCCCACGCACACGCACTATCGTAGATGGCATTGCCGAGCTACAATAACTTTCTTCTGCTGCTCCTTTTTCCTTCCTCGCCATAGCCCTACGCCACCACACTTTTGTGTTAACTTAAGCGAGGGCTAAGGTGTGTTCGCGGCTAAATTGATTGATTGATCAAGCACTCCAGGTGTGGTCTTGCAGACAGACAGACTCAAATGTTGACTAAACCGAAGCAAGGAAGGCAAGTTCAGGAGATGGCTGAGGTGCTGCAGTGTAAGATCTTTGCCGACGGGTTTTGTACTCTTGAGGATTTACTGCGAACACGTACTGGTCATATTTGCACCACGTACCTGGTACATGTCTTCCGTTCCGCAGTTTAGGTCTCACCTGCACACCTTGCTAAACTCATTCTGCTTCTGATGTCCCCAGCAAAGGTGTGTATGGTGCCGCGCTGAGATAAATAGATTTTCTTTATTCATTAATGTTATTGTGCTTTATAATTTACTTCTCTATATCGTTGCTTAATACTGGAATATTGTTACATGAATTTTCTTAGCTACATCGTACTGAAGTATACGTGGAGGACTGATAGTTCGTAAGATCGAAAATGCATTAGAACTTTCTATTTACGTAGACATTTCTTCTTGCGCAGGAGAGTTTTTCTAAGCTGTCTGGCCAAGCTTGATATTTGGTCAATAGTGTCAAGTTGCTACCTGATTTGAGGCTGATATTGTTCTCTGATAATTGAAGATATTCTTTTTCTATGAAGAACGACTTTATTTGTTCCCTTGATCACGCCGTACATCACACAACGTTGTTGGGTTTCTGGGTTCCCCAATGTACAGTGCGTTACCTTTGATTATGCAAATTCAATTTCTTTTACTTATCTTTCAATATAAGGGTCAAACATTTAAAATATGAATAGTAAGTTAGTGCACAGGTATGTTGTAACTATAAAAACAACTAGAGAAAAAGAAAACGGAACAATTTCCCACGTTTTGGCAAAAATTGCTTATCGCACGGGGTTCTGCTGTTACCCCAGATTATGCAACATCCCCCTCGAGTCTACATGGGCAAGAAATGCGGTTTAAAATATTGAAGAAAAGATCAAAGTGACCTTGTTATTGGCTTCTGGTAAGACAACACTCGAAGTTTCCAAGGAATTACAGCGTGATCACCGAACAATTAAGGCTTATGCAATTGAAGGTAAAGTCAATAGGAAAACTCCGGATAGAGCCTCTACGAGGAAATTGACTACTTGGGATATGCGACATTTGAAGGTTTCTGTCCATAGAAAACAACTTTCTACAAGTAAGGCGATATTTGAAGACGCTGGACCCCGATACTAAGCAGAAAGACAAGATGTAAGGTTCTGCAGAAGCTAGGAAAAGTGAAAAAGGCAATTAAACGACCACTTCTTACAAAAACTCATAATATATATAAAGAAAATATGGTCATATGGGCTGAGGAGAACATGAAAACAGATTTCTCCAATGTCATATTTAATGACGAATGCAGAGCCACTCTTGATGGTCCAGAGGGATGGGCGTCGGGATGGGTCTTCCATGACCGACCTCAACAGACACGGCTTAAGCGTCAACAAGGTGGTGGAGGCATAATGTTTTGGGCCGGGATAGTAGGGAACACCCTTATTGGTCCATTTGAAATGGCAGAAGGAGTTTAACTGAATGCAGAAAAATACTGCCAGTTTCTTGAAGCCAACTTGATTCCATGGCTTGATGAGCAGACTATCGCACGTAGATTCAAATTGGTATTTCAGCACGATAACGCTCCCTCACACCGAGCACGGTACACTGCTAGCTAGCTTTTGGATGGAGGATTCAAATCAAAAAGGATTATGACCTGACAAGCGAATAGCCCCGATTTAAATCCCATTGAGAACCTCTGGGCAATGATTAAAAGGAAGGTCTATTAAGATGGTCGGCAGTTTTTGAGCAAAGTTAGCCTGTGGAATGCAGTAAAAACAGCAGCAGATTCCATTCCACCATCTGAAATATCAAACCTGCCAAAGTTTGCTGATAATCGCCTTAGAACATCATGAAAAATGGAGGTTGCCATGTTCAAAATTAACTTGTTATGTTTACCACTACTGAACACTTATTTCAGTGTTTCTTGAATTGTTTTGGTTATAATTTCTTGGTTTTGGACGTTTAATGACATTATTCCTGTTCACTTGTATTTATTTTCTCTTTATGACGTTTTTATGAGCTCGTTGCATAAACTGAGGTAACAGTAAATAACTCGTAAATAAGCAAATTGTATGATAAACTTAACCAATGGCTAAATATTTATCTTTCAAGTGCTGTTTAAATTGGCAACATAGCCATACATTTATTTAATATTGATATTTCAAAGTTATACACTCATCTTGAAAAATTAGGTAAAAAAATCTATTTGCATAATCAAAGGTAACGCACTGTAAATACAGTGAGCGAGGGCTTTCAGGGAGAAGAAGCAGTGGTATCGTACAATTACAGCAGTTAACTGCCCTTTGCAAAAATCTGTTTGTAAGAATGTGGAGGAATCACTACCACTGTCCGCCTTTCTTGCCTCTGTTCCTTTTTCTTCCTTACAAACTACGTAGCCGGACCCGATTGGGCCTTCAGTACTGAAGGACCATTGGCTCCTGTAGGGGAG
>LQNS02278091.1:48271160-48289159 GCA_001587735.2 Parhyale hawaiensis | reverse complement strand
TACCATCTCTGTATACCATTGCTTTAGATATCTTGGTTAGGTTTGTACATGACTTCCCCTGAAGTTACTAGCACCCCGGCGTAAATTAGGGTTACCCGGGTCTCACCGTAGCGCCCAAATCCTGTAACTTATATTTGTGTTTTCTTAATTATATGTAGCTGCGAATTTCTCGCTACCTTTGCGTATTCTTACCCGTCTGCCCGCTATGCCGAAGAACCTGGCCTTCACAAAGAAATAAAGTAATATTATGTCACTCTGCCGAGTGGACCGTATTTCTGCCTCTGCTTTCTTCTGTGTATGGTATTTCATTGTTTCATTTTGTATATATCTGTACATTTCTGTATACTTCTGTATTTTTCTGTAAATTTATGTATATTTCCGTTTATATAGTCATTTCTCTCTTGCTTTCTGGTGACGTGGAGAGTAACCCGGGACCGTGTCAGGCTGGGAGGTGTCGTGTCCTTTATTGCACTATCAGAGGAATGCATGCGAACCTCGCGGAGCTTGGCTTGTGTCCCGTGGTGTTGATGTCTTGTGCTGTTCCGAGACGTTGGTGACGAGTCGGAGGCACGACACGGAGCTTGCCTTAGCGGGTTTTCAGTCCCCTTTTCGCAGGCTATGGGGATCGGGGCCTGGATTCTGTGGCAGGGCCGTCTATGTCCAGAGGGAGGTCTGCGCGTACCGGCAAGCAGTGCATGATTGTGCCTGTCATGAGTTCGTCGTTGTGAGGGTGAGCGGCCGTCTGAATAATTTTTATTTATTCTTATATCGGAGCCCCACAACTAATGATTCAGTGCATGACTGCTTGCTGATGGCGATGGCCTCGATCCTGAGTACGGATCCTAACTCAGAGTTTGTTTTTGTGGGAGATGTCAATGCACACCACAGGGACTGGTTGGGATCTGTGTCGCCGACTGATGGTCATGGTGTGGTTACGTTGGACTTTTGTCCTTATATAGTTGTGTGCAGCTAGTTCATGTGTCCACACATGATGCTGGTAAATGTCTTGGCCTTGTCATAACTGATGTCCCAGACTTGATGACTGTCAGTTGGCTCTCCTATTGGTACTACTGACAATTCACACTTTGTTATGTTCCTGGACCTGAATCAGATGGTTCCTGTGGTAGACACCAGGAGAGTGGTGTTCGTTAAGAGCAGGGCTTACTGGTAGACTACTACTGGAGCAGTAAGGGCGTTACTTTGTGGCGAGATTATCTGTATTGATAATCCTTACTCTGTTTTTAGTGACATGACTGTGTCTGTTTTGGAAAGGTTTGTCCCGAAAAAGACAATTCTTGTGAGGTCTCGGGACAAACCATGGTTTGATGACAAGTGTCGGCTAGCTTTCAGAGTTAAACAAGCGGCTAATCGGGCATGGCGGCGTTAGCGTGGCCGGACGTTGTGGCTCACCTGTGTTGATCGTAGGGCCGAAGCTAAGCGTGTGTATGAGAGGACACAGCATCTTCAGAGACAGCGTTCCAGGCAATCGTTGCTGAGTATTGACTATCCACATCGTTGGTGGAGTGAGCTAAAGGGTTCAGTGTTTGGGGCTGAACCTTTGTTGCCGCCCCTTGTTGGTCCCGGTGGGGTATCATTGCTGATCCTTGGCTAGGGCAGAGCTCTTGTCGGCTCACTTTGACGGAAAGCAAAGCAGAGACGTGTTGTCATTACCTTATGGATGTCACCCTGAACCTCGTTTAACTTCTCTGGCGTTTAGATCTGCAACAATCAAGGTGCTGCTTGACAGCCTTGATCCTTATGGAGATGTGGACCCGGTGGGGATGTTTCTTTTGTTTTATAAGCAGCTTGCTGGCATTCTTGCCCCTAAGCTAGCAGGGTGATCTTCCGGCGCCGGATACAGTTAGGAAATTTTCCCCGTTGTTGGCGTACTGGGAATATTACTCCTATTCCCAACGGTCCAGTGTCACCCCATGTAGCCAACTACCGACCCATTACGTTGACGCCCATTTTGTCGAAGGTGTTCGAGAAATTGGTAGCTTGTAAACGGCCGTCTTGTTGAGGTTACGGGTTTGCTGCCTGCCGTCAGTTTGCGTACAGAACTGGTTCGGGTTACTGCGACGCATTGTTGTCGGTGTCATCCCATTTACAGGCTGCGCTGGATTGTGGGTCTGAGGCACGCCTTGTACAGTTGGACTTTAGCGCGGGATTTGGCAGGGTCAACCACAAGGGTTCATTATACAAGCTTGAGTCTAATGGTCTGGGTGGTAGGGTTCTGTCAATCATTTGCGATTTTGTTTCTGAGCGAACGCAGAGTGTGTCTGTTGACGGCGTTTTGAGCGCCTCAGTCGCGGTGGAGTCCGGCGTTCCTCAGGGTAGCGTACTTGGCCCACTGTTATTCGTTCTGTATACTAGTGATATGTTCTCTTCGCTGGAAAACACATTGATCAACTACGCCGATGATTCCACCTTGATAGCAGTGATACCTACTCCACGCATGCGCAATGCTGTCGCTCAGTCTCTAAATAGGGATTTGTCACGCATTAGTGCATGGTGCTCGGCCTGGAGTATAACGCTGAATGCCAGAAAGACCAAGTCGATGATTATCAGTCAGTCTCGGAAACTTGTACCGCAGCATCCCCAACTAGAGTTTGATGACACCTTGCTTCAGGAGTCTGGCTCCTTGGAGATTTTTGGTGTTGTCTTTGATGAAAAGCTTACCTTTAAGCCGTATATTAGGCGATCGGTGTCACATGCTTCCAGTAAGATTGAGCTTTTGCACAAAGTGAATTCTGCCTTTGGTGAAAGTGAGGTTTTCTGCAGAAGCTTTTTTGTTTTTTGCTGTCTGTGTTGGAGTATTGCTCGCTGGTCTGGGCTTCGGCTGCTGACAGTTTCTTGCGTCTGTTGGATTGACTTATTAGTTCAGCCAGTAGGCTGTGTGCTGAATTGTTGAACCTGTCCCACAGGAGAAGGGTTGCCGAACTCTGTATGTTTTATAAGATGTACAGCAATGAGAGGCACTGGTTACATTTTTCTGTCCCTGCACTCAAAGTGTTTAGGAGAGAAATACGTGCTGCGGTCGGCGCGCACACTTTCACGTTGGAGGATCTTAGATGTCGAGCTAACCAGTTCGGTCGGTGCTTCGTACCCTGGTGTGCTGGGGTTTGGAATTCTCTGCCGGCATCGGCTTTCGGTCGTGTTGGTCTGGAGGCATTTCAGATAGCTGATAATGGCTTATTGCTGGGTTTCCTTTAACAGCGTTTCGGGCTTCCCGGTGTTGCAAAGTGCTTCATATGAGTTGTGCTACCTCTCCGCGGTGGCCCGTACGGGAAGTTTTAATAATAATAATAATAACAACAACAACGTCAATCTAAAAACTAATATACAGGACGAGATTTACTGTAGACTTGGGGATTTACCCACGTAGTTAGTTAGTGTTAACCAATTAGAAACTAAAGAATTAGGACAACTTTTGACAGACACGCATGTTTAATGCTTTTTCTTTCTATACATTTGAAGAAGAAAGTTCAAAACCTGAAATCGATACATATTTACTCTCGGAAGGTTTGAAGTAGAGACGCTAAAGAAATGGCATAATTTGTGACATATACTATAGTTTAATACTTTTTCCTCCTATGTATGAAGAAAGAAAATACAAAACTTAAAATACAGGCAAGTTGGTTCCACCACGTCGGATCGCGACCCCTAAAAACTCTGTTTGCTAAGCATGATTGAGTATTTGATTGTGTAATAAGAGTCATCGATATCTGTTCAACCGCATAACCCTATATCGTAAAATCATAGACATATTATCCGGTGTGCACGAGTATACTAAAGTATTGTGAACGGACTATATACCATCGGATAGTCTCTTCAAAATTTCTCCTTTAAAAATTTGACATATCGCTTCAAGCAATAGCATTTCTGTCAAAAATCGACATTTTAATTGGTTCACGTAGGGTTATTGCACAGAACTCGAGAGAACCAAAAGGACTGTCTGAAGTAACGGACAGGTTGCTATTCATGAGCGTACTTAAATCGCCGTCACCATCCCTGGCGAAGACGATTAAATCCTTTAACGATGAAATAAAACTAAGGCTGTCCTAAAATTGCATTGTTTGAAGCATCCCCGTAAACTACAGTGGCGTTGAGGGGTTAATTTTCGCCCAAAAATAACTTTGTGCACGAACCCAAGCACAGAAGTTCCATTTAGTTTACCGCCGAGTCCAGTGTGGAAGTTATGACAGTTAAGAAACTTTAACTTCCGAACTGAGGTAGAGGATTTCCCTTAAGGAGCGCAAACGACCTTAGGAACAGACCTTAGTAGCGTCCTGAAACCACCGAGGTGTGTTTTCACCAGCCATTTACTTGAGAGTTGCTTTCGACGCGAACATTGCTTCTTGTAACAAGATTTGCCGAGTGCTATAGGGCTTCTGACAGGGCTATTGAACTTTGCTGGCGCATCGCCGAGGGAATGTTTCAAAGTTGGTTGTTAAGTGCCCGGCCAATAGGAAGCAGTCGCGGAATGAGACATGTTTGTAGGGGATATTAGACTTTGAATGAGCCATTCCCGTTGTCCCTCTCTCTACCAGCAAATGCAACAACATTGGGCATACTTTGGCTTCACGAACTACAAGACAAGAAAGATGTGACAGAGAACTATTTCATCACGACAGTCCGATAGTTCAGAACTGAGTATAAGTCTCAAGGCCAATAAGTTAAGTAAAAGCATTGTTAAATGATTTGTTGCTTCTCAGTAAGACCTTTGACAGGTGACATTTCCTGGTCAATTGTCGAGTTTAGAAATATGCATTTTACGCACGGGGGCGCAGTTCGTTTTGAAATGCGTATCTGTCGCCCGGGGGGGGGGGCGCACTTCTTTTTGAAATGTATATTTGACTCACGGGGGATGCACTTCGTTTTGAACTGTGTATCTGACGCAGGAGCAACACACTTCGTCAGATTAAAAAATCACATAAGAACAGGGGTAGCTTTCGTTTAGTGTTCTTTAATTCGTTTCGGGGTACACTTGCAAAAAATGGATTCGTGTCACTCTCATCCAATATTAGAGGACGACAGTAGACAATATTATTGCCTTAGTCAAAATACATATGAGGTAGGAACAGGTATCTCTCTATCACCACTGCAAACTTCACTGCTCACCATCTCAAATTATATTTTTTGTCGTTTCGGCACTTGTAAGTTGCATCTTCCCCACTCTCTGTCTTGTAGATTTAACAGCTTATTAAAAACTAAAATGTCATAGCCTGATACAAGTAGATTTGCATAGCGACCGACATCTCTTTTTCCTGCGCGCAAGTCTGCAAATCTTTGAGCACTGTTCATTTTTAACAACAAAACTTGTGCTGCCCTCTGAGACGAAGAAAACGGTGACAGGGACAATTTCGAAAGGCAGCCTCTTGCACAAAATTAAACAAATAAACGCCTCACTAATGTGTTCAGCACGCGGATGTTAGCAGTAATTGATTCTCCTTACGCAATGCTAATCCAGCATATTTCATTGAGAGCATTAGTGTTTCTAGTTGTATGCATTTACGTTCCTAGAAACGAGGTTCCACTCGGTGCAAGAATTTCTCTCTCGAGTAAACTTTGCTGCGTAATTTTGCGTAACAGAATTAAACTGATATGAAGCGACGACGCTGCGCAAACCGAGGGCAGAGCAGTGGACATAAGGGGATCGTTTACAGTCGGAGATACGCTTCTCTTCATTTGGCACTGGTAGTTTTATCGAGTAGCTTCATACAGTTGTTGCATCTCACTGGTAATTTTCTGAATTGCTCTTACATATCCCGGGGCTCATGGGACGCAACGCTTCTAAATAGGAATAGAGCTGAAACTGATGGCAATTACACCATTTTGATAGAAAAAAAAAAAAAATTTACCCGCTTAGCCAGTCATAGCCAGTCCAGATTATGGGGAATTAGAACGTGTGATAGTAATCAAACATCTTGTCTTGATTCTGAGCTGAAGCTTTACTTAGTTTTCATTTCTGTTGATAGTGACACCAAAAACCTCATAAGAATTGTTGTTGTAAGAGGGTATTGCTGTTATCTGATCAACTTTATGCAACTAAAGTTGAGTCCGCTTTAAATCAGAACTCGGGAAGCTACGCACTTTTCTGTTGTTTACAAGGTTGTGGCGGCGTCAAAGAACTGCAGAACGAACCCGTCTTTAGAGTCTGTAACACTAACAACTGAGGGTGTTGCAGGTACTACCCCACGGTTACCAGAGCTACACCCGTGTTACGATCGGTAACCGCTCGCATACAATGTAACAGCAAACGCTTCTCGGGTTACAGGAGCTCTAAGAGGGTTGTGATTATAATACATCAATGTATACGACTTCGTTTATTTGTAGTAGGCTACTAACTGCATCTCCAAAAAGTTGACAGCAACACCTATTTCGACGCTCTAAAAGAAGGGCTCCAAAGAAACAAACAGTCGACACTGAACTGCATTTGTCCGAGAAGTGCCACTACGAATAGATTCGAATTTTTGGTCATACCGCTATTATGGTCTGAAATGAAGAATTCATTCCGGAAAGAAATGGCGAATGGCAAAATAATTATAAATCCAAAATAAATTGACGAGCTGCAATGAAATAGCTCTAAAATGTTCGTTTCACCATTAATCTATCCAAATACAAGCCTAAACACAAAAGGTGCGGGAAAGGAGCGATAGGAGATAGAGAATCAGGAAAAGGTAAAATGAAGGATAGAGATAAGGAATGGAAGGGGGAAGAACCAACAGAGGGCACGAAACACAATGTCCCGAGGACCTGACTAAGAGCACAGGTAGTACAGGACACAACCAAGACAGAGCTCCCGCTGCGTATCGAGGTTTACATAGAATGACAAGGCGGTAGTTTAGGGGGAGCCAGGCAAGCTCCGACGGGCGGAGCCTAAAGCTATTCTACTTCTTTCATTTGGAAAGAAGAACACCGGATTGCGCACAAGCACTGACTGTATTTTTAAACTCACATAAAGGGAAGTGTGAAGTCACCTTGACCGCCCACTCAAATTAGGAAACCACATGTAGGGGTTCCTGCTGAATTATATTGCATTTAGAGCTTGGGGAATGTACGGCTGCAGTTGACCACAGACTATCTGAGGTACGGCGTCATTGGCGGAAGACTATGAGTGACAGAAATGCTGACCGCGCATTGCCCAGCACCAAAGCTTCATTTCCTGGTTTGGAATGCAACTTTCTGTTTCGTGACAGTGACCGAGGCAACACCTCTAACCACTGCGTCCTGGGGGTACCGTGTCAACTGTAATGCAATACCTATTGCACTCTCTAAGTCCGGGCACCCACAGCTCGCTGGAGTGCGCAGAATCACCAGGAGACAGAAGCTGCAGCGGCACGAACAGGCACACGCGCTGTTCCCAATACAGCTGTGCTTTCGCTTCCACAGCGATGGACAGAAAATCGTTGTAAAGAAGGTATTTAAAAATTATCAGACTTTCTACCGTCAAATAAGGCACCTTTTACTGTTAAAATGCTGCCATTACTTTCGAGTCCTTTTTCACAGTAAGCAGCTTAGTGTTCTGCAAAATTAGTGTATAGATGAGATATTAAGACCGATAAATAACAGCTCAAAGAGGCAATAATACATTTGCAATGAGCTGAAGAGATGCTCGGCGTGGAGACGCTGCATGGCCTAGTAACTACCTAATGCAGCAGCGTTAGGCACACTGAGAGGCGCGAGTCCTACCTTAAATGATGGCTTTTATTCGCCTTATTTACACAACAGGTGACGACAACAACAAGAACAAAAAAATTAAAAATTGCTGTCCACAAAACAAAAACAACAAGAAGCTTAAATAAGGAAAACAAGAAACAAGCTCAGCACAGGCAGCTAAAAATAATAGACGCCAGGCACAGAGCCCCAGCAAAGACAGTCCTCGATCGGAAGTGCATTACAGAGACGTATTTGTCGGGAATACAGCTAGAGCTCTGACTTTGCTGCTGGGGACTACATCCAACAGTGTAAAGTAAAGTCGACATCGGCTGCACCCTCTACTAGGAAACCCACACGCACTGGTTCGTACGACAGCTATAGGCCCATTGGCACCAGAGAAGTAAGTACAGCTGCAGCCGACGATGGGTCGCTAATAACTATGACACATTTAGCGGAAGGCTCAACGACCTGCCCCCCCCCCACCTTAAGGTCAGTACCCCTACGATAGCTATGCACACCAAGCAAGTTTTTCTGATTCAGCGCGCCGAGCGTCATGACAAAGATAGCTCACCTGGCATGGGGATGATTCCCGGGCCCCTCAGCACAACTATGCAGCACGCAAGGTCCGCTGCTACCGTGGGTGTAAATCGAAGAAATACATTTTCTGTGAAGTTTTCTATATCCGTTTTCCTTGCTGCAATATATAGTAAAGTTCGGGAAAATGGATAACCCACTTTAGGGGTAACAAATGGGCTCAGTCTCTTGCAGTAAAAAATCCTAGTTAATATTTTACCTCTATTGTGGGTTATCCATTTTTCCCTAAATTTACTAGCTATATTGCACGTGGAAGCAGTAACCTTTTAAGTCGGAGATTCAAAATATTCTCTAAAAGCCAAGTTCCGTTTTTCTTCAGTCGAGCTTGGCAGTCAACTTCTGAGCTTTACTTTCTGTTTTTCATTTTAGTTCTTGGAGTGCAATCGTAATTCAATTTTCTTGTTTGCGTGAGAGGGAGCGACATGCTGCTCTCGCCTGAGTTATTAGGCCAAAAAATTCGATCACTTTAGTTATGTTTTATAGTTCACAGGAAAGAGCACGGGCTTGTGTTGTTGGTGAGACTTGTAGTTTCTGAGACTTGTGAATTTCACTTAAATTCAAGAGATGATGCACTGGTTATCAGAGAGGTGGAACTGTTTACAGCGGCTTATCGTGATATTATTATTATTATGTCACCTGGGCATTGCCAGCCTGGCAACGAGATTCGAATTTAACTCATTCGACGACCACGCTCATAGTTTTCAGTTTTCGTTTACTTGCATAAGGGCATTTTCGACGGGCAAGGTAAATCTGAAATTTTCGCAACAGGATTAGGTTATTGGTATAGCCTTGGTGTCCAAGTGAAATATGGCGATATATACAGCAGCTAATAGGTAATTATAGTGAAATTGGACGGGCTAATGTGATGGGCTCCTCAGGGACCAAATTACCTAAAGAATTAGAGTTGTCATAAACTGTCGAAAGTCCAATATTTACAGCATTAAAGGGGTGCTATCATGGTAAATTTTTATCTATATATTTGATAGACAATAGCTTCTACATAACGTTCATCTATATTATAATTCTGCTTGTCCTTCCGTTAGTTAATTAGTAACTGAATAAGTTATTTAAATTGCCAGTTAGTACGACCATGATGCTATCATAAGAATCAGATGGAAGAAAATTAGGTCATCTTTGAGGTGCCTTTGATACGACGTGGAAAGGATCAATAGGAGGAGTCAAGTTTGCATTTGACCGGCTGCTGCTCGCATTTCTTAAGTAGAAAATTCCCGGCCTGATTATCATCCGCGAACAAAGTGAGAGAAGTGATAATGTTTTCGTTGAAGATTTAAGTGTGTATATTTGTATGTATATTTTTGTAGGCATATACATATTTCGATATCGGCTATTAGATGGCCAACAATCTTTCAAAACGGCCTGTTAAGTGACCGGCGTCTCGATAGAGGTACCAAAAATCTAGGCCACCTATTGGCCTGTTAACTTCAAATTGTGAAAAAGCATTAAGAACACCGTAGATTTCTGCAGATTTGATCTCATTTTGAAGGGAAATAGATCTACTTTGGAACGCACGCCCACTTCTCGACAGATGAACATTCAAAATCTTTTTGTGCTGCCACCATCCACTCCGACCATATTCACTGTAGTACAGCACCCCTTCCAAAGAGCTCTTACCCCGCCAACCTTGTAGGTTAGGAGGCCAGGACTGGTTCTGCTAGTGTTATAATGAAGTTTAATACATAGTAAGCCCGTATATATACCTACAATACTTAGGATGTTAGGAGAACCAGTCATTGTTTTCCTAACCTACAATGTTCTCGGAGGAGGTGTACCTCTATTAGGCCAGTTAGACATATATATATATATATATATATATATATATATATATATATATATATATTCTGTCCACCCAATAAGTGGTCGAAGGAGGTGAGCACTTCATAATTTTTTGTAGGGAGTTTGGTGGGTTGACCAAGATGTGACCCATGCCAAAAAACTAGACCTAGCTGGCCGTAAAAAATAACGGCGTTGAATTTTCTCTAACTCGGTAAATTTGCGTCCACCGCGGCAGAACGTCTAGAGAATGGGGCGTTCTTTTCTTAGCCTATGTTATTATTGAAGAGCTAATCCGTGGAAAGAATGCGGCTGCGCCCCAGCGTCGTTCATCAAAAATGACTTCGTTGGATTTGCCCCCTACCGCGGGTGATAGTCTTACGCCACCGAGGCGTTCTAGTTTGGAATATTTTTCACACTTCGTGTGCATGACACGAGTACGAGAGCCAAATAATGGAGGAAAAATTCCTTTGCTCTCTAAAAATTTCACAAGTTCCTTCAGTAATAAAACGGGTAAAATAATGCATGTGACTTTGATGCATCTAAGTACATTAAAAAAAGCCCAATTTCTTCCAGTGTATTAAATTAACACGGAGGAAAAGCCGTCGCAGAGATTTTGTATAGTCTGGTACAGATAGGTACTATATAATGCAGCGTTTTTAATTAGCACTATTTGCCGTAAAACTAGCTACATACATCCGTCCTTCGAATTTATCATTATGATGCATTTTTCATAACTCGTGATACTACCCATTTAGAGCGTTACTAAAACGAATGTAGATCTCTTCCCATGCCAAAAATGCCATCAGCGGACCATGTTTACAGCTGAAATTGCTCTCTCTCGTTGTAGCATACGTTACGGAATGGTTAGCACAACTTAATGCAGGAGCCTTCAGTAAATATGTAAATGAAAAAAGACTAAAAAAGAATCCATAGGTCCGCTCAAAAGACCTTACGGTGCAATAACCACTGACTTAAGAGACAAAGCCACAACCTTGAGCGACTATTTCACCTCTGGATATTTACTATTGAAAATGTTGCGAATATCCCTGAACCAGCACCGATGCAAGTTGCTTCCATAAACACATGAGTTTTCACGGAGATCGAGATCCTTCAAGAACTAACCGACCTAAATGTGTACAAATTTACTGGCCCTGATAATCTTACTTCCCGTGTACTACGAGAAATGGCTCCAGTCATCGTGAAGCCAATGCTAGCAATATTTAATCGGTCTCCAAGAACGGGAGAAGTTCCGCAGGATTGGAAACTAGCTAACGTGATACCGATACATAAGAAGGGGGATAAGGAAAGCCCCAGCAACTATCGACCAATCAGTCTTACTTCGGTCGTCAGCAAAACCATCTCGAACGCCTCCTGAGAAGCGCATCACTGATCACCTGAGGATGCAGCGCTCATATCCTGCACTCAGCATGGCTTCCGAAATGGAAGAAGCTGCTTAACAAACATATTGACTTTTTCTCAAAAGTTACAGACATTAAAGATGAACACAAGTGTTTAGACCTTGTGTATCTAGACTTCCAAAAGGCTTTTGATAAAGTCCCCCTTCAACGGCTAATGAAAAAATTGGAAGCCCATGGCATCCAGGGAGACTATTTGCGATGGATCAGGGCATGGCTTACGGGTTGACAGTAGCGAGTAAAGCTTTAGGAGAGGCGAGCGCCGGGACGCAGGTTTCATCAGGGTTTCCACAAGGTAGCGTGCTTGGCCCACTTCTGTTCTCCATTTACATCAGTGATCTCGACCTTAACATCCGTAATAAAATCAGCAAAGTTGCGGATGATACTAAACTATGTCATCTTACCGCGAAAAGAGCCGAGCTCCAACAAGACCTTGACAACCTCATGGAATGGAGTACAACGTGGCAGATGAGCTTTAATGTCGACACATGCTCAGTAATGCACACACGGCTGGTGAACCCATCACACCATTGAAAATAGATAGGACGGTATTGGTTGCTGTCACCCAACAACGTGACTTAGGAATCACTATTACAAAGAAACTACAACACAGTCAGCAAGTTGACATGAGTGTGAAAATGGCAAGCAGAGTACTGGGATTCATCACCAGAAATTTTCGATGCAATTCCAAGGACATCATCGTTCCCTTGTACAAGGCATTAGTGCGGCCACACTTAGAATTTGCTGTTCAATTCTGGTCTCACATCTGTGTCAAGACATCGATAACATGGAAAGAGTCCAACGCAGAGCAACGAAATTGATACCTCAGCTGCAAATCAAGCCGTATGAATTTCGCCTAAAAGACCTGGGTCTGATCTCTCTCGAGCAAAGACGACTCAGGGGCAACTAATAGAAACATTCAAGTATTTAAATGGCTTCAACGACGAACCTACAACGGGACTCTTTGAAAGAGACCACAATGATCGCTTACGAAACAACGGTCAAAAACTAAAGTATAAAGCTCGAAGAACGACGTTAAGTCAGCAGTTCTTTCCGTATTTCATAGTCAGCATTTGTAATAGATTCCCTTTCGATGTGGTTAGGGCGGAGTCAGTCAACGCGTTTCAATATCGTCTCGAAATACATTAGGAGAGACATCCTCCATAGCTAAGAACTCCTCCTCAGGAGTCGCAAACTTTCAACGGCCAATGCTTCCGAGGCCACCTTAACCCTACAAAGGGAGACCCCTAGCGAAGAGTTATACCGGAAGAGGTGAGGTGCAATGTACCTCAGCCTAATGATTTGCTAATAAATTCATTATTTTTTGTATTTCGGATTAAATATCAACATGCATACTCTTCAGACATTCATACGTGAGTTGAGATATAATTAGAATAAACAATTCAATGGTAAATTATAATAACACACCATAAAATGAACATTTCTAAGAGAACGGTAGAGAGCATACAGCCATATGCATTTTGTACGATAACCGTGGCAGTTTGCTCACCAATGCAGGCAGTGTGCATGTGTTGCAGAAACTGTGGGGTGCCTGCTGTATTGCATGCAGGGACTGTACTGTCTAGGTACGCAGAACAATCAATGTACTACGAGTGTACACAACAATATCCATTCAATGATACAGTATACAATGAACTGCGACTGCACTGATGTAGCCTCATTTAGCCAAGATGGTCATATTTATTATAAATAATGTGTACATATAAAGCTTCGTTGTTCATGAGTAGTTATAACCCTGGGATGAAGTTACATGCAGATACACAGAATAAATAGCAGTTGAAACCTACGAGGTTGCCGGCCGTACGAATGCAGGGTGCGGTGCACTCTCGCGCAGGTCTCCCTTAATAGGGACCATTCAACATAAAATCTATGGTATTTCATTTATGGATAGTATTTTCACTTCAATTTTTTCACAAAACATAAAAAGTGCCTTTTCATGAAAAGTCACAAGTTTCTAGCAACTCAACTGAAATTTTAAAACAATAAATATACAAATTTCAGCTGGGTGAGGTGCAATACACCTTATATGTCTCCCTTTGTTGGGTTAATCCATTTTCTCTCTCCAGCTCCAACTACACAATTTGACGTCTCTAAGCTCCGCATATCAGCGGTTCTTCATCGTGCTTGCGCGCATTCATGATTACGTCTTTGGCAGGGACTCTTTCCAACTTTTTTCTCTTTTCTCAAGTCCTCTATATCCTACTAACATAATGGCAATAGCTCATAGAGGGTCGGGGCGCAAGTTCCGGTGTCTCTTTGGGAATGGGCTTATTGGTTCGTCTAATGCCGCTTATCTAATTTAATCTACTTCGATTCTTCATTAGTTTGCAGTATTCATTACCCCTTTACTATCTGCTAAAGTGACTGTGTACACTGTCATGTTGCAATACGATCGAGCATGTATGTAGGATCCTCATGACGGCTGCAGGACCGCTTTGACTGTTTAACAAAAGCTTAATTGCTGTAGCACAGGAATAGGGTCTCTTGGTTGTACTACTACGGTCCTGAAACAAACAATGTTAGGATAGCGTTAATGTCCGCGCAGCCCAGCTCGAAAATCTACATGCACTGGTTCGTGCTGCAGGTAAGCGCGTGGCACAACCAGAGCAATGCACGGCTCTAGTTGATCGCAGTTATCAGAGCTGTGTGGTGTTAACACAGCAGGTTGACATGAAAACTAAGACTTCCGACCGTCCTTTCTTGCTTTTTTTTAAGTCGGCGTTGCCCCGCAGTGAATTTTGCGTGTCACAAGCTCTGTCACTATAACGGGACTATGGCAAGACATCGACTAGGCACAAGGAAACGAACCTCAAACCTCTAGACGACGATCTCAGCACTCTATCCACACTGCCACTGCAGCAGTTCAAATAATACAATATTTGCAAACTCATTAATCGAAAGTTACCACGAGCATCATTGTACTTCTTGACTGGATCTGTCTCGCATCTACTTCAGAAGAGCACGACACGCAACAGCCTATAGGCGCTGACTCACACTTCCTACAGGCATTGAACACGTGATCCAGAGAGCGTGAAGGGAACGCTGTTGCTATTGTACAACATCGTGGTTGAGACAAAAATATCCTTCCTGTGGTGAGTTAGAGCTTGTTGCATCACAAGTTGGGCATGTACTAGGCAATCCTATGTCTTGTGTTTCCGATACGATCAAATTTTGCAATAAAAATTGAGAAAAATGTTAAGTATTGGGTGTATTGCTAACCTTGAGGATGCAGAGTTTTCGCTGAGCGCAACGTCACAAAATTGATTGGTTGGTAGATTTGTTTCAATTTCAACCAAGATGAATCGATCGGCAGATGAAAAGTATCATAGAAGCAAGCTCCTTCTTCTAGAATATTGAAAGGAAAGGTATGATGATTTGATTGAGATTGTGCTACAGAAAGCTATCGCATCTCTGTTGAAAGCGTCCAGATGGTTGTGCTGATAGAATTGAATCCTTCTTTCAAACTCGATGCTGCTAATGTTATCTTAGGCGACATATACTGAAATACATTTGAATTATAATATGTCCTAAATACGTGTGTTCCTTGACAATGGACTTAAGGTTGATCAGGTAGATAAAAAATTCTCAATTATGCTAAACTCTCTAAATGTTGAAGGAAAATTCCAAATGACACAAAACTCTGTTGCTCTATGTGTTGCTGGGCTGAAAATGGGAACGAGCTCTTCTTACCAATAAAATTCTTTTGTTAAGAAACACCTACGAATATTATGTGTATATATGTTATCAAATTTCAATCCTATTTCAAATATCCTATAGATCTGGCACAAGCAATGCTTTTACATATCAATGCATTCCGCCGAATTGTTTAAACTGTAAAACGCATTTTAAATATCTGCGAATATTACCAACACATTGTTTACGTGCAAAGTGCTTATAGTTACCAATATCTTCTGAAACGTCCGCCGTGCAGGACCTTAAAGACTTGTGCATGCGCTAATAAAAATTTGTTCTTCAGCCTGGGAATTACCTTAAGCTTATCTACCCTCATTTTACAGTGGAAGAGGGCTGAGACTCCTAGTTCTACCCGCCTCTATTGTTTTGCTATTACCAATATTCAAAATTTAGAACATTATTTGGCCGTTCGATAGCTTCCTCGATGGCCCGCTTGCCGCAATTCTCTCCCAATCTTCTAGAAAATTAAACTAGAGCGTTATTATTCAATGACTGCGGAACGCAAACCGTTCCTTGTGGAATTTGGCATCCACGCCAAATTTCAAACAAGTACGGCTGCTCTGTGATAAAATTCTGTGGCTCAGTCTTCGTATTGAAATTGTAAAGACATTGTTCTTGTCAAAAAGCTGAAGTATGTGACTAAAGTGCTTGCTATACCAACTTTGGCTCGTTCAAGTTTCTGGGGTATGGGACCACTAGCGAATATATACTTTTGTTCTTATTGCCTTGCTCATAAATGTATAGCTGGCCACAATAAATTGTAGAAACATTTGCTTTGGTCCACCTTACACATAATTATTATCACCCGCAAACAAAGTGAGAGAAGTGATAATGTTTTCGTTGAAGATTTAAATGTATAAATTGTATATATATGTATCTGATTCACTTGATAGAGGTACACCCCTCCGAGAACCTTGTAGGTTAGGGGGCAAGGACTTGTTCTGCTAATACCCTAAGTATATATAGGTCTATATACGGGTTTACTTTGTATTAAACTTCATTATAACACTAGCAGAACCAGTCCTAGCCTCCTAACCTACAAGATTGGCGGGGTAAGAGCTCATTGGAAGGGGTGCTGTACTAGAGTGGTGGTCAGTGATGGGTGGAAGCATAAAAAAATTTTGGACGTTTAGCTGTCGAGAAAAAGGCGTGCGCTCCAACTTAGACTTATTTTCCTCCAAAATGAGACCAAATTTGCGAAAATGTATTGTGTTTTATATACTTTTTTCATTATTTGAAGCTAACAGGTCGTTAGATAGCCTAGATTTTTGGTACCTCTATCGAGACGCCGGCCACTTAACAGGCCGTATAGGAATATTGTGGGCCATCTAATAGGCCGCAACGAAATACATAAGTAAGTGTATTATTTATATATATATATATATATATATATATATATATATATATATATATATATATATATATATATATACNTATATATATATATATATATATATATATATATATATAGATATTTACAGTTTCTCGTCCCGTCAACACCCGGAATTATCTATAGATATTTGTTTATATTTTTGTCTGTCCACCAATAAGTGGGCGAAGGAGTTGAGCAATCTTCATAATTTTATGTAGGGAATTTGGTGGGTTGCTCTCGCTGTGACCCATACCGAAAAACTGCGAATACCCGGCTATAAAAAACGACGGCGAAGAAATCTGTTCTTCACCCAAAAACAAGTAGAAGGAGATGAGCTATGTTCATGATTTTTTGTAGGGCGTCTGGTGGGTTGTCTTCAGTGTCACCCATGCAAAAAAGAAGAAAAAATAGGATTAGCGGCCATAGAAAATGACGGCAATGAAATTTGCTCTCCACCCAAAAACAGGTGAAAGGAGTTGAGCTATCTTTATGATTTTCTGCAGGGAGTCTAGGCTGGTGGGCTGTCTTCGATGTGATCAATGCCAGAAAACTAGAATTAGCAGGCCATAAAAAATGACGGCAATGAAATTTGCTTCCACTGAGGGTGATGGTCTTACGCCACAAGGCGTTCTAGTTGGAATTAAACTGGTGGTCTTTTCTTAAGCTCGTCTTTTAACTGAATAGTAGAGCTCGGTAATTTTCTAGGGTTAATATCAATTTGTCTAATTAGAATTTACAAGAAAATACATCGATGTAATTTTTCTTCCCTTAAAGGCGTATACAGTACATTGTTTTGCCTGGCTATGAATAAAAACCATTGCCTTTTCTTGCTATCAGTTGTGTTACCTGCTACCCAGGTCCCTCTGTGGTATTCTGAGCACTGTCTTTTTTATGAAGGGCTTCAAAAGCCCTTGAAAAAAAAAAACTGTCCTATGCGAAAACTGATTTCAGTAGATTGAATTCGAATGACTAGGAATATGTATCAGACCCAAACGCTGTGTTTCACTAGTAACAGCGTATATTGCATAATAACTACTTAGGGCATATATTTCATAAATTTAACATGCCGTACTGTATGCTGTACATCTCGAACAGTAAACGGATTCATTGCAACTTACACACTGCTGTTTCATAAATTTACCTTGGTTCTCTGGAGCTATAACCACTAACCGTAATCCAATATAAATAATCTTCGACCGTGTTCGACCTGCCCGTTCGGCAGAGCGCTGAAGTATATTATCAGAACCCGATATGCGTTATCACCATTTGTGATTTAATTCAATAATACATTAGACATTGAATATTTCAACAGAAATTGAGAAGTTCATCACATCTATCTATCTATCTATCTATCTATATTATACTAAAAGTCTGTGAACCGGTCTTGCTTGTTTACTTGTGTCTTGTGTCTTGTTTACTTGTGTCTTGTGTCTTGTGTCTTGTGATCTTGT
>LQNS02278091.1:48216823-48235682 GCA_001587735.2 Parhyale hawaiensis | reverse complement strand
AATATCAATGTATTATTAACCAAAAAAAGAAGTAACTACAACAAAGCATTTTTCCCCATATGTTGAGAATTACCAAAATATTTAGTGGTTCCAAACAAAATGCCGTAACTAAAAAAATGTAGTCAATATTACTACCCTGTTCTCTGTGTGTAGATTCAATTATGGGATTTTGAATGAGATTCTCTTCAGTGAAAACGTAATATTGATTTGAAATAGAAATATTACATTGTTGAAGGCTTTGCAAATAAAAACAAAATTTTTCTGCACGAAAAAAGGTCAAAACGGCCGTTATTCACTTAAGGGCAGCTAAGAATTGCCACATACTTCTAGTTCTCCAGAAGTTGCAACCAAAGGTTGATAAAATTCGCGACTCGTATTCATTTCGACAAAACACGATTCGAGTTTGTTACTACATCATACAGGGTGTTCTGTAACTCATGGTACAAACGTTGACATTATGTATTGAAACCTAAAAGAAACACATTTTCACGAATAACGAAATGCCCAAAAATGCTTCGTAATCGAGATATCGAATTATTGAAATGTATTTGATTTTAGGGAGATTTCTCAGTTTCCTAATTTACACGACCCGCTATGTTATGGCAACATTTGCTTAGCTGTCGTCTGCTGTCAGAGAACCCTGTGTAACACTCCCAACAACATGGATCGCTTAACAAATATTGAAAGGACATATATGATCTTGGCATATGGTGCTGCAAATGTCAATGCTAGACTGTATGCAGATCGTTTTCCCAACCGTCATTTGCCTGATCATCGTAGTTTCACAAGATTCATCAGCGGCTGCGATCCACAGGTGGTTTTGAGGTAAAAAGAAGATATGTTGGTGGCCCTCGTCCTCAGCGAGCTCGTGTTGATGACGATGAGCGGATATTACGACATTTTGCGGCAAACCCACGTACTAGCGCACAAGTAATTACTAACACCGGTTCAGTGTAAATGTGAGGGAGCTGGTATTGTGTGTAACAATTTGGTCGGACCATATGCGCTGCCTGAACGTGTAACAGTAGAGTACTATAAAGTATTTCCAAGGAAGGTATTGCCTGTCTACTGGACAATGTGCCTTTGGATATTCGACGACAGATGTGGTTTCAACACGACGGCGCTCCCATTATTCAAGGAATGTGCGACCATCCCAACAGATGGTTAGGACGTTCAAGCGAGGTCTCCAGATATGACACCTTTAGACTTTTACCTATGGGGGCACATGAAGAGTTTAATTTGTAAGCCCCAGTGGAGACAGAGATGGATCTTGTTGGAAGAAACGTGGACGCTGCAGGACGCATTGAGGATGATCCGCGAGTGTTCGATCGTGTTCGGGAACAACTTCTGCGTTGGTTTCAGATGTGCATTGACAACCAGGGCAGGCATTTTGAACACTTGTTGTAATTCCAATTTTGTAATAAACGTTAATGAAATCGAACGAGTTGTTACCACCTATGACTCGGGAGACTGTCCCCACCAAAGTTAGAAAAGCACACAAATGTTGCCATATAGCAGGTCGTGTAAATTAAGAAAGTGAGAAATCTCCCTAAAATCAAATACATTTCAATAATTCGATATCTCGATAATAAAGCATTTTTGGGCATTTCGTTATTCATGTAAATGTGTTTGTTTTGGGTTTCAATACATAATGTCAAAATTTGTACCATGAGTTAGAGAACACCCTGTATACTCAGTCATAAAGCCCACAATATTTAATTATGATACACCGCAAACTATCCCTTGAACTTCTAGTTCGTGATTTCCAGCATGATGGAAGACTTCCGACTCGAACTGAGAGCTACTCGCGAAGTGTGTACCTGGTTATGTTGGAACCTAGAGAAAAAAAAACTACATTCTCGAAAATGTTGGACCGTGCGGGCGCGGCTTGTATAAGCTTATAAAGTTTGAATTGTATCCCTCCCAATTCACACAGTTTCTTAAATGATATCCATTGCCCGCGTTGGAGTGCGAATTGCCTGGCAGTAAAGAACATTAAAATATTCCTGTACCAATTATGACCTAAAACTCGTACATGAAAATCGTGTCGTATTACGCTCATGTTTATGAGCTTGAATCCAATGAAAATGTAATGATGATTCACGTATCATTAGAAGCCATCACAACATTACCATGTTTTGCTCAATCTATTTCTAAACTAACATTTTACAGCATATTCTACCACATGGAACGTGCTGTTAATCATGAGATTTATATTGGTCCCAAGGATCCAGTGTCGCCTCATGTCGCCAACTATCGGCCCATTACACTGACGTTCATTTTGTCAAAAGTGTTTGAGAAATTGATCGCTTGTAAGCTCACACCTTTTACAGTCTGCGCTGGATTGTCGGTCTGAGGCACGCCTTGTACAATTGAACTTTAGCTCGGCGTTTGACAGGGCAGTTTGTTGTGGGTGGTAAGGTTCTGTCAATCATTCGTGATTTTGTTTCTCAGCGAACGCAGAGTGTGTCTGTTGACGGCGTTTTGAGTGCCTCAGTCACGGCGGAGTCTGGCGTCCCTCAGTGTAGCATGCTTGGCCCGATGTTGTTCGTTCAGTTTACTAGGGACATGTTCTCTTCGCTGGAAAACACGATGATCAACTATGGCAACGATTCCACTTTGATAGCAATAATACGTACACCTGCTCCCCGCATGCGTAATGCTGCAGCCCAGTCTCTGTATGGGGATTTGTCACGATTAGTGCATGGTGCTCGGCCTGGAGTATGAAGTTGAATGCCAGTAAGACCAAGTCGATGTTTGTCAGTCGGTCTCGGACACTTGTACCACAGCATCCATATCTGGAGATGGATGATACTTTGCTTCAGGAGTCTAGCTCCTTGGAGATTCCTGGTGTTGTTTTTGATGAGAAGCTTATCTTTGCTTTTATGCTTTTTTACAGCCTTTGTTGGAGTAGCTCACCGGTCTGAGCTTTAGCTGCTCACAATCACTTAAGTCTGTTGGATAGACTTATTAGATCAGCCAGGAGGCTGTGAGTAGATAATGATTCGGTGAAACTGTCCCACAGGAGAGGGGGTGGCCGAACTCTGTATGTTTTATAAGATGTGCAATAAGGAGAGGCATTGGGTGTATTCTTATATCCCGGCCGCACTGTCGTCGTTCACGACTCTTCTGTGTACGAGCATCGCTGTGCGTGCGGCGGCATTCAAGTTCGTGTGGGGTGCTGCTCGCTGTATCGCAGATTAGATTAGGTTAGGTAAGGTTAGGTTAGGAGGTTAGGGTGGGAGGTTGGGTTAGGCTAGGTCAGGTTAGGCTAGGTTAGGTTAGGCTAGGTAGTACTTATTGGAGTGGTGACGCAGCAAGAAAGCTTACTTGAACGCACGCACAGCGATTCACGCACACAAAATAGTCACGAATGACGAGAGTGCCTCTTGGCGGCACTAGCGCCAAGCTCGTCGCGCTGTGTACGTTGATCGCTGTGCGTGCGTTGAAGTAAACTTTCTTGCCGTGTCACCACCACCAGAAGCCCTACAATGAGCACTACCTAACCTAACCTCACTTAACCTTACCTAACTTAATCTGCGATGCAGCGAATTGTGTCAATGGCATGCAGCACACGTACCTTGAACGCAGCACGCACAGCGATGCACGTACACAGAAAAGTCGCAAACGTACATAGCGCGTGGCGAGTTTGGCGCCTGTGCGTCCCGGCCCTCAAAGTCTTTCAGAGAAATAATGAGTTCGGTCGGTGCTTCGTATCCTGGTCTGTCAGGGCTTGGAATTCATTGCCTTCATTGGCTTTCGGTCGTGTTGGCCTGCAGGTGTATAAGTCAGCTGTAAATGGCTTTTTGTTGGATTGCCTTTAGCAGCATTTCAGGCTTCCCGGGGTTGCAAAGTGCTTCATTTGGGTTATGCTTCCTGTCTGTGGGAGCCTGAGCGCAAAGTTTAATAATAATACCAAATACCGAAAAAATTCCGGATCATTTGGTAGATTTTTTGGAAATCTACCAAAATACCGAACAGAGTGACTTGTTTTTCTCTACCGAATACCGATACCAGCGGTAGAGAAATAATACCGAATCCCAGCTCTGAATAAATGTATCGAAACTAGATAGAATTTGCTTAGAAATAGTAGAATTAAAAATTACTAGTTGGTTCATGCGACGATCGATCTAACTACTTCCTAGGTACATAGGAAACTATCTACATTTTACAGCAGCAGTGCAAAAATGCGTGGTTAGTTGCTATGTATGAATCAATAAAGAAATAAGCCACGTGTGTGAGTTACAAGTAAGTTTTTGGCAATGCTACATATCATGGCGCCGGTGTTTCGTCGCATCTGATACGAAACAGCTTCGACTCGAAACTCTTCTATAATTTTTTCACCGCTTGAAATGGCTAATGTCCAAAACAATTCCTAAGGCAAATAACAAAGAAAATCCAATCTAATAGTTCAACCTTGAGAGTTTGGTTAAGTCATTGCTTGTATTAGACATGTTATGTAACGTATGTACTCATTGTACTGTTTCGTCGCCGTCGGCTAGCCGTGTCGTTCCGATACTGAATATTATGACGCATTTTAACTCTATTTTTGTACGTAGGTAAACTGTCCAGGATAATACAGCCTGTGCAAAGAATTACAATCTGGGGTAATGTAATAAATTTGCCTCTTTGTCATTGTTTACGATATCGCAGGAAGACATGAGACATCAGCAGACTGTTGAGCAATGTGGGCATGTGAGAGTAATAAATAATTTCAATTTAATTATATCAAATGAAGACAAGAAATAATTTCAAGGAATTTTGATGGGCTAAAATTTTCACAGTTCAATATGATGAAAATTCCATTGGTGTTTTGTTATCAAATATGAATCTGTATGTAAAGCTTTTTATTTTATTTATAAAATATCCAAAGGAGGTTATAAAAAGCTTTTTAGAATTACGCGTGAGTTATATTTGGCACCTCAAACTATTTATAGGTAAATCTATCCAAACACGACGAGCTTGTTCGTAAGTATTCGTATAACTAAATTTACTTCTCAAAATGAAATAGGAAAATAGATACATTGTATAGTACCAGTGCAGAAACTACCACTTAGTAGAAGCATCAGACACTAACATGAGTTACAAGTACGTTTTTTTGCGCCGTTTATGGCGACCGGACGATAAGATGACGATACTCGTTCTTTTGACTAGCGTGTGGCATTGGTCTTATGCTGCCGGTTTTTCGCCCCACCCGGCCCCGGAGAATTTCGTCTCACAACCGCTTTAGCAATTTTTAAACGATTGAAATCGCTCTATAGCCATATAATAATGAATCTTAATGGGTGCTGCAAAAAGCAAGGAAAATTCTGTTTAATACTTCCATCATGTAAGTTTGGTATATCATTGCTTGTATAAGACGTGTTATAAAGCACTGTCTCGTCTTGCTTGGATACATGAGATTTTCCGATAATGGAAATTATGACGCAGTTTAACTACGTTTGTTGGACGTAAACAAACGGTCCAGCATAATACAGTGAGTGTAGGAATGCACACTCTGTATGAAAACGAATCTAATCTATTTTTATGTAGGTGTACTGCTTACGATATCAGATAAAGAAAACAGCCATTCCCTGCGATAGATATTATACTGAAAATTTCGCCTCATAACGAATTATTGACCCCAGATGGTCAGCTTTAGTACACCCTTTAGCAATGAGGCGAGTTGTCTATATAGTAGAGTAATATATGTAAGTTAAATGCATCTTTATTGGAAACACGAAATATATCCTTATTATTTAGATAGGCTGAAATATTCAAAGTCCAATATGTACGATGATCGTGAAAGTAAAATGTTGGTGCTGGGCGTTGGGCCATTCAATAACTAAAATTTCATTCATTAATGGTGTGTTTAGATGCTATCCACCTTAATAAAGGGTGTCCAAGAGTTAGACTCTAAAAAAACGCACCCTCTTCTCCCCTCCCTCCTCACGCTCGAATGCATTCGTTAGACGATAACTTCCATTTGCTTATTTTACTCTCAACTGACTCATGTAGAGTTTCAATATATTTCTGCATTGCAAATCTATGTAGTTTAGTACTAAGCATGTTATTTACCGTATAGGTGGGCCTTGTCGCGATAAAATATCTGTGATAAATTATCGGGATATGGACATTGCATATTTTGCCATCCAATAATATTATTGTTACACATCGCTGATACTTTTGGCGCCATGCTGCCGATAGTCGATACTTTTTAGATACTCTTGGCGCCATGCTGCCGATAGTCGATACTTTTTAGATACTTTTGGCGCTTTGCTGCTGCTAGTCGATACTTTGTAGATACCTTTGTCGCTTTGCTGCTGCTAGTCGATACTTTTTAGATACCTTTGGCGCTTTGCTGCTGCTAATCGATACTTTTTAGATACTTTTGGCGCCATGCTGCCGATAGTCGATACTTTTTAGATACTTTTGGCGCTTTGCTGCTGCTAGTCGATACTTTGTAGATACCTTTGGCGCTTTGCTGCTGCTAGTCGATACTTTGTAGATACCTTTGGCGCTTTGCTGCTGCTAGTCGATACTGTTTAGATACTTTTGACGCCATGCTGCCGATAGTCGATACTTTTTAGATACCTTTGGCGCTTTGCTGCTGCTAGTCGATACTTTTTAGATACTTCTGGCGCTTTGCTGCGGCTAGTCGATACTTTTTAGATACTTCTGGCGCTTTGCTGCGGCTAGTCGATACTTTTTAGATACTTTTGGCGCTTTGCTGCTGCTAGTCGATACTTTGTAGATACCTTTGGTGCTTTGCTGCTGCTAGTCGATACTTTTTAGATACTTTTGGCGCTTTGCTGCTGCTAGTCGATACTTTTTAGATACCTTTGTCGCTTTGCTGCTGCTAGTCGATACTTTTTAGATACTTTTGGCGCTTTGCTGCTGCTAGTCGATACTTTTTAGATACTTTTGGCGCTTTGCTGCTGCTAGTCGATACTTTGTAGATACTTTTGGCGCTTTGCTGCTGCTAGTCGATACTTTTTAGATACTTTTGGCGCTTTGCTGCTGCTAGTCGATACTTCTTAGATACTTTTGGCGCTTTGCTGCTGCTAGTCGATACTTTGTAGATACTTTTGGCGCTTTGCTGCTGCTGCTAGTCGATACTTTTTAGATACTTTTGGTGCTTTGCTCCTGCTAGTCGATACTTCTTAGATACTTTTGGCGCTTTGCTGCTGCTAGTCGATCCTTTGTAGATACCTTTGGCGCTTTGCTGCTGCTAGTCGATACTTTTTAGACTTTTGGCGCTTTGCTGCTACTAGTCGATACTTTTTAGATACTTTTGGCGCTTTGCTGCTGCTAGTCTATCCTTTGTAGATACCTTTGGTGCTTTGCTGCTGCTAGTCGATACTTTTTAGATACTTTTGGCGCTTTGCTGCTGCTAGTCGATCCTTTGTAGATACCTTTGGTGCTTTGCTGCTGCTAGTCGATACTTTTCAGATACTTTTGGCGCTTTGCTGCTGCTAGTCGATACTTTTCAGATACTTTTGGCGCTTTACTGCTGCTAGTCGATCCTTTGTAGTGCTTCATGAACCACTAACGCCAGGACGAATTGCAATATCCCATACACCGGAGGTCAACCGCATGCAGTCTCACAGATTATCTGATGAGTGGGTGGTGCAGCAGGGTTACGCCAACGTATATTCAGTTGTGCGTGTTATTTTGGCCAGTTGTAACATCAATAGAAGCTTTCTTGGATGTAGTGCTGAGTTTCGGTTTAAGATTAGGCCACAAAGAAAGAAAATCCATTCGTATCCATCTATCAAGTAAGTTTGGTAAATAGTTGCTTGTATTAGGCATGTTTTATGCACAGTTTTGTCGCGTTCAGAACCGTAAGCCGTTCCGACAATGAAAATTCGGTCACATTTTAAAGGATGGAAGCAAACTGTCCAGAATACAGAATGCAGACAATGTAAAACAACCAAACCCCAGTCGGAAATTATGATTGCTGTTATAGTAGAATATAGTGGTGTATGAGAGATTAAAGTCGATTATGGATGAAGAAACAATATGGTAGATATGTCGACCATAACATAACGTTGATTTTAGTATATTTAGGTCGATATTGTGGAGGCGATATTGGTTGTTTAAGGTTGGTCAGGAAACGAAGGTCTATGGTAATACATGGATGTTTGACGACTATATATGGTAGATGGTTGTACAAGGATGTTTAAAGACTATATATGGTAGAACATATGCTAGAGCATAACTATGGTAGCTTATCAACCGATTTCCGTACGTACGATCATGAGGGGAATTCCTCCCATTATATGGGGCAGAAGATGTATGGATTGCCATGGATTTTAATAATATGACTAGAATTCACAACATTATCGACCAAAATAATATTGTATGACTATAAGTTTGAATGCGGCACATCTAAAAATTCGTATCATAGTGTGTAAATTGTTCATATTTTCAGTCTTTTCTTTCCTGTCGATGAAATGTCAAAATTGCAGGGTATATATGGATATTAACGGCCTTACCGTTATTCTTATCTATTGTTTACCGACCTTTTTTTACGCCTAGCCACTTTAGTGTAGTTACCTATTAGCCTACTTAATTCGTTGCACCCCGTGATGAATAGTATTGCAATTTTTGATCAAATATTGACATCAATTTTTGTGTTCATTCAGTTTATATCCGTGAAGATTTACCAAGAAATTATTCCCGTTAGATTTATGTGGAAGATGTCAAGTTTTATGAGACATTTAACCTTTCGTACTCGTGCCCTGAAAACGGGTAGGCTTGAAAATATTCAGCCGAGTAATGACTTCCTCTAAACTGAGTAAAGTAACTCTGTACCGACTTAGAGTTGAAGAAGTTACATATAAAGGTGCGTTAACTGCACCGACTGGTTCAAGCTCCTGCTCTAGCATCGTTCTGAAATTTAGAGCCTTAGACCATTCTGAGCTGTAGGCCTAACACGTACGTAATAATTAAACTGTCATTATTATAAGCAACTAATCATCAGCAAACGAAGCAGGCATCGACTGCATAATATGTCAACAGTGAAAAAGTTTATCTTGGTAGAATATAGTTTTATCATTCGCTGAACACAGTTGATTTTGGATGTGAATGGTGTTTTTTACAGTTCACTATGGTAGATCATGGTTGTGCAGGATATTTCGATAATAAACAACCAAGGTCTCGACCATAATCATGGTTGTTCTACTATAATCACAACCATAATTTCCGACTGGGACTTTGTGCAAGAATGATCACATCTGTTTCGGTGTCATTATTTATAATAATCATAAAGTGCAAACAGACATTCTCTACACAACATAGTATAGAGAGTTCGGACACTCAAAGCAGGACGTAAGTACATGGAGAATAAAGTGTACATCTGCGAGCACGAACGGAGCGTTTTAACTGCTGAAGGTATTGCAAATTCAGTTATATTTAGCAATAGAGCGAGGCACATTTGGACATTTGTTTATACATCGCATGCAGATCAAAAACGCTTACGCAGCGTAGTAAAATTAAGATGAAATTAAAGAAGTAAACAAATTCTGAGCCAGCTCAACAAAATTTGGTCATGTAGCTGTGCGTTCATCGTACGTACAGTACTCTTTAACTTACAAGCTGCTACGAGTTTCCGGAGCCAGAATATTGCGCCATTTAATGTAATTGTGAACAGTACCACAAGCAAGTTCAAAATAATTATCGTAGGACTAGCACTGTTTCAAACATCACCTTACGGTTCAAAAAAGGCATAAAAACTTACCCCTGAAAAACCCCAATTAAGCATAAATCTCAACAGGACTAGCATACTTTTAAATGTAACCATGTAGTCCAAGTGAGCGCTGAAAGATTTCACCTCTGACGTTATAATTACGCAACAGCAATTGTGGGAGTTGCGCGATGCGAACACGCGAGTAGATTAGATTAGATATAGGCAGCTGTAGACGGGTCAACAGGTTCATTCCCAGAGAGACACACCGGAACTTACGCCCTGGACCTCTACGAGTTATTGCCATTATGTCTGTAGGATATAGACGACAGAGGGAATAAGAAGAAAAAAGAAAATATGGGGGGGGGGAGGATCATGCGTGCAAGCAAGCACGATTTATGGCCGCTGATCTGCGGAGCTTCGAGTCGTCTAGCTATGTAGTAGGGGCGGAAGAAAGAAGATTATGGCTTGAGGTGGTCTGTGAAGCTTTGGCCGTTAATAGTTTGCGACTCCTGGAGGAGGTGTTCTTAACTGTGGAGGATATCTCTCCCAATATTTGTCAAGATGACTTTTAAACGCGTTGACTGTCTCCGTGTCGACAACGTCCGTCGAAAAGGAGTCTATTCAAGATGTTCACTATGAAATAAAGAAAGAACTACTGGCTTGAGGTTGCTTTTCAAGCTTTATGCTGGTAGTTTTAACTGTTTTTTCGATGGCGATCATTAACAACTTTCTCAAAAAGTCCCGTTGAAGGTACGTCGTTGACAGCATTCAAATACTTGAATATTTCAATTTATTGCCCCATGAGTCGTCTTTGCTCGAGAGAGATCAGGCCCAGTTCTTGTCGGTGACATTTGTATGCTATCGGTATCTTTATATAGATGTGGCAACCAGCATTGAAGAGCAAATTCTAAGTGTGGGTGCACTAGCGCCTTGTACAAGGGAATGATAATGTAATTGGATTTTCATTGAAGTTTGTTTGTAATTGTTATTCCAAGTCGCGTTTTTAGGTGACAGCTGGTAATGCTGTCCCGTTATTTTCAACTTGGTTGAGTTCTCCAGCACTACGTGCACAACTGAACATTTGTCGACATTAAAGCTCATCTGCCACGTTGTGCTCCATTCCACGAAGTCGTCAAGGTCTTGTTGGAGCTCAGCTCTTTTCCTGACAGGATGCCATAGTTTAATATCATTCGTAAATTTACTGATTTTACTATGGATATCTGCATACAGTCGCTCGTCTCCACTTCAATCTTCAAACGCTGGTGCCGACGCGTAAGCCATGCCCGGGTCTAGCGTAAATTGTCTCTCTGGATGCCTTGGGCTTCCAAATTTTTCATCAACCGTTGATGGATAACTTCGTCGAAAGACTTTTGAAGTCGATATACACTTGGTTCACACCTTTTTCTTCATCTCTTATTTCCGTAACTTACGAAGAGAAGTCGAGTAGGTTTGTTAAGCAGCTTCTACTATTTCAGAAGTTGTACGGATCGAGTGTGGGAAATGAGTTAGTGCATTCTCAGATGATCAGTGATGCGCTTCTTCAAGAGGCGTTCGATGGTTTTGCTGATGACCGATGTAAGACTGATTTGTCGGTAGTTGGTGGCACTCGTCTTTTCCTTCTTCTTATGTATCGGGATCACGTTAACTACTTTCCAATCCTGCGGAACTTTTCCCGTTCTCGAGGACCGATCGAATATTTTGAGCAGTCGGTTAGAGATGACAGGAGCAATTTCCCGTAAAACACGAGGAAAAAGATTACATTAATGGGGGCAGTGGATTTGTACACATTCAAGTACGTTTTTCTTGAAGGATCTCAATTTCCGTGAAAACGCATGGGTTTAAGGGAGCAACTTGCATCGGTGCTGATTCAGGAATATTCGTAATTTTTCAATGGTAAATACACAGGTGAAATATTCGTTCAGGATAGTGGCTTTGTCTCTTTGCTCACCGGTAATTTCACTGTCAGGTCTTTTGAGCCGTCTTATGGTTCTCTTTTGAGTCATGTTTCACTTACATATTTATAGAATGCGTTTGGGCTGCGTTTTGTCCCTTTTAGTAGTCAGGACTACTAAAAGGGAAAAGGAAGTATCCGTTGCCACTATGGCAAAACGCAAGCCTTAGGCATTCTATTAATATGTAAATGAAAGATGACTTTAAAGAGAAACCAGAGGATCACAGGTACGATATAGTTTTTCTACCACAGACGGCGACGTCGAGAAATGAGCGCGTTTTGTGACACGAGTCGCACAGTGTAAACTGGGCGTTCCAACGATTGTCCAGTGTAAATGATGCTTCGCCGCTTCAACTTATCACAACAGGTCGGGAGAAAAATGGTCGAGTGTAGAAGCGGGAGTCTTATTACCATGGAGTTTCCTAGCAAATTTGTTATACAGCAGCAACAGCAGCGGCAATGCCGTAACCAGAAATCGTCCAATTTGCTACAGGACCTGCCGTGCGTGATCGTTAAAAGCTGCGCACATCAGAAGCAGACTTCGGTGTTTGCGCGGCTTATCTTGGTCAGGCACACCAAAGCAAAAGGAGCTGCGGTAAAAAAAATTGAGCAGCTATCAAGAGCGGGAGAGCGTTATGTCCAGCTGGAGCTTGTCCTGTCGGTGGAAAATGAGCCACTGCCAAAATGGCAACTACACGGATCCTGTTGAATTAAATTTATGTGGAAATTATTAAACCACTGAAAAAATCGCTGTAGCACGGATCCAGTTGAAAAAGAAAAATTGATGTGGAAAAGAAATCGTTGCCAAAATCGTTAATGCGCTAATCTGCCTGAAATAGCTGGCGGTATGAAAGTAATCGAGTACGAAAATTTGAAATGCACGGGCCCATGTAATCAAAGTTGCACGTGATCAATGGATAACGAAATAGAAACACATAGCGATATTACACAAAAATAATTTTCGTGGGAATAATTAGACCAGTTTGCCAAGCACTCCCAATACGATGATATCGATTGTATTTATGAATCAGACCTGTGACTATTCTTTAATTTTCACGCATTTGACACAGTCAGGGTAGATGAAACGCGATGGCAAGAGTGTAACGTAGTTCATAAACTTTTTTTTTGTATAGTGAATATAGACAGAGCAGTTAATGCGTTAGTGCTGAGTCTAACCCACCCATGTTGTGATGTTTCGCTACACGAAACATTGATGTATTATGAAGAGATAACAAAAAGGCCCTCTGGTTGTGTGACTCTCCACAGTACGGGATTGGTGAATCTAAAAGCTTAACCTTTTGACCCACACACACAGTCCACTTTTCTATATGCTACTAACAGTGCCACTCCAACGAGGTAAAAAATGCTTATATATTTATGCGCTAATGAGCTAACTCTTTAGGCCATTCCATTTTCGCACAGACGCTAATATGAGATGAATGTATCACACTTTGGCTCACAGGCTTCACCCTTTAGTTCTTGAATTACAGATCGCTTTGATCTACAATAAAGACCGATGTGTATTTATCTGTTTATCTGCCTATTTTCTGTCACACTTTAAGCAAACAGATAGGTGAAAATTAAACCACGTTGGATAAATACTGTGTTCATCGGCGAAAATTATACCAGGCTGGATGAAGACCATGGTCATCTTGTACGTCAAGCTTCATTGAAAACCAATTGGTAGAAAATTAATAGACCAAGATGCAGTTGATGGTAAACTTATCTAAGTTAGCGACAGTTGAAATTCAAACAATGAAGATACTGAAAGCTTCTCTTAGCGCTGCCATGGCGTCTAATTTGTACGAGTATCACCTTCTCTATGCAGCGAATCTATGACAAAATATCGGGCGACCTTATATTTGAATGCACTTCTTGCTATGCCGAAGTTGAAATCGAAGCACTGAAGATATCTAAAACTTCCGTTGGCACTCTTATGCATCTTGATTTTTAATTTGTTTCGCAAACTTTAACGCAATCGTTGACGGGACAGCTTTCGTTAAGCAAAAACCATTGGGCGTATATGAGTGTGCTGCAAAGCAGTAAATAAATCTATTAAAGCCGATCTGTAGAGTTGTTAATGTTTCTAATTATAATCTAAAACGCAGTGACGCTGCGTACACGCGCGGTGTACATTTAGACCCATACTAAATCATTCTTTTGTTGTTGTTTTTGATTCGCCGCTCTGCGTTATTTACTGCTCGCGACGAGCTAAAAAAACCTCCCAATTCTAATATAGCACAAGCCCCAAATGAAAGGTAAAGACATAAAAAGTTAACTAACTCAAACTACAGGGTGCCAGCGTTTATAATTGTGAATCTATTGCTAAAAATTATGTGTCGACTGTGTAGCAGTTCCTTCAAGTGAAGAGCCGTCATTGTGTATCTTGCCTTTGTGCTCCTATCCTGTGCTTTTCAACCTTGCTAGCTTATATGCCTACCTATATTATTTCAGCTAACAAGCTATTGATTCTAAAGTGTAGTAACTCAAGTGAATTAGCTAGCTATATACATGCTAGGTAGTTATATAATGAAGTCTTGATTGACTGCTGTCTCCTGTGTTCCTTACATTTTGATGTGTTACCTGAATCTTTGTCACACTCTGCTGTAAATGTTAATATGTAAAATATGCCAATATGTGGCTCGCCCCTGCGTGGCACTTTTTCTAGCTACTGACTAACGTGTATTATTTTACTAAATCCAAATGTAACTATATATACATAGCTACCTGTATTTTTCTCCTAAATCCCTATGTGTACGGAGAACCAGCAGCGGACTCACTACAATTGTCGCAACTGAGCTGAAAATATCTGTCGTTAGCTAGCCTACATCATATGCGCCTCTAGTATTACTTATGCAGTGTGTATTAATTCCTACTATCAGTCTTAGAGTTGTAATACTGCGACAGAAAACTTATTGTAGTTTTTGTCCGCAGAATTCACGTACGTCAGCATGCAGTGATCTGACAAATCGCTGCGTTGCTGTTGCAAGCCTGTCTCTTTCAAGATTAAAATGGAAAACCAGCACACTCTTTCTGTCAACCCCACTTAGTTAGGGAGGGCCAAAAACCGCAGCACAATGAGATCCTGTCGTATCCAGGTTACCAGAGCCCGACCCGATGGCCATCGCTGATTATACGATGGCGATGGTGTGTAGACCGTCGCCATCGGAAAAACTACGATGCTACGATGGAACATCGAAAAATCCATCGGTGATAGCGATGGTACAATGAAAATTGTATCAAATAATGGGCGATTGCCATTTTCTCCATCGGCGATGGTGCTATGAGGAAGAAATGGTCCGATGAAATGACTGAACATGCCATCGGCGATGGCATACGATGGACATCGTCATCGGTTGTACTTCCGATGCCGATAAAATAAGGTTAAAACTGCAGAAAAACAGCCATACGAGTTTGAAACATTATTTTTTAGTAACATTAAAACAAAGAGGGGACAAAGTTTATTTTAATACATTTCCCAGATCTAACAATGTCAATTAATAACCTAAACCTTACATTTCGCACCTTTTATCAGCTAGGAATAGTATTACTAGTTTGAAAATTGCACACAGGCCGAGGTTATAAGAAATTCTGCTTTTATTCGATGTCTGTGGCCTGAGATGTTTGCATTTTCAAAATGTGTTGATGCGATGGTCCATCGCCGATTGTGACGCCCTACGATGGCCATCGCCGACGGTTATTTCATCGCAGGTCATCGCCGATAAAAATTGGCGAATTTTGGTTCCGATGCCGATGGAGCGATGGTACTCGTATTGCCATCGTAATATCGTAACATAATCGGAGATGCCGACCTCTGCATGTTACCAAAGTGAAACTATTATATTGAGTGTTGCTGAACGGCCAGCAAAATGCATTAATTTTTCTCTATGTCAGAGAAAGAAAGAAAAGTTTCGATGCTCAATTGTGAAGCCGTAAACGCTCATCTCTATGTATTTTTAAGATAGCAATAGTATTAACGAAATTATAATCAATGAAGGAGGGTAATCAGAAATTCTTCGCTGTCATTTGTGACAGCGCGGGCACTCTAGTTATGTCACTGTACGTACCGTCCATATACTAGTGTATTGAAGTCCTAGGCATTAGAGATACAAACTACCCAGTAGCTACTACATCCTCCGTTCATTTAACAGGACCTGACCATTATTCTAAAGTCTTGCCCGAACTTTATTTCCACGTCAGTCGCCGGATTTAGCTCGCAATTTTCTCTCGTGTGATCACCGAGTCAATAAATCTTAACAAAATCAGGGCGGCGGGTGTGGGCGGTAAACGCTACCTCCTAAATAAAGTATACAGCGCATTAGCGCACGCGTCCAGGCGTACGTTGATTAGGTAAGTATTCATGTAAACTGTATCTAGGAAAGGAAAGAAGTTCTATTAGCACGAGCATCCAAGTCGGACACAAAAGTATTTAGCAATCGGTATCCAAAGCACAGACGTAAGTATGATATCAGACACTAAATTCTCACTGTTGTGTATGTATCTGTTTGTTGATTCTTTGACTCCACTATGCAACAAAAAGAATTTTGTTGCCTGCCTTCTTGCTTGGTTGCTCTCTCCGTTCCGATATAGAGGATTAGATTAAAGAAATTCCTCTTCTGAAAGTCACAGGGCTGTTATTGTCATACCTCTTAGCGAAACTGAGGTGGCCTCAGACCCAAATTAAAGCACTTACGGCCTTACTTAGTGTGATGCATACGTGTTTTTTTCTTGCTGATCGTTCTTTGATCAATTTAGCTTTCTCTCCTGTCGTTCATAATACATTACACGTAATTTTCTCTACAACTGCTCGTAACTTTTCTTTAGTTGAATTTCTTCGTAGCAGTTGAAACATTGCGTTGAGCAGAGATCAAATATATTCACTTGTAATGTTGTAATGCCAGGGACACATTTGCAATTCTACTCCCAACCAAGGCCCTTAGAATACAGTGGAATACTGAATTCTAGGTCGTCTTGTCCCAACTCGATGCTCGGATGTGCAGCTCCCGTGCTGTTTCGGTAGCGCGGGCCGTTATGTTGGCATCAAATCGGCAGCATAGATACAGCTAGTGCCATAAACGACGCAACGTCCGAGTCTCGCAAGTTGTCTGTGTAAATGCCTAGTGTGTCCCCGGTATAAGGAGCATTCATATTCTAACCTCCATGTTCACCTCTCATTGCCGCCAGAATTTGATCCTGATATATGGTCACTGCTGGTAGCCATACACAATACTGAGACTTGCCGGTACATTCTTTCTTTTTAACTCTAGATTTTTTTTCTTGCTGCTGCTTAGCTTTTTAACATTTCAGATTCGAGATTTCGCTTCTGCTGCCCTGAATTTATGTCGGCATAAAATACAAGTTTTGAAACAACAGATGAACTGTACGTGCACGATACAGCTTTGGCAGCAAAATCCGTACCGCAAGCAAGGACAATACAAAGCTAAATCACAAAACCATTGCCGTCATATATTGGATGGCTAGGTACTCTAGTTTCTATAACTTTTAAGCTCTTTACTTAGCTATTACTTCCGCCAAGGAGGTTATGTTTTTGTCGGTGTGTGTCCATTTGTCTGTGTCTGTCACTAAGATAACTCATAAAGTAATGGACGGATTTTAAAGAAAATCACCGAACTCGTTAAGAATGTCAACAGGCACAAATAAATGACCAAATTTTGGTGATGATCGAAAAGAAATTCTGTTCAGGACCAATCTAAACTCTGTTACTCTTGTTGTTCTATATTGGTACGTTTAATATCGATATTTACCGTTAAATCAGAGAAATATCGGTTCTTGTTCAAGTAGCGTTTGTTTAATAAAGCATTCTTGTAAGTAAATACGAGGTAACATTGTCGTTTATCAATTAAACTAGGGTGTCAGCCCTTTCGAAAATGACTACGAAGAATTAGTGATGGCTCTTCTTCTTCTTCTTCACTGATCTTACTTTCGTTAATACAACTACCAACTTGAAGAAACAGAGAGATGAGATGAGCATTCACAGCTTCACAACTGCTAAGCAACGAAACCTTACTCCTCTTTCTCTGATACGGAGAAAAATTAACTTCTTTTTCCCGGCAGTCAAACATCACTCAAAAATATTAATTTCGATTCGGTATCACGAATACACCAGGATATCCCATTGGTCCAACTTTTTTTTTATTAGTGAAAAGCTGTTTTATAGGCGATTGAAATAAAGTTGTAAGAATGATCGATACACTGAAATGATCAGTGACAAGAAACTTAGATTTAGGATACATAAGAGTACTAAGGGACGCTTCAGCCATCATCAGTTTTGATTTCAACTTTCTCAATGCAAGCAGTAGATTAAACGATTAGGCTGCCGTATACATTTTCTATCGTCTGCAACCTGGCCTAATTTTCGCCTCTATCTTCTTACAGCGTGTCAGAAAATGAATCTAATCTAATACTAAGAATGACCGTCGTGTGTTTATATATTTATTTATATGTTTGGTGTCACGCTGTTTTCGAAATAGATGGGCGGAATTTAGCCCAGGTAGGAGGCTCTGGTCGTCCTCTCAAGCTCCATTGAAAGTGATAGGCAGAAAATAGGCCTGGTTGTAGAAGATGGCAAACGTATCTCCAAGCAGGGACAGTTGAAATTCCAACAATGAAGACATAGCAGGGTTAGTCTGATTTGTACGAGTATTAGCTTCTCCATACATCGAATCTACGGCAAAGTATAGGGCTACCTTATATCTGAATGCACTTCTTGCATCGCCGAAGTTGAAATCGTAGCACTAAAGATATCTGAAGCAGCAGGAAAATTCATCGCAGAAATTATCACTAAACGTTATGGTCGACAAAGGCTTCTTCTTTTTCGTCTATGCGAAAAGCTCGACTCAAAGTACCTCAAAACCAGAACCGACATCGTATTTTTGATAACAAGTCTAAACAACAACCTTATTCCAAAATTTGTACATTTTTGACTCTACAACCAGCAAATCCGTTCGACTGCTATTTACAGCAACTTCCAAAGTAAGCTCCTTGAATCTGAACTGAAGCTTAAATCATCACAATAGAAAAACTTGCAGTCCAAACTATACCTGGCTCTGCAAGATCTCTACAGTACGGTTTCATGGATGGACTACAACCACTTACTAGTCTTCATAAGAAATAAAAACGATCCCCTGATTGAAGAAGTCAAGCTCGCTCATGGAAAGAAGCGAATTCATCTTGGCCTTCCAGAAAATAATATAAGGAATGCATCAGAATTCATATTC
>LQNS02278091.1:48180726-48215138 GCA_001587735.2 Parhyale hawaiensis | reverse complement strand
AGTACAACCCACTTTGAACGATCAAGCAAGTTCTACTGAATTATCTGAAGCTTCCGTTGGCACTCTCATGCTTCTTAATTCGTAGTTTCTTCCCACAGATGATTTCGTTGCATGAGCTATTCTTCCCACTTTGATGCAATTATCAACGAAACCGGCGAAACATAATTTTTCACGGGCAGTATACAATTATTTCTTCTAGCTTATTGTTTTCCTCTGACGAAGCAGTTTTCTCTTCATAGGTCAAAATATGAGCACCTCAAACGAAACAGATATTTGAGGTGGAAAGACGGTATCAACGGTATCATTACTACGGAGCGAACACATTGTATATAAGCTGCCATTTTGTTTAAGTTTGTTGGAGTGTTTTACTCAAGATGTTACTTCTGCCTGTCAATATAGAAGACCTAAGGATGACAGCACAACAAAGGATCAATGAAGAAACTTAAGAAGCAAATAAGAGAAGAGGAGATTCCGCACCGGCCTAGAGGCATTAGGCAAACGTATAGATTATTGCGTGAATTTTTCACGCACGGGTCCACTAGTTGATAAATATACAACAAATAAATAAACAGATATATACGTGTCGGTCTTTATTATATTGTAGACTTATTTAGAAATGTTAAAGTCTGTTATTACGTATTTCCTTGAATTTATCATTGCACGAAGTATTCAGCTAGTTATCCCTCGAATATCAATTTTCTCTAATACTTCACAACACGAACTTGCTAGCAGGAACATTAAAGCGCTGCCAATGCAATTTCTTCGGCGCCATTTTTGAAAGCGTAGTAGAATAGCACTCCGCCTTCCTATATAATATAATAAAAAATATATACAGATACAGTTCGGGTAAATACCTTTCTGTAGTTAATTAAAACGAGCCGAATGCAGTTTTCCACTGCGTGGATCTTTCGGAGCCTATGAATGTTGAAGCAAAAATATGCTACTGATGGAAGTGTGGAAGTATATTTATGTATATATCAGAACCTTGCACTAAAAAATTTCCAATATAATATTTTCATAAGCCAGAGGAGGACATGTTTTGCCATCATGCAGATCTTCTTACCGCCGCCAAGCAGGTTATATTTTTGTCGAGTATGTGTGTCCGTTCAACTGTCAACAAGATAAACGAAAAAGTTCTGGACATACCTTTACGAAACATACAGTGATTGTTGGAGAAGTTACTAGGAGCAAATGTACCCAATGCTCGTGTTGATCTTTTTTTCTATTTATCCCAATGTATGTTTTTATATTTGTCGCCAATATATCTCAGAAAGGTTCGAACTGATTTTCATAAAATTTGCGGGAATTATTAGAAATATATATTAGACGGAATACATGACCAAATTTTGGCGATAATCGGCTCGTCCGCTCGTGTGTTTGACTCATGTTCGTCTCAGTGGTTGTTAAAACAAAATCATTTCCTCCAAGGAGGTTTTGTTTTTATCGTGTTTGTCTATTATCAAGATAACTCAAAAAGTTATGGACGGATCTTTACGAAAGTTACAGGGATTGTTAGGCTTGTTAGGAGTAACATATGATTAATTTTTTGTGAAGATCCTTTCAACCGTTTATTTGTTTGTTGGTCTGCCTTTTTTCTCGCTAGTACCCTGCCTCAAGAAGTTATTGGCCGATTTTCATATAATTTACATGAGCCGTTAGGTATTTCACGAAGAGTTAAGGACTAAATTTTTGTGGTAATTTGTTCGGCAGCGGGTCAGTTTGTTTCTGGGTTTGATCTTACATTTGTTAGTAAAGATCTCAAAAGTTATGAACGGATCTTTATGAAATTTACAGAAATTATTAGAAATATTAGATGACATAATGATTAAATTTTGGTGATGATCGGGTTGGTCTGTTTGTGTGTTTGACTAATGATTGTTGCAAATTAACTCAAAAAGTTAAGAACGTATCTTCAAGAAAATTACAGTATCTGTTATTAATGTCAAATGGCACAAAGGACCAGATTTTGGTGCTGATAAAAAAGGACATCAGAGTTTCAGAATCAATTTGAATTTTTCGTTTACATTTCCTTGCTTGGCAGAGGTATGCGCTCTCAGAGTACTCTATTCGAAAAAATACGTACAGATCTGCAAGATTATTATAGAAACTTATTATTGACATCAAGCTCAGATAATCAAATGTTGGTGATGACAAAAATGAAATTTGAGTTTTATGACCAATTTAATTTATTCGTTAACATTGCATTTCTAGGCGGAGGTAGGCGCTCTCCGAGTGCTCTACATAGTATTATCGATTATATTGCATGGTTCCATTTAATATGAAGCGAGCATACGCTAAAATGTAATATTAATGCTAGGTACAGACATGTCTAGAAAAATACAAACAGCACGAAAACCAGCACTTCGGTGCAGTAGCAACAACGATCACCATCGAGTTTGTATGCTATATTGGGAAACATTAGTGTTATAGTAGCAGCAGCATTATACGCTTGGTCAATGTATATTTCGTTGGAGTTCTTTCATCAATAGGTGCAGCATAACTGCTGACTACATTTTCCATTTAAAAATTTGGAACACTGCAATCTATGGAGTTTTTCCGGTCACTTACGTGGTGAAAGGTTAAAATATGTTAAATTTTGTATTTCTTTGTATTTGAACAGTGTCTTTGAATGACCCTCAAATGTTGTACATAAGTTAAATAAGTTATCTCTGACAATTTCTACGGATTCAAGATATCTACAAAGAAAATGACTCGATGAAAATGACTTGAAGAAAAAAACTTGATGAAATTGACTTGATGAAAATGACTCGATGAAAATGACTTCATGGAAATTACTAGATGAAAATTACTTTATGAAAATGACTTGATGAGAGTTTAACATTAACGGATGATCGACTACCGGGCACAGTTTATCCTTGGAGGCGCGACTCGCCCGGAACATGAGAGAAGTGTGTTGGTTTGGGGCCGCTTAATGGAGCCGTTACCCTCCGTTACCCCAAACTCAATCTTTCTCCGCAACATGGGAGTTTTCGGCTGTCTTGACATATTGGATTCCTTCGACCACCTGCGACACGAACCAGTGAAGCCAACTGCCTGGCTGAAATTCAGCTCAATTCAAGCGTTGGGGCTTGACTTCGTCGTTCCAATCGGCGATACCTATCTTTAGTCTCATTGCGTGTATTGTACCCAGAGTGTACAGTCTCATTACAGCACTGCTGTGTTGTAATGTAATGCTGTGTTCACCGTACTTAATATGTCGTCAATTCACACAGCAAATGCTCGGACTATGGCGACACAGGTAAGTTGTGATGAGACGGCCTATATTGCTGGGTTCACTGGGGCGTCATCAATAGCCATGACAAATTCGAGTTAATCTAAGACCAATGGGCTTGACTCAGCCAAAACCTCTGATAGGTACGTTGGCTTCGCACCGTTGAATCGAGCTTCAGGCGTCAACTTCTTATATTATTCTCTTCGGTTTACTACAGCACCCACTACAGCGTGTTACAAGCATTGAGGCTCGGCGAGGTGGCCGCGTACAAGCACTGCGGACTACCGATTTGTATTTAGTGTCTCTCAAGTCGGTTAGTAATGGCCCGAAGCTTAAGCCTTCGTTTCCTCAAGAAAACGATGTCACAGAAGAAAGAACAAGGACAACAACGGGAACCTATGCACGAATGTGTTCCCACACAGAATCAACGCACATGGGAACAACAAGCTTGGAAATATGAGGAAGAAGAGTAGGCAGCAAGAATAGTATGAGGATGAAACAAGAAAGAAATAAAGTGCACACGAAAGAAAGACATCCAGAACACCTAGATAACTGCTGAGGTAACCTACATAGATCTCTGAGGGCGCTGGTCTCCATAATGTAGGATGGGTGAACCATACAAACCTAACCCTATGGCCCATCCTATGCTCCTTGAGGGGGGTGGGGAGAGTGCCTCAGTCAGCCGAGTGCGCAATTGCAGGAAGGAAATAAAGCGCAAAGCATCTCTAGGAGACGCAAAAATAGAGAAGACAGAAAAAAGAAACCCTCGTGAGGGGGCCTTTTCGTGGCGCCGCACGGAATTGAGCAGTTACCTACCAGTCCCGTGGGATGAGTCGCTTACTTTCATTCCGCGACCCATCTCGAGGAGCAGAAATTGAAGGAAGTAAAGTGTATCCACCTTACTATATAAACCAACCTTTTCAGCAGTAACTGCAGCCATCTAAAACATCCCCTGCGGAAAAGGCACTCGGGACAGCCCTTGGGTGAGTGAGAGATGTTAAGATCCTACTGATTACTCATGAGACGACAGAAAGCTCTATCCAGCTCCGTAAATTATTTCGCCGGCTCCAGCATAATCGGGTTACTACTAACACTGCAACACGATTCAAAATAGTAAAACCTGCTCTGCTAACCTCAAAATAAAGAGATTTTTATGAATGATAAAATGCCCAAAACTCCTTAGTTTTCAAATTATAATGACTTAACGAAATTTAAAGCTTCAAGTAGGATACTACGTGCGCGCCAATGTTAGCATTAATTTTGAAGGTTCAGTACGTATCCGACCCCACCAAAGCAGTTTACATTATTTTTACAATAAAAAGTGGGAGCATATATAGTATGGTTAGGAAAAACATCTGCAGTTTCAAACTTAGCATTACTGTACTGCATGGTGGACATTACGTCGTCAGAGTTTACATCCGTGTCGTTAAAAAAATTGCAAAGGTTGAACCCACCAGATATTAGACCTCGTGTACAATTTTCAGAGTGGTTCACGCAGCAGCGAACAAGGGATCCTAACTTCTCCAAGCTTATTCTGTTCACAGATGAAGCGTATTTTACTCGTGGTGGTGTTTTTAACATTCACGATTATCATTGGGCTCAAGCTTAATAATCCCATGCCATTCACCCAAAAAATTATCAACATCGCTTCAATGTAAACGCTTGGGCAGGAATGTGGTCGGAAAACGTGCTGAACAATTAAATTTAGCTCTAACATTGGCGCGCACTTGAAGCTTTAAATTTCTTTTATGTCATTTACAACTCTAAAACTGAGGAATTTTAGGCATTTTATCATTCATGAAAGTCGATTTGAGTTTTTCTACCTATAGTCGAAATTTGTCTGCACACTCACAAAACAATACCCTGTATATCTATTTTTTATAACAGCAATAGCTGGGAGCAGGCGGGATCCTAGACTTCAGCTCATCGCTGGGAATGGACCTGGATAGCGCTTTATAGTTCCATACCAAGATACTTATAATTATTCTTTCATGAACTAACTAATGGCGCTGCCACTACCATACCGTGTGTAATGTCAGTACCTCATCTAATTCAGGACAGATTTGCATCTGTATAGTTATGGAACTGTACAAACTCCAAATTTCATAGCCACGATCTGCCACTATTCAATATCTAGTTTAACTGGACCTTATCTGCTCGTTTGGCACACGTGCGACGCCGGCAGACAACAGCCTGACCGATAATTGAGGCAGACAATAGAAGCATCAGCAGTACTCTGCTAACTGTCTGGGTGCCATAAGGAACACAGTACTGTTGTAGAGGCTGTTCTCCTTGGCACCGCATATAGGAACAGGGGCGAGGTGCCTATTATTATATAATACCATCTTTGGCATTTGGCAGCGTGGTCGATAATTATACCTGTATTACTACTAATCGCTGCCTTAAATGAACGAACGTTCCAGACTATGTGCTTGGAGGTCAATGCTGTCGTCAGCGTTAGGGGTTCCTTGTTTTACTGCCAGGCAGATGGTATCTGCGACGATGGAATTTTATGGGTTGGGTACTTATAGACTATTAAAGACGTCTTTGCGATCCAGTGTTGTGATTGTCACAAAGTGGGGTAGGTCCGCCTTAATTAGCCGTCTCTAGGATTTCTTTGGTTAGTGATAAATCACAGCTGCTTAACCCTACAACTAGAACTATGAGTTAACACGTACTATTTTACTATAGACTGGGGCAGATGGTTAGTAGTCCAGGGCACGCAATAGCTCAAAACCAATCTTACGTCTGTAATCAAATAGCACGTGGGTTTAAATATTGCCATTATACAAAACCGGACTCTGCAGTACTGCTGTTCGAAATTTTCGTGATCACGAAAATCGACCGCTTTTGAAAATCACCTCAAACTGGATTACGATCCATGGTTGCTAATATAATCAGAGACGCCTTACGCTTATACCATATCGCAAGATAAGCAACGCTGGAGAATCGAATTCTTCAATTAAGAGAAATAACTTCGGTAGGTAGTGTACAGTAAAATAATGGCACTCTTACATTTTTACCTCCTGGTAAGCACGTAAAGTGGTTTGTAATTTGCACGTCAGAATGTTTTGATTTAAGTACGTTAATTGATGACAACTTAATATTTCGAAACATAACCATTTCTTTAGAGTAAGAAAAGATCTCTTCTGCTCGATCAACTGAATAAACTATCAAAACTTAGGAATAGTTTTAGACAGCGGATACCAGAAATATCAACAGCGACTTATTTTTCATCGTCTTGCACTCTCAGAACATAATATTTGGAAAAAGAGTAGAGTGCACGCGATTAGCCAACTTAACTACATAGATGAACCGGGTTATAGAGCGACATTTATGACGTCCTGTAGAGTCAAGCAACATAGTTGCTCTGATTGGGCTGCTGTTCTTCGAAAATTAGTTTGTTCAGTCGTCTCTTTAAATGGCCGCTGTCTACAAGAACACAATATGTATGCGAAATGTTGCGGGTTCTACACCCCAATTACCAGTAAGTGCGACTGAAGATCGCGCTAAAATTGTTACTATTTTGTTGTGAATGTTAGCTCACTCAAACTTAATAGAGCCGTCAAAACTTCACCATTCACAATTGCTATATTTCAAAAACTACAGAGCAGGCTGAGATTTTAAGGAAATTTTGAACAGAGTAACAAAGTTCCTTATTGATGGAAACAATGGATATCCTGGTTACAGCGTTTTCTTAAGACTTCTCTGAGCAAGACAACCATGACACGTACTGGCCATTCAATTGATTTGGGAAAATTTCACGGTACTAGAGCAACGTTAACAGAACAATGAGAGATGTTTTTGGAATTAAACTTTTCATCATTAAATCATAACTGCAATAATATATATATAATAGGTACTAACACATCTCCGATATACAGGCCACTTTTAAAAGCACTAATGTGAAATAAAATTTTGACCAATCTCCCTAATTATGCCGCACATACTTCGAATGAGTACCTTTGCTACACTTCAGCTACATACAAGAACTCTGGGACCAAAAGTTTCCAGTTTTGAAAACGACTTTCGCAAAAATCGTCGGAAGCTTGGCCAAAAAAATTGCAAAATGCAGAAGACGTCTTACTGAGAAAAGCCTTAAAAAAAGAGTAACAAAGTTCAAGCTGAATCCGTGCCTGTGGCAACGTAATCGCAAGGGTTGTGAAGAACGCTTTGCATTTTGTGCTCTCAATAGTATAGCTGTCAGTATAAGATGGGGGAAAACCGCGTATCCAGATATTCTTGGTTTTTCGCTGGTCAAAAACCACCGTGTGACTAGGAAGGCATTTTCACTCAAAACTGCATGTTCAGGCCATAAATGAAGACTAAATTTTATGTTCTGTGGGAACTCCATACGCTCCGACTAGCTAAATGGATACTTTACAGTGATGAAAACAAAAACTGCTTCTTTAACGGGCTCTCCTAAGCAACTGACAAGAGCGCGGGGTATCATCTTAAAGAATTGCGGCACAATTTTTCGCGCAGCCGACTCTTTACTTTTTGACATTTATAGCCAGATTTTACGCCATAAATTATTATGAGTTTGAGGCAACATTCACCTGCCAGCCCGCTGCTTTATGCGAAAGTTTATACTCTGTTATTTTTCATCTTGAGAGTATACGCAACTCTTCACATTAGACCAAAGAAGACTTCACCCATTGGGTGGATAAAGCTGGTCGTAAATCAGGATTTTTATTTCTATGGATTGCTTTTTAGGGGAGACCGGTTCTTCACTCTTCTTAGAAGAGTTTGCGGCCTCTTCTAAGAAGGAAAAATTTCCTTAGGCGACACATCCTTTGAGAAGTTTTGAGACGAAACTTTGGCACCTGCCGGCACTTTTGCGAAGCTTCACGTGCCCGAACTGAATTAATGGTACGAAATATTGCAGTCGTCGATGAGAGCTCACCGAATATTGAATCAAAGGTCTGGGCATAAATTATGCGGCCGAGGTGCATCACTTGATCAGGGATTGCTGAATAGTGAATCAAAGTTATGTACGTACATGAACTTTATGAAGGCGGTTTATTTGATGATGGATGCTTTCTGAATACTGAGTCATTAGTTTCCATGCAAATTATACCAAATTGTTACATGTGTCTATGTCGGGTAACTGAATACTGGCTCTTTTATTATAAGTAAACCCTAGTTAGGTACAGAAAGACAATCAGAGTGATGCTATTTGTCAAGATATGGTAAATGCGGCGTACAAAATGCAACAAGAATCGAGTCCCCTGAAGTCATGTTCAGTTAGGTTGCCCTAAACAATTTGTGCGAGCTATTAATACAGAGCATGCAAGAGGGCCAACAAAAAGTGACAGAAGTGACTACGCTCGATCAAGCGAGACGTAGTTTAGAAAAAAAAAACACTACCTATATTAGTACATCTCTTGAAGCATCGTTGAAAATTGAACTAATCTCAGCACAACTCTTTGTTTTACATCAGATTAACACAAAAAATCACTGACCTCGGTACCACTGCAGTTATGTCCAGAAAGATACCAGAATTAAAAATTGAAATACCTACTGTATGTACGATTCAGAACGGTAACGGGATCCGTACGTGCATACAATGAATGCAGTATGATGCAAGACCCGTACGTACATCGACTAGTGATGCAAGGGAGGCCAGAGATTTATTACAACACCACGCGTGTATTCTGCAGAAGATAGACGCGATAGGTACGGGGAATACCCGCCGATACTCGGGCAGTTCACGTGAACAGTAATCGTTTCCTTTCCACGAAAACATTGCAGCAGACTTGCGTCTTTCTACATGTCGACATTATTTTACATGAGCAGGTTTTGAAAATGTTGTGGTTTTGTGACCGAATCGATGATAAAGGAAAATCAAACTTGAGATAAAAAGTACTTGCAAAGACTTAGCTAGTTTCACATGTGCATCATAAAAAATGTAATATATGGTTTCGAATATACTGTAGCAATGAGGAACAAAATTATCAGTTAATGCAAAGCTGCTCAAGAGATTTTTAAAAAATAGAATAATGTGAAAACGTTAACACATTTTGTACGCTGCACTGATCAACAGTCGATTGTAAGACAGAAAAAAACGGAAAGAAATGTAAACCAATGTTTCAGTAGTTGTCATGGTGATTCAGAAGTCAATGAAGTTTTAATGACACTAGAAAACTGTACACTAAATGACAGTATTTAATCATGATTGATATTTCGACTACAGCAGCTTCATGCTTTGTATATTAGTTTGATTGTATTGAATAAAGCTTATATTTTTCTTTCTCGATTGCTAGTCAAGGTTAAAAAACGATAGGGGTATGAAAATAACACGGTCGTATATATACTCCGTATACTTTTGACGCGCTAAGGCAGGATCGCACGATAGTCAAATGAACGCGTTTCCTCAGCTTTGGATCCGAATGCGTTTTGTCCCATTAAACAACACAAAATTGAGAAGCTACCTTAGTATTAATTTCCTCTAAATTTGAAACAATATCCGAAACCGAGCCTGCGACACTTGCTGCTCAGACTGACTTGACAGGTGACATTTTAGTAGATATTTTTTTTTTCTTACGTTGACTCAACAAAGCATTCGACGGTTAGCTGAGACCTCGCCTTCAATTGGCCTCTGCGGACCCGCCTTTAGAGAGGTACTCAAAACTGCAGTATTTTCGGGAAGTTTGGCAGCTGCAATACAGATATGAGGTGAGCACATACGTGTTCCTGCTTATTGGGATATGATATCTGGACATTTCATTCGGCCTGACATATGACCAGTTTTGCGAGCACCTCTTGCCTGAGGCCCATGGAAAATTGCCGGCGACGTACGGATTATCTTGAGTAATTTCCGCTGCAAAAACTCTTGCGGCTGCTATCTTCGGGGCAAGATAATACTCGGCAAACCCAACAAAGACAGAACTCAGTCATCGTTGTAAGGCTGAGACGGAAATGAACATTTAAACGAACAGTTCAATTATTCCAGGTACCTACGTTTCAGTTCCAATAAAAAAATGTTTAGCGGCTTTACGAATGGTACGAAAGCAGAATTAAATGGAGATGCTATAATTTTTCCGTCCCTTCTGGTTCCGTCCCTTCTGGAAATTTACAAGAAAGATCACAATTTGGGTATAGTAAAAACTGAAGACTGGCATACAAGAAAAACAAACCAAACAATGTGAAGAAAAATGTGACAACTCCACATTTAGAAAGAGCAACGTACTATATTTCGTTGGTTATAGAACACTCGATATCGATGTTTAGTAGTGATGCGGTATAATAATCAACTTATTAGCATAACAGTGAAATAAGAATCCCGAAAAACGTATTTAAAAAAATCTGTCATTCAGCACGTGCAGTACTGTAAAGTAACATGGATTTCAACAATGTGTTTTTCAAATGCACTGAATTTTTATTTCTTCCATAATTATTCAGACAAGTAAAGCACAAACACAGTAGAAGCTATTGTAAAGCGTAATTTTAATACTATAAGGGTGACAAGTGCGGAAATTATAGATACAAATTTGTATAGCCTCATCAAAAACTCCAGAGACCATCTAATTTTCGAAAAATCACAATTACATTTAAAATAATTTATTGAAAAAATAATAATACATGAACATTTTGTCGTTTCATCAGTGTTCCCAATGACATATGATTCTTATGGACGTGCCATCAGATGAGGATCTGAATTATGATTTATTTTCGTCTCAGAGTAATTTTAGCCCCCACGAAGTCTGGAGACAGATATGGTAGGCTAACCAGGAAGTTTCTTTTTTTTTTAGGAGGTTCCAGCAATTTTCTGTGGATTTAGAACTTAAAAAAATTCTACGTAAAGGATGGGAATTGGAAATTGTATAGTATTCCAGAAAATAAAAAAGTAATAAAAAATTCTTTGAAAAACGTCTTTCTAGAAAAGTTGCAGTTCAACTAAAGCAAGCTTTATTTCAAGTCTCCAATAATTTATGGGTTCCACATAGCGTAATAATGAATTCATTGTGATAGAGGAGAAAATTATGATAAAAAAAAATTACGATGACAAGCAATGCCTCAAAAGTTTTATGGACACTGTGTTTATTATACATATTACATTGATGTACGTATATTTATAATTACATTGTAATTCACCATACAGAATTGAAAGCTTGAAATGCCCTGGAGTATATTTTGACTTTAAAAACGCCTTATATCTTCGCCTGACTGATGATAGTTATAAATGACCAGATAATTGGGAGCAAGCGCCATGAATACCTTGTTCGTTACAAATACACACTACAGATTCAATAAAACTAAATGCTTTACATAGGACTGCAATCTACAAGTTGAACCACTGGCAAAAATTTGTGTAACGCTCTCAGCCCGTGTTGTGTTCTTCTAAATTAAAAACGCTCAATAGGCATTCAACATTTGTTGAATTGCATTATGTGCTCATAAAAGGACTCCCATAATGGAATTACTCTTAACCAAGCGAAAATTTGACACTAAAAAATGGTCTTGAGGGAGCCGACGCGCGTAGGGACAATCCCCAGCGCTGTCTCACATTTCCATCAGAACTTGTCGACTTCTGTCCTCCACAACATACAGGAGCATAAAAATAACAGAAAAACAGAGGTGCCGCAATTACAGTTCGAGCTCAGTTCGCTCCCAAGAAAAGCACGGTACTGACTGCACCATATTTATATTTTTTTTTGGTTGTTATCCCTTGCTAGTATAGAGGGTCTGAGAGCCTCCTTGCAGCCTCTCCTACAGTTTCGAGGATTGTTTCGCAACCGTTTTTAAATATTAGATGGTCTGAATGCCCCAACCTCGTGCACTCCACTGTTATCAAGGTTGCGCCTCAACAGATCAAAATTTTAAAATTTAATTTCTTGGATTTTTTCTAACATTGCGATATTGTGTTGCCTTTTTCTTGCGAGACAAATATACTTTCAAAATTCTGCATAAAAATGAATAAAAGTGCTAAGATTCAATAGTCTGCGTATTCATATTTTGTAAGACATACATACTGGATTACCGACTGGACTCTAGTGGCGAAAAATTCATACTGAACAGTAAACGTGTTATTCCAACTTGTTTTCTATATGAATATCTGCTAACAGGCACATACTAGTGTACACCGCAAATTCAGCGTAGTATGGGCTAACTAACAGAGTTAAAAAACGAAACAAAATATTAGAAACAAGTCAATTAAACTGCATTCACAGCTACAAAAGTTGAGCTTTTTACTAATAATGGTAAAGTATAATATTTACAAAAAGATCAGATGAACCAAACATAGAGTTAAAGCATATTTACTGCATGGTAACCAAGATGAGGTGGAACATACTGATAACTAGAGCACTCTGCAAGCGCATACCTCCGCCAAGCAGGGAAATTGTAATGAAAAGTTCAAATTGGTTCTGAAACAATGATTTTCTTTGTATCAGCACCAAAATCTAATTATCTTCTCCAAGGAGGATATGTTTTCGTCGTCTTTGTCTGTCAGTCACCAAGATAACTCAAAAAGTTATCAACCGATTTGGACGAAATTTGCAGGGATTGTTAGGCATGGTAGGAGGAACAGATGATTAACTTTTGATGAAGATGCGTCCATCAGTTTGTTTGTTCGTTTGTCTGACTCATTTTTCTCAATGCCATAACTCAAAAAGTTATGGACGGATTGTTATGAAATTCGCATGAGTTTTTAGTTACATATATAACGAAAAGTAAATTACAGAATTTTAGTAATGATCAGTTTGTTCATTCGTTTGTCACCGTTTTTAATTTTTTGCTTGTTAGCACAATAAATAAAAAAATAATGAATGAATCTTTATAAAATTTATAGGGGTTGCTAGTAATGTTAACAGACATAAATTATTAAATGTTGGTGCAGATCGGTTTGCTCGCTTGTATGTTTGACTCATGTTTGTCATAACGTTTGTTAGCAGAGTTAAAGTTACGAACGGATCTTCAAAAAATTGCACAAGCTTTTATTACTATCAAAAGGCACAAATGATTAGATTTTGGAGTTTATAGAAAGAAAATTATGGTCTCAGAGCCAATTTGAATTCTTTGCTGCCGTTGCCTCGCTTGGCGGATGTATGCGCTCTTAGAGTGCTCTAGCTCATCATCTGTTACTCCTAACATACCTAGCAATCCCTGGAAATTTGGTAAAGATCCGTCCATACCTTTTTGAGTTATCTTGGTGACACAGACAGCTTAACAGACAAACACGACAAATCTTATCCTCCTTGGCAAAGGTAATAATGGGCTAACATGCCAAATTATTCAGAAATGCGAAATACTCCTTTTAGGATTACTTCAATTAATCGACCAACGGGATCTTACTAAGCTTTGTCTCTCTGATATTTAGGTCTCTGAGTGAACTAGCTACTTATCGCAGCTTTGTTCACGTAGTCGTGGAAGGATGTAAAAAAAAAAAAAAATCATGAGTGAGCTTGGAAAATCTACTTATCCACTGAGACTCGAGGCTTAACGGGAAATTTTTCGTTGTAATAAGTCATAATAAAATGACTACTTCATTGTTAGAGAAAAAAGAAACACGAATGTGCCGATTGTATGTCGTATTAGTTCAAGGCGGAGGAGGATATAGGTGGAGAGTTACTTGCATCTGTATATCTATTACAATGAGGTGCATTGGTTGCATTCCAGTATCCTTGCTCCAAGGTCTTTCGTAGAAACACACGAACGGTGGCTGAGGCAGATCTCTTTACGGTAGAAAGTATGACGTGGAAAACGCGTAACTTCAGTCTGTGTTTCATGCCCATTTCAGGGTTGGCGTGGAATTCAATCCCTGGATTCGTGTTCAGCCGAGCAGGTCTGCAGGCGTCCATGTCAGCTGTAAGAGGCTTTCTGGTTAAGTCTTTTTAGCAGCGCTTCTGGTGGCCTGGGGCTGCTCAATGTCTCATTTAGATTTTATGACCCCTTCCTGACGCTCGAGCGTACGTGTAGTTTTGTTACTGTAAATAATAATAATAACTCAATGGCTCTTGCAGCGGCTTCGTGTGAAAAAAAAAGAGATGAATGCTACATGCAATATGTTCAAATAACTGAGCCCAATTAAGCGCTGAGGGGGTTCGCTCATATAATGAGAAATTCGTGAATAATACAGGGAGAGCAAACGAAAGACTGTCAGCAAAGGATGGAGAGAGAAAATGAAAGTAAGCACGATGTCCCACGAACTTCATACAGTTACGGTAACTTACGGGCAAGTAGTTTTCTTGGGAGCGCCACTCCCCATAACATAGGATGATTGCGCTTTACTTGAAGTTGACCCTTACTTGAAGTTGACCCAACCCTTAAAATCCACTGTACTTATTTCAACCACAGTGGAAAATGTAAAATTCTCTGTACATTAAATAATATCTATTTGCATAATCATTAAAACTTTTGGAGAGGAGTAGTCACTATCAATTGGGAATATTTTCATAGTGTACTAAATGTATTGCAATACATTATGGTACGTGCGATCATAGAAAATGACGATGCACTATGTACATTACTACCAGACTTCGGCGTTTGGCTGCTTGGCTATTCGTTCGCACGTCACGCGTTGGAAGAACTTTCATATGGAAAAACTTCCAACTCCATTTGCACTGCAGAAATTTTTGAGTTCCTAGAGATCATCATCATCCCTCTAAATATTATGGGCTGGGCTGCAAGAAGAAGCCGTGATATAACTGGCGAAAAGAAAAAAAAAACAAGGACGTTTTCTTATCTGTGACTATCAAGAGAATTTAGTCAATTTGTAGTATAAGGTTATTCAAATCGTCTCCTATATAAAAAACATACACAAAAAGCATCTTTTATTTGTGTTAAATTTCATTTCTATTTGCAATGCTAGATGGAAGAAACACCTGCAAAAACACCGTAGTACGCCAACGAAAGTGTATGTCATGTACAATGTTTGTATGATTAATCTATAAGGCGATTAGTAAAAGCTCATCATTCGCACGATGATACCTATCCCCTTGTATGGTATGTTTAATAGTTATGATGAGTGAAGCTATCTGACTATTATTGAAATCCGGGATCACTTACCCCTTCAGGCTTTTTCCGCTACGGAGTGTGATATAAACTATTTTGACAGTAACCCTCAAAAATACCTTTTCTGAACTCCCTTCCCTTCTCCTAGGCAATCGGATATCATGATGAGACCCAATTACAGTGATTGCAAGTTATGCCAATAGCAGTTATAATAAAACAAAAAATATTGTATAATTTCGAAGCGAACGTATTTCCATAATGAGCAGACGGTGACACTGAAATCAAGGGCACTTAGTAACGAGCAGTAAATGTAAGGTGCTAATTGGAACGAGAGTTCCAGCGCATGTGATTATTTGTTGTGCGCCAGAGTCACGAGATCGTTAGACACACTGCAGAGAAAGAATATTGGCGTTCAGTGATCCAGATCTAAAAAAATAGAGAAACCTCATTAGCCAAATCTACAAACTGACGAGGAGCCTTTGCAAAAATTTCAAATAGAAAAAGCCAAGTGGTTTGCAAAAGTAGGTTTATCCGGATCTGAATGGGCGCCGAATTACTGGCAATTCTGGAATTGGAATTATTTATTTCAAACGAAACGTAGACAAATTATTTCTTCAATGGAAGTGGCGATTTCATGTTTTAATGTTATATTGATTTAAGCCTAATCAACAGCTAGTTCTATATATAAGAGTTTTCAACGAAAAAGTGAAGCTAATGGAGCTAACCGGGCTACCATTTTCTAGAAAGACCAAAACGAAGTGGAAGTTTCATTGTACTGTTACATCCCTAGATAGGAAGATAAGCAGGGCCCATAATCGATTCAGCCTTCTCTGTACTCACTGGACTCCACAACCCGAGATTGCTTCACACGTGACTCGCTTATGATAGAAATCTAACTGCAACATCGCCATCGCACGCGCTGATCAGCAGCTTGCTTCGATATCATTCCTCACTTATCTATTTTGGGCAGCCGGTAATCCCCGGGGCCTCTCTATTAAATTTTCTCCCACCTCGAGTCCCTATTTCCCTAGCAGAAGAAAAACTCAGGAATCAGCAGCTTACCCTTCGCTGGAGGACTGTGGTGAAGGCCGTACTGGGCATATGTAGAGTTGCATGGGGCTGATCCTCACCAGTCGCTGCCCATCCTTCGTCCGGCCGCCGGCACCTCTGTGAGTGGTCAGGGGACATAGGGTTAGTGCAGTGATGGGAAATATTTTTTAGCAGAAAATATGAAGAAAAGAGTTTTGTGAGTGGCTTAGGGACAAAAGGTTACCGCAGTGATCGAAAACCTTTCTACCGCAGGTATATTTATTACAATAATTAAGAAAATATGAAGACAATGTATGTATGCAGCCATTCAGTGAGTGGTTGAGCTACATAAGATTACTGCAGGGCTTAAGACCTTTTACTGGGTTTAGTGCTATGATTGCAGATCTCCCAATAGGTATTGACTGCATCAAATACGAAAATATGAAACAAGTCAATGTACTCAGACTCAGACTGTGTGAGGTCAGGAGAGCGTCAGTAAGAGATGTGTCGCGATACGGTCCCTTGTTATCGGTAGCAATGCCGCGGCCACACTGGTACAATCGTACGCTCAACTTATGAGCGGATTTTCAGCGCGCACGTCGTTCATGATATACCGTATATATGACACGGACTGTGTCTGTGTGTCGGGTCGACACGTGAGCCACAAAACTCCCCCATAAGTTGAGTGGGTGCTTCCATACCACCGTCGAGGCGTAGGTACTGCGAGTAGTGAGTGGACGTGTGGGTTAGCATTGTGTAAAAAGTTATTCCTAAAACAACTTCTATAAATAAAAAGACGACGAGAGAATAAACAAATTAATGTTAATGTCTTTTTGAGTTTCCAATGGAACCCATGCTAGTGTAGGGTGTTGAATAATTTTACATATGCATTCATCAAAATAAAATCCACAAGCAGTCGAAACGTGCAAGCAATCCAGGATTTTTATTTGAGGTCATTTCTTAATCCTGTAAAACTTATGGGAAAGTTCATGGCACCAAAAGTGGTAGAAAAGCGGCGATACGGTGCTTGTGTTACATTGCATATAGCTTCAAATTTGGAAGTACTTGCTTTTTATTCTTTATTTATTACGTCGTCTTCTTTTCTCAATGTACCTACCATACACTTCGTATAATTTCGATGACTTTTCATCAACACAAAGTGCATACATCTCGTGTTACTCCGCGTTAGCATCTCCAAATTGCTACAAACATCACCACTATAATAGAAAATAATCAATTTTATAACAGTAGCAATAACACGGGTACCAACCCCCGGAACAGAGTTGGCGAGTTCGTCGCCAGCTCGCCCAGTTAGAAACCTTCAATATTTTGCCACAGCTTTGCGGTGTAAAAACTCGCCCCACTCTTCCGCCTCTCAAGTCACTGACGAGGAATTTGATAATAGCCATGTGCTGGACGAGACTGGGACGAGCCTTAATAAAGGCCTGTACATAATTGAGATTAGCCACTCGATCGAGAGGGCAAAAAAGCATAAAGAAATTATATTTCTGTTATAGATAGATGATGTCCTCATTACATGTACGTCATAAAATTTAATGATGACACAGAACTAATATTGTTGAAAAGACTTGAGGTCTTTTAGAGTAGAAGAGTGAAGTCATAAAACGGGATCGTAAACTATTGATCCATTGACATTACTTTCTCCACCAGTACTCGGCAGACTTAGATTGAAGGTACTTTTGCATTATGACCAACGGACATTTATTTAATGCATTCTCTCAAAGTACTTCACGTGTTTTAAATCATGGTGTATTAGCGAATATGCGTTGTGTGAATCACACCGGTGAGAAATGAACTTTATTGTAGAATAAGCAACAGTAAGATTCGTGCTTGAGGAGAAAGGGAGTGCGTCAAATAGAGCAGGGGGTTAGACAGACTTTTAAGCAATGAAAATAAAATTCTGAAAAAACTCTCTCAAGAAACCAAGCAGGACGAAAAGCGTTAACGTTGTTTTTCAGGCCTTCAGAAGTAATAAAACGGAAGCTAAATTTTGAACGATTTTTACTAGCTTACAAAATATGGTAATTAAGTCGACCAGCTCTGACCCATTAAGTCCATAATATTACAGGAGCAAAATACGCCTTAAATTAATTATACCCTCATTCGCATATTAAATTCTTCGCCGTGATCTTGACATTGCTGGGAGAACGACCTTTAATTTTTTCAGTAAAGACAAAAATTTCAAATCTAAGAGGGGCAAAACTTAGCGGCTGACGCTGACAAGGTGGCGCCACCGGAAAGTTTCAGAAACGACTGACATGTTTTCGTAGAGCTAGCTAATGAGCATATAGGCTGGGAAATTTTTAGTTTTAAAAACTTAGATGAAAAGTTTGAAGCTTGCTGAGCCCGACTGCGACATTGAGTTTATTGCTAAAATATTTTATGCCGCACTGGAATGTCAGGTAGATATCGCTACAGAATGGAGCCTTGAACGAACTTACAGTCAGTACATTAGCATTTCACTCAATAGCAGCATAAAACTTTACTAACTTATTTAATTTCAATGTCTTGTGAAAATATTGTAATAAATTTGGTAATTGTCAGTTTCATAACCACGCTAAACGAGCAAAACTCATCTTACGAGGAAGTTCGAACTTCGTTGCTATTTCCAATATTTTTCCATTTTACACAGAGAGTGACAGAATTTTGCTATCACTCAGGGTAAACAGAATTGACATTTAGTAGACAAGAAAACATTTGAAATAAAAAAGATGTAGCCTGTAGAGGTTCGCAATTACATGAAAAAGTCCGTAGTCAAGGCGAGATAACCTGTTTTGCGTACGTGCGCCAGGTCCTTCTCTGTACTTATTATTGAAGGTTAAAAGATGTTTGAGAACAAGCCGTGTTTAAACCAATACTGTGGATATTATCTAGATACATGGATTATTATTTTTTTTTGTAAGTTTGAAGGCAAGATAGATTGTTACTAACCACTGAAGATAATTTAGCTCCAGAGAATGAAAGCGTTGACGGACAACAGCGTTTCTGCTGAAGTAGGCAAGTGTTAAATAACATAACAGGTTATCAACATTCATGTAAACAAGGACGTTATTATTATTTCACTCGTTTGTGCACAAAATATACGAATTGCCATGAACCAAATGATAAGATAAATTACATTAATTACTGAAGGTTTTAGGCACAAATGGAATAATGTTGGGCAAAGTGAAAAAATTTTCGAAGAGTCTGTACCGTCAGCACGACCTCTCAAATGCCTAGTATTCTAAGGACACAATTCATCGACTTCTCAAAAAGAATACCATTGTACGACATGCCGTTTACGAATGAAGTATGTTCGTCCTTATAGTGTTGAATACCTGACGTAAAATTGTAAAAATTATTGTGTGTAAAAATTATCGTGTCAGTGCATGATGCAATTTCAGGGAAAATAAAAGTTTCTAATTAGGGCAATAGACTTCGCATAGGGAATTTAGACAAAGAGCAATGTTTGCAGGATCCATGCAGCATAAGGGATGCACATGACGTTGTAGACGCTAGCTACGTATTCTCACAAAACACAGAACGGGTTTTCGAAAAGTACAGTTTTTCCTTGGATAGATTTTTACAGGACATGAATATGATTACTTGTGACTGTAAATAAACTGTTGAGATATCAGAGTACGATGCTAGAGAGGCCATTATTATCAAGCTAGAGTCTGACGATTTTATCCAAGCAGTTTGGTCGTGGTCAAACTCCTCTATAGCGTTGCCAATTCTATGGGTATTTCTGAGATTTTGTTCGGGCCATATCTTTGCCCGGCCTACTACCTGCATATAGAGAAATCTCAGAAATACCCATAGAATTTGCACTGCTATAGAGGAATTTGACCCCGACCGAACTGCCTTGATAAAATGGTCAGACCAAAGTGCGGTCTGCATAATGCGAACCGCACAGTACTGCATTTGTACGTGCGACACTAGCAGTTTAATCAGAAGGCCTACATAGAACTTAGCTCATTGCATTGACTACCATTATTGTATTTTCATTAAACTAGATTTTAGATTAAATAGTTGGCAGTAGATGGACGAACATCGCTCGCGCTAGCCACCATGCATACATCTGCCTTACCAGCTTTTCGTGGCAGGCAATTAGTAACAATAAAAATTAACCGAGTGAAGCACAAGTACAATATACGTAATTGTACGCACATACTGTACGTATTACGCTCTCAGTAATTTAATATTAGTTCCCGCCCTGGTATTAGCTTATTCTTCTTCTAACAATTACTTTCCCGTTCCAGGTCAACGCTCACTAACTTCAAGCGTCTTCAAGGGACAGTCCAGGTAAGAATAATTAATTATAGTACTCGGCTAACCGGCAAATGAGATGCATTTGCACTAAACGCACCAGTGCCTGCGCCATGCATCCAGCTAAATTAATGGCATTGCCAGAGAGAAAATTTTCTTTGGTGCTTGAACTTGCAAAGGCGTTGGGTTTTATCTTTCTCTTTCTCCCACGAGAGACTGACATAGAGGCATATGCATTGGCAGCACTGCTGGTTATCAGATGAAGAAATTATTTCATCAGTTACACTTCTGCTACATCTTTTACTGAACCATGTATACAATAACAAAATCAAGTGCACCTTCAGATGGTGAACGGTTAAGATTGTAAACTCGCTCATTAGCAGGTGGTGGAACGTTCAATCCCGAGCCAGGAAGGAAAAATCCTGATGCTTGAAAACATAGTGTCGGTATTTTTGTCATTCATAGCCACGGGAAGCACTGGCTTTAGGACCGGAGGTGCAGTTTTCAAACGGGCTTTCCATCATTATGACCCAACAGGTCGCACGATCTGTGGTTGACTGTAGACTAATCATACTAGCAAGCCTTTATCTGCAGCACGAACAAGTGCAAGTGGGTTTCAGTGTTAAAGTGTGCAGTCAAAGGGTCCTTACTTAAACAAATAAAGAGAGCTCTTGTTACTACAATCAGGTGTAAGACCAAGACTTCAAGTATTTTGATATTGAAGTACATACAAGTTTCCCTTTACTACGACCGTACCAAGCGGCCATACGCTACTGCCATCCCTGTGCGGGATAATCAAATTATATGGAAACTTCGCACCCTGGCAGATGCTGAGAATTGAATTCTCTTTCATACTGCGGACAAAGTGGACTACTCCTGCTACCTCGTAGAAGCAAAATACAAACAGATCATAAATTCGAAAATTCCCCTTTTCTGTAAATTGACATTCAGACTAAATCAGTTTTGAGCATAACAGACATCGTTCATAGTCGCTAGTATTTTAGTCAAGCAGTTGACATTATCTTATGTTCTCTCCTATATGATGGATCTTGACTGTTTGCCTAAAATTTTCCTCGCGGACGGCGGATGTGACTTGTTGACAGATGGTAAAACAAGTAAAGCTCATTTGAAAAAAGCCTAATTTTACGGAATATTTGAGAAATTTCGTTCCCAGACTGACAAAACGACTTGTGTTATGTCTCACGTAAATTTATCACGAAAACTATAACCGAATGAAATGTTGTAATAGAAGCAAAGTTTTACCACAATGTACAATAACATAAGTAACAACAAATAATAATGTAGAAACTTTACATCCTGCTTAAATATTAGGTAATACCGGCTGCGTTTGTACAATCATATACATGAATATACGAAATATTGCTAAAAGTAATGCAGAAAATTCGCATTCAGATTATAAATTGGCCAATGCAAGCCGCGTTCCCACCATGATAAACAACAGCATCATATTATTATGGGGAACTGGGCATTCAGGTTGATACAACGACTTGAATTCCCAGCTGCCTAGGAGAAATGTAGCAGTCTCCCGGTGCCACCAAAGAGACTCCAAAAAGTTTACATTCCCATCGGAGCGGCCAAAATTTCGGTCGTGCCTAAAACTCTCTGTGGAGTCGCGCCTCTCTCGTAAACAGTCATTTCCACGCCTTCTGCTGCCTCAGGCCACTGAAATTACAGAAGGATTACAACAGTTTCTTACGGCTTGACATGAGTCCGAGTCAAATGCGTTTACGACTCGAATGTGCCACGCAGTGTTGCACACTTGCTGCTGCTCTTGTTGTAAAATTCCGGTCGATGAAATAGTTTGGAGTTAGCAGAAAATTTGATCACTTTAATTGTCTCAAGCACCGAACAATATTTTACGCAGCGCGTTAAATGCTGTCGTTGTTTTTATTTCAATGATTGTTTTAGGGATGCAAGAAAGTTTATTCACTTAGGCTACCAATTAGAGATGGATAATTTCCTATCCAGCAAGTGGCATGCTGTTGCGAAGTTCATGCCGAGAAACATACCGTGTTTTGGATATAGAAAACAGGTATTTTATTTGGTCGGTATAGGACATGCTGGTGTTGAAATGTTCATTTTATAGGAAATGTTTGCCGACAGAAGAAAGTTTATATTATTCAGTCATTTTTGCCAGTGCTTGACGTGCTCTTTACGGATGAATTAGTCAGTAACGGACTGAACAATATTAATTACCGTTTATGTAAACACATTCTTCTATACTGTAGTTGAATAACATAGTTGCTTGCAAAGACTAACCCTATATTTTTGTTCCACCCACATACCTTTTTGACACGCCGACGTTGCTTACTAGTATAGGGGCTCCTAAGCAAGTTAGTATTCGTGAGCAATCATTGATATTGAAGTCTTCTGGGCCTGCTTCCCACCGAATAAACTCATCTACTTCCCTGCTTACTCTGAATAATTGTGGACTTGAAAGTCTATTCACACGTCACTATTTTCCTACGTTCATACACGACAGCATCCGAATCAGTTATTGCGGCTGTTACAGCATAGTACAAGCATATAAGATAGTTTAAGCTTCATTAATTCAGTACTAAGCTGTTCTAAGAGATGAAAAGGAAGGGACTTCTAGTATGTCAATAGATACTTGGAACGTATGTACGAAGGTATTTCCACGCAGGATCAACGGGCATGGGAACTCCAGGTCGGGAAAGATAAGGAAGAACAGAAGAAAGTAATATCAGTAGGAGTATGTAATCGGGGGTCTCTTAGAACAAAAGACAAACGTACAGCTGTCTGATTAGCTATTCACTTCGAATTTGCATAACGCATGATTATAAACAGAAGTAAGAAAAATATCTTGGCTCTCTTCGGTAGTGGGGTAATAAATTCCTAATGTGATTATGATTTAAGTTTCATTATTAATTTTCTTTCCCACTACAATTTGAATCTAATTCGCAATCAATTCTAAAAAAAAACTTCTGTATTGAACAGTAGCGATAAGGATGCATGATTGAACAATTTGACATTATAAACTGAAAACTACGCATATAACTTATTACTATACAATCATGAATCTAAGTTCAATATTGAACAAACGATATAAGTAAATATACCATTGTTATTCCTGTAATCTATTTTCTATAACTGTATGTGAAGAAAACGCTTTTGGCAGTAACCACAATATTTTGTAGGTCCCGACAGGCTGCTGGTAGTTGGGGAAATCTGACACATTTACCAAGAAACCGTGGTCAGTTATACCTTCAATTAAGTATATATAATGCACAGCAAATGTATTTAAAATTAGAGTAAAATTTTGGAGTTAAAGTAGGGAACATTTTTCCGAAATGAATTTAAAAACTACGAGCCTTTCATGGTGGGAGTGACAGACTGACACAGAAAAACATATATAGGCTAGGACGCAAGTGGATCAGTAGTTAGCTCTTGGTAATATAAACTTTCTACTCGCATAGCAAGTCACGTAGCATATTAGAGCTAGAGAAAACTCTTCTTTAACTCTATTCCACTGTGTAATAGCACTGCTTTGTGTTATAGTTGCTATGCGAGACTTATTTTAATACTACCTTTCTGCCGCGCAGCCGCAGTAGGTCGCTTACTCGCCTTGTGGACTTAATGACTCACCTTTTCACATACAGTTCCACTCCACGGTGCCTACAGTCCTTTGTAGATAGATATACAGCACACAAAATTTCTCAGCTTGTAGATTTGTGCCTTACTGTATTTTCAAAATTGTCCCCGCTGAATAACAGCGTATCCTAAGTTTAATGCTTTACTACTAATTACGTCAGTACAATTCTTCGATATAAGCGTGCATTGTAATTACAGCGTACCTTTTCTCTCTTTACAGATCATAGAAATGCCTTCAGTTCGATTGTCAGCTGCGACGTATGAGTCAACGAGCGCTTCTGACCAGCGAGTGAAAGAGTACAGACGGACATTCCCAATGACCCTGATGTTGCTAGTGATGTTGGTGATAGTGAGTGCCCTAGTTCCTGATGCTAGTGCTGCTGCTAATCCAGTATCAATATGCATCAAGAACTGCCAGTACTGTAAAGAAATGTACCACGATTATTTCAGAGGCGGCCTCTGTGCAGAGTTTTGTATAAAAGGAAAGGGAAGGTACATTGTGGACTGCGGCGAGGAAAATTCTATTGTGCCTTTTTTCCTGCAAAGAGTTGAGGATAGCTGAAGAGGTAGTCTTCAATGAAGCTTCTTCTACGAAGAGAAAGTGCACTGTTGTATGTGGCCACGAGGTGTCATATGTGCTTGCTTTCCTGATGGGAATAGCATCTAAGAGACCCACTGGGAGAATTGATCAGAAATGGAAGCTATTGATCACATTTTCAAAGAGAGCTCGCTTGCGTACGTTCTCGAAGTGAGGCGGGAGCGGTACCTCTGCTCGGAATGAAGAAAAAATGTTGAAACTCTGTGATGTACAACAGTCACTGCGGTAATCAAGAAATATTCATTGTATCTTGGTTAATTTTGTTGGCAAGACGAGGAAAAAAAAAAAAAACTCGTCCAGAAAGGAACAACATTCTGTTGCTTCGCAGAGTTTCATCTACTACATCAGAGCAGCAGAACCTGGTTCTTCGCCCCTGTGACTGCATTGTCATTTTCGACAGTTGCCTTTCTTCCGCCAATAATGCACTCTCCAGCCTTGAAAGCAAGAGAGCAGCTCAGTTCTCCTGAAAATAGGTCTATAGCACAGTGAAACTGTGTCGCAGAAAGCCATGTCCAAGAGTGCCTTTTGGTATCCAAGCTTTATATCCTGAGTACGAATAGTTCCTACTTCAAATGTTACTATTTCATGCGCATTCTATTTATCATAATATTGATAGCGTATATGAACCTTCATCTTCATGCCAGTTGTTTAGCCCAGCATGAATTTTGCAAAAAATGTGAAATTTCTTTTTCAAATGTGCAATTGTTAGCTTATCATACTCTTTTTCGATTCAAGTTTAATTACATTGGTTCTTATCTGAACTCCTGTTGCAACTCCAATGTACGTTATCATTTTATTTCTTTCGGTCATAACACATGTTTTTGCAGTGTTTGCTCGACATCTTTCTCAATCGTGTGAACACCTGACTAAACGAAAGTCAAAAGTCCTCACTAGAATGTGCAAGGTAGTCCTATGAAGCACGGGCTGATATTCGATCTCTGGTCAGTTTTATTTTTTATAAAATAATTTCGGTAGCTGCAGGCACGGAGGACTTGGCCCCTGAAGAGCCTCAGCTTCCCTGTGAGCCATTCTCGTCCCGGACGGCTGCAGTCGACCACGACGGGAAGCCTAGCAGGCCGGTAGCTACCGGACCAAAGAACACTAAAAAGATCAAGTCTATAATTTATGATAGTTTTTAGTGTGTATTATTTTGGAGAGGAAGCGATTAAACCACTTTTATTGAACATGTTTTATTCACCTCTGTCCAAATCGCCAGAAACAAACTATTAGTTTAGATTAGATAGGCGTCAATAGACGAACCAACAGGCCCATTCTCAAAGAGACACCTAAACTTGCCCGGCCCTCCATGAGCTATTGCCATTATGTTAGAAGATTGTGTGCATGCCAACAGACCTCTCTGAGCTGTCAAGAGAAGAGGAGTAGCAGTAGTATAAGAAAGTTAAGCCTGCCTCAATAAATACTAAGCTCTTCTAAGAGAGGAAAAGGAAAGGACATATAGTATGTCGATAGAAACCGGGAATCCATTCACGAAGGTGTTCCCACACAGGATCAACGCGCATGGGAACAGAAATCGTGAAAGAAGAGGAAAACAGAAAAAAGTAATCTCAGTAAGCGTATGAAATCGAAAGGAAGCAAAGCAGGCACGAAAGACAGATGTCTCGAAGGGATAGCTAATAGCTAAGGTAACCTACACAAGCCACCTGGGGTCGCTGCTCCCCATAACATAGCATTGCTGAACCTACACTTCTACCCTATGGCCTATCCTAGGCCCCCTGAGGGGAAGTAAAGAGAAGAAAGACGGGATATGTAATGGGAATGACGTAGGCAAGTCAAAAGAACGACTTTCCTCGCCTCTGCTTCTGAATGCGTTACCTCCCATAGTCTTCCATCCAAGTATAAAGATGTGCCCGAAACGTAACTAACGGCTCTTGCTGAGCACTCTGAAGTTCTGAACTGAAGGCTAACATTTATACACTTTTTTTATAAACTCCAAAAGCTGTGTTTATGAGGGCTTTACGAAACGTTCAGGAGATTAACAGTTACTGAGGAAACTCGTTCTTTTAACGATCGCGTTGTGCAAGAAATAAAATCTTATCCATGGGAACATTAAACAGGAGAAAAGGGTGGCAAGCATTAGAAAAAAGAATTAAAAATGGGATATCGATATGATATTAAAAACTTCTCAAGAGCTTAATGGAGGTCATTGTTACACGCGGTGTCGCTCTTGAAGGCCACACTAAAATATCGCAAGCACAACTTGATGCGGGGATGCGCGGTTCGCACGTCGGTCATGCTACCGTACCTACGGTACAAACTTTAAATTTATACCATAACGTCGTGGGAGTCCCGCATCAACTTGTGAGTTCAATTACATGGTGTGGCCCTAGCATTACGATAAAAAAACGGACAGAATAAACAGCTAGCTCCAATCCCCTCCCGTTTTATATAATTATTTAAGTCGAGCATTGCTACTTCCTTGTACTCGAACTATGCACACTTCAATTAAGGGTTCTTCCAGTATATCAAAGAGTACATACTGAAGTGTAGCTAGGTTGCGCTCGCGAACATCAGCCTTAAAAGGCCTTTACTGGCTAAATTTACTCTTGCCTTTTAATTTGAACAGCACAGTTTGCAATAGAGAGCATTATGGAGAGTTAGGCTTGCAGTCCACACTAACCTGCTGTATTTTTATACGCAGTTTCTCAGCAACTTGAGTAAATTCGTCAGTGAAGTGCAATGAACTCGACCCGTTTCTCCGTCGGTGTCGTTGAGTGATATTACATCAAATTTTGTAGTAATAAAGGCTGCGTTGTTTGAAGCGGTGATATGGAGCCCATTAGGCTGGGCTCATCTGGAACTTCAGGCAGGAATGTTGGTTTCGCCGACTTAAGCTTCAGACTTGAAAACTCCATTTTAAGAACTAGGATTGATTTTTTTTAAGTGTTAAAGGTAATCGGTTTAGAGCTAACACCTAAAACTCGGTAGCGAATGAAGCCAACGCACCTCCCTGAAGTTCCAGACAAATCAACTTAAGTAGACTAAGCTTAACTTCGGCGAACCAGTCGATGACAACTTAACATTACATTGTTCGAAGCATGACCGAACTTTCTTTTTCTGAGGCAAAAAGCCGAGACAGAGCGTCCAAGTAAATGCTCTAGATTCTCCTGTACACTGCACCTACATTTATTTTCTGCCAGAAACCTGTATCGCATTGTAAACTGTAATCCTGTATTTCCAGTTCGTAGGAATCTTAATTATTTATTAGTCTTCGCGGAAGGATAACTAACACTGGTTGTTGTTGTTATTATATTCTTGGTTAAATAGTTTAAGCCTCCCACCGCAGCTCCTACTGTGATCTAAAGCGAGGAAGAAAGCAGGGACATACAGTATGCAAAGAAAAGTTATATTAAGTAGTTTAGGCCTCCGTTTCCATTATGGCGATGACACACGCTAGTCAAAGGAACGAGTAACGTCATCTTTTTGTCCGAACGTTATGTTGAACTCTTGTAAACATAGCTTTGGGATTGCCAAGAAATGGTGTCAAAATGTTTACCGTCAGTTCAGTGTACTCTGTGGGTGCTGTTAGTTAACTTTTGGACATATCATTATATGTGGAGGGATTTATGGCACAAAAATCTTTGCAAGTGTGTGTGGCATCGGCATTACATAGGCGACCTCGGAGGAAGAAAAATTTAGTATGAAGATAGAAAGTAGAACCCATGAACGCGGTTAAACCTATGCGGGATCAATGCATATATGAACAGAAATTTGGGAAAGAAGAGGAAGAGCAGAATAGTACATCATCAGTGAGGTATGAGAAGAGAAGAAAGCAGAGTAGACAGGAAAGACTGGCGTCCCGAAAGCCTAGATAAAGCTAAGGTAACTAACAAGTTCTTCCCGGGAACGCTACTTCCTGAACGTAGCGCCAGGACCAGTGACCCATCTAAGCCCTTTAACGAGATAATTTTTTTCCTAAATCTTCATAATTTGGTAGAAATAACATACAAACACTAGGAACTGCCGGAAGAGTATACTCGTGCTAGTTCGTTAAGGGGCCATACCACTGATGACCAGTGATACAGACATATCTAAAAATTTATGCCAAAACTGAATAGTTAATGCTCAGTATTATCAAAGAAAATTGGATTCCTTAAATTACTAACTATATTTACTTAAGAGGGTCACAAAATATTCTATTGCCGTTACATAGGTTCATAGTTTTCTATCGACGACAAAGGTATTCCACGAGAAAAAAAAGAGATTGAAGACGGCAATGAACAAGCGGAACGTGTGGGGTGTCTATAAAGCAACGTAGAAGGTATGCGTAAGAATTTTCCCACAGTGAATAAACATGCGTGGGAGCATCAAGTCGGAAAAGAAGAGAAAGAAAAAACAAGGTATTTTGAGTAAATAGCGGAAAGCAAGATGGTTGCAAAACAACGCTATCCCACGGGCTTAGGTGAGGCCATGAGTTCCTTTGGGAAGGGGGGGAGGACTGTTCACGCAACGAACGACGAGCAAACTCATCTAACTTTAAGTCCAAGGCCTACGGCCTATCACATATGGCTCTTGAAGGGTAAAATAATTTTACTGGAGAAGATGCATGTAGAACAATATATGAAGAATATACCAACAGAATTTTCGAGATAAATGGAGCGCTGCTACATAAGACTGATAGCATTGAAAATTCAGAGTATTCATGTAAGCGAAGATTTGTTATTGCGGGAGGGCGTATAAAATATGTTACGTCACAGCCGGTGTATCCTACACTTGCTTTTTTTTCACCTTTTAGTGAATAAATTTGATAATATCTTCGGAGTTAAAGCCAGTCACCGTCTACAGTAATATCGTTGGACTAAACGCGTCACAGTTTACTCCCAGAAATAGTTCTTAAGGTGGGCTTGGCAAACCACGTATTTTCGAAGTTGACTTTATTATTCGTTAGCTTGAGTTTCACTAGCGACAGCAACGTCAACGGTTGCCAGGTCAGGGGAAGTTCAACAGACATAAATGGAGTCAGAAGCAACCCGATGATAAGCATGTTCGATTGGGCACCGCAATTAAGACTTTCGTAGCTTGACTTGTACGGAACTTCAGACAGTAGCTTTGGCTTCGTCACTTTGAATAGTGCTGCAGGTGTTTGATGCAACGCAATTACGTTGAGCCTGTTGTTAATCCATTTTACGGATTTCTGGATGTCACGTGAGTAACCGAGTGAAGGTCAATACTTGAAACTCAACTCAGTGGGTCGAATCAGGCTTCCTCAAGTATGAGCCTGGGTCTCTAAAATGGTCCGATCACGAGCAATCTCAGTAGAAATGATTAGACGCAGCCTGATATTTTTGGTACCTAGTCTACCCAATTCAAGCACATCTGAATAGAAAACTTTTATCAATTACTTGAACGTTACAAATTGCCGTAGTTTAACTTTTCTTTCCAGATAAGCCTGAAATATGCTTCAGCAAGGGCCAAAAATATCGGGCTGCGTCTAATAATTTGCCTAGGAACTGTACCGGTCGGACCATGGCTTAACTGTACCGGTCGGACCATGGCTTAACTGTACCGGTCGGACCATGGCTTAACTGTACCGGTCGGACCATGGCTTAACTGTACCGGTCGGACCATGGCTTAGCTGTACGGGTCGGACCATGGCTTAACTGTACCGGTCGGACCATGGCTTAACTGTACCGGTCGGACCATGGCTTAACTGTACCGGTCGGACCATGGCTGAACTGCTTACGTTATTCAACCATGGGTCGGATTATCTTCAGGAAGTACGGATCCAGGCCTGTACAATGAGTGTACATACTTTAGGGGGGTTTTGTTCGATGCCAGCGTACTTGCGTGAAGTTTGGAACAAGTGAAGCCTCGAAGGCTAAATTTTGGCACCCAGGTGAACTTATCCTACGGTTGGGACGGTAAAAACGCTATTTTACGGAGCAAGATCGAGCTTTCGAAAGTCCCAAGGTAAATTGGTTACGTGCTATTGCCTGAAATTCGATTCAAAGAATCGAAGCCAAGGCATCTGTCTGGAGTCCAGGACGAGTTAAGCCTATTGGGCTTAATAAAATATTGCCGGCCAATCGACGGCGCCTTACCTTGAGCTGGTGACGTGCAATGGCCATTCAAGCGAAGAAATCCAACCGACACGTTCTGTAGCATACCAAGTTATAAAGGGAGAAGGACATCAAGCCTAGAGAAACACCACCGCAGTAGGAAAAGGCAAGTAAGCACAAAAAAATATCAGAGCAGAAAAAGGATTATGTTACGTGGGGCACAGAAAGAAAGACACCCAAACCGGTTGGTTAGGGTTAGGGGTCCTGGTGGAAGCTGGCAAATCCCCATAAGTCAGGATAGGTGAGCCTGACTAACCCAGTGTACTATATAGCCTGTGAGTCATCACTTGCCCCCTGGGAATGCTCAAATTTATGTGCTGTATATCGCCCTGTGCCAGGCAGATGCTTTGCTATACAAAAAACAAGTAAATAAATAAGTATAAATACAAATATGCAAGACTAGCATAGTGTAAACGACTGAAATAATAGGTGTCTTGTATCCGACCATTATGATCGTAATAATCTAGTCGAAATAGCTTTACCTAGTCTAAACCTTCAGTTCTGAGTATTGGATTCGCTGCTGCTTTCGAGTTTTCAGGCACATTCGTCCGAGTCATCAAAGTCGATCTAAGCTAGGCCCACTCTACTTGTCCGGAATGCCTACAGGAACTTTAGCTTCGTCACTTTGAATCGGCGTTGGAAGCAACTACAGTATGTTACCTTTTATTATGCAAATATAATTTTTTTGTACTTATTTTTCAAGATGAGTGTCAAACATATAAAATGTTAATGCCGGTAGCAAGTTTGCACAGGTAAGCTGTAACTATAAAAACTATTAGAGAAAAATATAACTGAACCATTTCTCTCGTTTTGGCAAAATTTACTTATCGCACGGAGTTTTGCTGCTACGCCAAATTATGCAACATCACTCTCTAGTCCAGATGGGTAAGAAAAGCGGTCTAACCAGAGAAGGTAAGATCGAAGTGACCTCGTTTTTGGCTTCTATTAATAAAACACTCGAAGTTTCCAATGAATTACAGCGTGCTCACCGAACAATTAAGGCTTATGCAATTGAAGGTAAGGTCAACCGGAAAACTCCAGATAGAGCCTCTACGAGGAAATTGACTGGTTGGGATATGTGACATTTGAAGGTTTCTATGGCTAGAAAACAACTTTCTACAAGTAAGGCAATATTTGAAGATGCTGGAGCCCCAATACTAAGCAGAAAGACAATGTGTAAGGTTCTGCAGAAGCTAGGGAAAGTGAAAAAGGCAATTAAACGACCACTTCTAACAAAAACTCTTGAAGAAAATGGGGTCAAATGAGCTGATGAGAACATCAAAACTGATTACTCCAATGTCATATTTACTGACGAATGCAGAGCCACTCTAGATAGTCCAGATGGATGGGCGTCTGGATGGGTCCTCCATGACCGACCTCAACAGTCACTGCTTAAGCGTCAACAAGGTGGTGGAGGTATAATGTTTTGTGGCGAGATAGTAGGTGACACCCTTATTGGACCAGTTGATGTGGCAGACAGAGTAAAACTTAATGCAGAAAGGTACTGCCAGTTTCTTGAAGCCAACTTCATTCCAGGGCTTGATGAGCTGACCATCACACGCAGATCCAAATTGGTATTTCAGCACGATAATGCTCCCTCACACCGAGCACGGTACACTGCTAACTGACTTGCGGATGGAGGATTTAAATAAAAAAAGATTATGACCTGGCCAGCGAATAGCCCCGATTTAAATCCCATTGAGAACTTCTGGGCAATGATCAAAAGGAAGGTCTATGAAGGTGGCCGTAAGTTTTCAAGCAAAGTAAGCCTGTGGAATGCAGTAAAAACAGCTGCAGATTCTATTCCATCATCTGAAATATCCACCCTGACGGTATTATTGTGTTTTAGCTACAGTAGGTTGAAAAAAGGGCATTTATTGTTTCTGTGTATTTTTTCATGTAGACTCAGAATCTTAAGTCCGTTTTTGTCAGTCGGCTTAGTGTTTCAGTTATAGGGAAAAAACCTATCCCACTGTTTTCCTCTGGGAGAAAATACCCAAGGATGGCACAGTGCACTGGGACAACCTTTTAAATAGGATTCTAACCTAGGTTAGGTCTGGGGTCTGGGTCAGGTTAGGTTAGGCTAGGTTGGGTTAGAATCCTATTTAAAAGGTTGTCCAGTGCACTGTGCCATCGTTGGGTATTTTCTCCCATAGGACAACAATGGGATAGGTTTTTCCCCTATAGATCAAAAACTAGGTTCGACCGACAAAAACGGACTTCAGATTCTGAATCTACATAAAAAAAACATAAAAATACCCTTTTTTTGAACCTAGCTAAAACTCAAAATTCCAACCTGACAAAGTCTGTTGATAACCGCCTTGTAAAATTCATGAAACCTGGAGGCTGCCATGTTCAAAATTAACTTACGTTTACGGCTACTAAACACTTATTTCAGTGTTTACTGAATTTTGTTTATAATTTCTTGGTTTTGGACGTTTCATAAAAATATTCTTGTTCACTTGAATATATTTCCTCTTTATGACATTTTTATTTACTTGTTGCATATTCTGAGGTAACAGTAAAATCTCGTAAATAAGCAAATTGTATGATAGACTTAGCAAATGGCTAAATATTTAGTTTACAAGGGCTGTATATATTTTCAACATAGCCAAACATTTAGTTAATATTGATATTTCAACGTTAGACATTTATCTTGAGAACTAAAGTAAAAAAATTGTATCGGCAAAATCATAGGTAACATACTGTAAATTATGTTGGGACGGCTGCAATCTCCGTTTTTCAGAGTATATATGAGTTTTTGGAATTCTCAGGGGTAAATGATTTAGGCTCAACGCCAGAAACTTCAAGGGAACGAAGCCAGGGCACATATCACTCACCATCACCGGGCTGCTTCTAGGGCATGTAACGTACCAGATTCTAAGTGACGATGCTAAATTTCGGTATTATTTTACTTTCACTTACACATGATTTTCATAATTCTTTATTGTGTTCAGTATGTAAATTGGGTCAATTTAGGGCAATTTACATGAATAACGTTTTCGTCGCAAATGCTTAGTTTTCGAGATAGCCTATATGACTTTGAAGTTCCCGTTGTTTTTCTATGGGAGAAAAGACCGAGCGATCCCATACAAGCGAAATTAGGGTTGGGTAAGGTAAGTTTGGATTAGATATGGTGAGGTAAGGTTAGGTTAAGTAAGTTTAGGTTAAGTAAGTTTAGGTTAAGTAAGTTTAGGTTAGGTTAGGCAAGGTTAGGTTAGGCAGGGTTAGGTTAGGCAGGGTTAGGTTAGGCAGGGTTAGGTTAGGCAGGGTTAGGTTAGGCAGGGTTAGGTTAGGCAGGGTTAGGTTAGGCAGGGTTAGGTAGGATAAGGTTAGGTTAAGTAAGGTTAGGTTAGGCAGGGTTAGGTTAGGCAGGGTTAGGTTAGGCAGGGTTAGGTAGGATAAGGTTAGGTTAAGTAAGGTTAGGTTAGGTTTGGTTAGGTTCCTCGTAGGTCGTTAGCAAGCCTGTGATGACATCGATTACAGCTCTATATTCCGACACCCCTATATTCCGACACCCCTAGGTAAGGACACCCCTAGGTAAGGACACCCCTAGGTAAGGACACCCCTAGGTAAGGACACCCCTAGGTAAGGACACCCCTAGGTAAGGACACCCCTA
>LQNS02278091.1:48155132-48180432 GCA_001587735.2 Parhyale hawaiensis | reverse complement strand
AGGGGTGTCGGAACATAGGGGTGTCGGAACATAGGGGTGTCGGAACATAGAGGTGTCGGAACATAGAGGTGTCGGAACATAGAGGTGTCGGAACATAGAGGTGTCGGAACATAGAGCAGTCACCATGACATCGGCTATTTTCTCCCATAGGAAAACAATGGGAACTTCAAAGTCTAATATCTCAAAAACTGAGCATTTACGACGAAAACGTCATTCGTGTAAATTGTCTTAAATTGACCCAATTTACATACTGAAAGCAACAAAAACCAAAAAAACATGTGTAAGTGAAAGTAAAAATTTACCTAAATTTCATATCTGCATCTCCGGACAAGCCTAACCAAGTCGGCTTGGCTTAAATGGATTTCACATTCCAATCGAAGAAGCCCTTTATTTTTCTTCGAGCCCCAGAGTTTCTCCATAGATTGCATATAGTAGGCCTATATACATATTACTAGTGTCCAGCCAACCGAACAATACATATTGAATAACATCATTGCTCGCCTGTAGAGCATGACCGAGCGCTAATCGAACTCTGGTGCAATTAGGCTACTGAGCTTAGTTTGGAGACGATCCGTCCGTACTCGCTGTTCGGCATGCAAAAGTTATTATACTGACTTACCTTATAGTTCACTTGCTCTCCAGCCCTTACACTTCACAGTCTTTGGTGTTTTTCATGATTTAAACATTGCTGTTCTCCCCAGCGATACTACTTTAGCACACCAGGGACAAATTCACTCATCACTCCTACACTGACAAGCACCAACTGAAAGGAATGGTTGTGGAAAGATACGGTGTGTTCCCAACGTAGGTCTCAGCGGTACTGCCGGTAGACATTATAGGGCATGGTCGATTGGGGGTTAAAATGAAGCCTTCGAGCCTTGACTTGTTCGAAACTTTCGACAGGTGCGCTGGCTTCGACAAGTTACAATTGAGTTTCAGACATAGACCCTCAATCGGGTACCCCTGAAACGTCCAGAACGTCATCGCGCTCCGTAACATGGACTTTTCAGCCAAGTCAACGGAACTATGTTGCTTGTGAAGGTCCTCATACAATGCACGAGCCACGAGCCGCGCAACGAGTCGAGTGTCAAGTCAGCACGAGCTTGCTCGGCTTGGCTCGGGCCTTCTGCGAGCCAAGCATTAGTTAGCAAGCTGCTTCACTAGAGATAAAATGGCTTTCTCCTATTCACATTCAGACGATTTCAATGAGATTTCAATGATCATTCGACCGATAAAACATAGTAAATATTATGCAATCAGTAAATATTTGCTTAATTCTAAGTAGCTACCAATAGAACTAAGAAACGAAGAATTATAAAATTCAATCGGGTTTGGTAATGAAATGATATTCCAAAACTGTGAATTCAGCGGTAGCCGAAGTTTCTTGCAAACAAGGCTTATCACCTAATCTCACAGAGCCCACTATCAATATATTGAATCATAAGTATCATAATACAATATCACTGAAGTTTCGAGCAAACCTAAGATAACACAATCTAAGCTAAAAACAAGAACAAGAGAAAATAACATTCTTGATGACCGGCTTGGAGCCTCAGGAAGCCGACTGGGTCAGTTACCTACTGGTTATCATTTCTCGTCAGTAGAGCAAATTTCCTTACGAGAAAACAAAACTTCAAAGTTGAATATCTCGACAGGTGACTCCTAAAATGCTCCATTCTACCTAAATATATTAGAAAAAATACTAGATTTGGGGGAGAAGGGTGTAGTTATGCAATAATACCCAGCTCTCTCCTGTAGTTGTTGCACTCTTGAGTTTCCAAATAACGCAACGAGTCCCCAACATGCCCGAAACGCTCGTGTTGCACGATGTACAAACTCAAGTTTCCAAAAACGGAAACATGTGTTTCAAATTTTAGTGACAGAGGTAGAAGTTTTTGGTTTGCCGCACAGTGTGGACGGGCATTTTACACAGAGCTAACCACAGGCTCGGCTTGCGCGATGCTGCCACCACACACTACCGGAGCCGCACCACGAGCCAGGCGAAATACAGGATCTGGAACAGATCCGCACGAGCCGCACCACGAGCCTGATTGCGCGGCTTGTGGCTAGTCTCGGAGATGTCCACACACTACAAAAACTGGCTCGTGGCGCTGCTTGCAGGCTCAGACTCGGTTCGTGGCTCCTGTAGTGTTTGGGAGCCTTAACACGAGCTACACGATTCAAAGATACAAATCCAAAGCTGCTGGCTGAAGTTTCGCACAAGTCAAGCCTCGAAGGTTTAATCTTGGAGCCCTTAACTATATTCATCTACAACAAGCGCCCGTTTTACGATAGCTTGGTTTACGATACATTTGCAAATACCATAACTGACGAGTACTACCATAATAATTTGCAGTTACGGTATTTGAAATTCCCGCCCATCATGTTGCTGCGACCGCGGCGCCGCACCGCAGCCAACTATAGTACCGGTGGTCGCCTCTACCACATGAAGGTATAAAGGTCCTTTATACCTCCATGCTCTACCAGACAGCAAAATTCTTGCGGTCATTGCAGTGTTTGGCTTGTGGAGTTATTTCCGGCGTTCACGTTCGGGCCACCACTACAAATGCAGCGACACTTCGTGCTCGGCGGCATACTTATGGCAGGTGCACATTCACGGCCGATCTACACGTTAGTCTTTTCCAACGTGTTCACTCATCCACTCGTCCGAATGCGTTACTGTGTCGTAGAAAACGCAGGAAAGTGCACTGTTTTCTGAGTTTTATCTCACTCCAAATGTGAAAAACCATCTATATTTTGCATCGTAACGCTTGCCATGGAAACTGATTTGGCAAGTAACATTTTTATATACATGTTAATTTTTTGTGGCGTACACAAAGTTGTGGCGACACCGACGCTACAAAACTTTCGGGCGATTGGATGAGTGAACGCGTTGAGAAGGCTGACGCGTGAACTACTAAGCTTCAGCTCTTTGAGTAGCTTGGGGAGCAAGGGGGGGGGGAAGGGCATCTGTTCCCGGGTTAAGCATTTAGGAGGCGCCTAATTGTATCTGGAATATAACAGACGACTAACAAAATATGAAGAACGTTAGCGATCGCTCAATGGAATTATGGAATTTGCAAGGCTGGACATCGCGCCCCGAAGTGCGTCCCTTGCCCCAGTGCACCCCTGGCGCACTGGCCTTTAGGGGCGCAAAGTTTTTGAAAAGCAAGCACACCGTGAAGAGGCACATCAACAGTTTCTTGCACCTCTTAATTCAAAACCAAAAAGTAGACATTTGCGCAGAGCTCGCACTCATTGATTTTCCAATATCTTGGGATTTTCGTTGACTGAGTATTGTTTAAAATTGTAATTGTAATAAATAAATTTTTTACACGTTTCATCGGTGTTGTTACCTATTTGGGATTATTTTTTATTGTAGGCTCAGTAAAATCAACAGGAGCGCATTAAATTGATAAAGGGCTCACTATAGGAATAATATCGTCGCTGGTACAGAAGCGCAAGAACAGCGATATTATTCCTATAGTGAGCCCTTTATAAATTTAATAAAAAAATTGGGCGCAATGACGTTGACGTACATAGTAGGTATGGATGTTGGGGCGTAGTGGCGCTGACGCGTTGGCAAGAAGGAGGCCCAACCACCTCTGGTAATTAGGTATTACTGATTTAGGTACTTATTGTTAGCATTTCTAAACTAATCGTCAACTTGGACGATTACTGCAATCTTGACGATGTGCATTAACCGAATACACCGTAACTAATTCTGAGTTCAAATTTATGTTGCGCGAGTCAAATGCACTGATTGATAATGTAGATTCGGATTAGGACTCAGTGAGGCATATCGTGCAATCCTTGTACCTGTTCTCACGGTGGTGGAGGGGCGCCTCGTATTGGCCTCGTCCCCAGCCGCCGAGCATCCTATCTACACCACTGTGCGTACGCAACAGTTAGATACTGTAGACTTTTCATTGGATAATTGCTTCACCATACTGAAGCTTCGGATCAACGGAGCAGCTTCTGGTGTAGCATTGCATTTGTTGAAACGTTTGCAATATTAAAGAGAGATATTTAACAGTAGCCTCACTGGCTGCAGCCCTGTTATAACTGAATAAGATGCTCGCAAGTTTAGTAAATCAACCATGTGATTCCAACTTTGTACTTAGGTTTGGATGAATGAAGTCTTCATCAGCAGTGCCGGGCGCTGCAGTCTTATTAATACGTTATGGCGGTTCCGTATACAGCTATTATGGGGCTTGAAGGGCTCACTCCTATTATTCGGCAGTTAAGGCGACTTCAATTGGCACAGCGAAGGCGAATGTATATAACGTATATACGGTACATAATAAGCAGAGCCCAGTAGTCCTGACTTGGGAACTTCACACGGGAGCGTTGGTTACGCCACTTCGAACTGAGCTTCAGACTCCGACCTCGGAGTAATTAATTACTGTTGAGACAGCCAAGAACTCAATCCTCTTCATTAAGACAAAATTATCGGATGTCTCAAGCGTAATGGGCTTTCTATCATGAGCTCAGCTGACAGGGCTCGGTCTTACAGCGAGAATCGTAGGCGCCTCGTCATCCCTAAACTCGCATTGTTGAGCTTAGTGTTTAATTTTTGGTGCCAACAGAATTGTATTTTCTTATTTTATAACTAGAACGCCTCGTGGCGTAAGACCATCACCCGGAGTGTTGGAAAAAAATTCAACGAAGTCATTTTTGATGGTCAGTTAACCTTTGTTTCTCATATGGATGTTGTGTCCAACTAAGCTCTCCACGCCGACAGCCCCGTGCAGATCTCTTAATAATAACATAGGAAAAACGGGAGGCCTTGTGGCGTAAGACCATCTGCCACGGTTGAGGCAAATTCGACCCGGTGGAGGAAAATTCAACGCCGTCATTTTTTATGGCCAGCTAGGTCTAGTTTTTTGGTATCGGTCACATACAGGTCAACCGACCAAACATCCCACATAAATTATGAACATTGCTCAACTCCTTCGACCACTTATTGGGTGGACAGACTAAAATATATAGATATATTATATTTTCTCGTCCCGTCAACACCCGGAATTATCCAGACAGTGGGGCTCATCCGTCCACCCTTGTGTTTTAATAGAATAAATACAGAGCATCGAGCCAAGACTCGATCTGGTGACCTAGAGATTACCACGCCGATACTCTACCAGTAAGCCACAGCAGCTAAAAGCAACACATGTAAGACGTTTTTGGGACGTTTTAGTTGTGGAACACATAAGAGTGTAGAATGTTTAAGGGTGCAATACTTAGCAGTGGAAACTGCTTCTTTTCCACTATTCTCTCAACCTACTGGCACAGCCAGCTTGCGGTTCGTGAAAGCTCTTATTTTAGTCCGGTTAAGTCTGGGCACCAGATGTCCTTAATTTTTCATATTGGTCTTCTATATAAGCAACTGTCGCAGGATCATTAGTGTTCTTTAACTCCGTACCCGTTCTGAGGCACACAACTCTCTTAGTTTACTCCTGCAAGTTTTACTACTGCAAGATCTAGCTCCTGCAAGTCGGAGGAAGTCTGATATTATCTGTGAACTGGCCTAATCTAAATACATCACTTTGAAAGAACCCGTATTTGTTGGTCCCCATCGAGTGTCGCCGAGCGCACTACAGAAAAAAGCACAGAGATAGCCAACAATTAGTGACATAGTAGGGATCAACATTAATGGCGTAAACGCTATTAACATCCCAAGCACACGAGGTGCTTGTGCTGCCCGCTGCATTCTGCCAAACATATGAAGGCAGAGCCGTACGTGTATATGAGGGAGCTCATCCGTCTACCCTGAATAGTTAATAACCTGGAATATCTTACAGTTTCTCGTCCCGTCAACACCCGGAATTGACTATTTAGGGTAGACGGACGAGCTCCTTCATATACACGTACGGCTCGAGGTCTGCCTCAATATGTATGCCAGAATGCAGCAGGCAGCACAAGTACCTCGTGTGCTTACGTTGCTTTTAGCTGCTGTGGCTTACTGGTAGAGTATCGGCGTGGTAATCTCTAGGTCCCCAGATCGAGTCCTGGCTCGATGCTTTGTATGTATACATATATATATATATATATATGCTTAAATCTTCAACGAAAACATTATCACCTCTCTCACTGTGTTCGCGGGTGATAAACACATTATTCTCGAATTTTTGTTTACATTAAAAATCCTCAATTCATACGGTTGACAGCTGTGCGTCGAAATGATATTCAAAATCTTTCTCGTCTGCATTGTAGTAGCTAGTTTTGATGTCATGTAAAGAGTTTCAGAATATTTACCCATGGGTGAAGAGTACTAGGGCAGAAGTACATTGACAGTTATTTTTACATACATAATATTTTCGCTTAAGGAGTTTCAGAATATTTAGAGCAAAGTACACTAAATTTTAGGTTCTCATATCACTAGACGTACGTCGAGTAAGATTTAAACATTCCCTATTGTTCAGTATATCGGTCGTTAACTCAAACATTTTGCGCTTCCTTAATTACAGAAATTCACTGAGCCTCTTGGTCAGCAGAAAAACTTGCCGCAATAGACGTAAAAAACTGCAGCCACAAAGTACCGAAAGTCGCTTTTTGTATGCAGACTCCGTAAGCAACTCCGTTATTGCGGTGACTGGCCTCTACAGGGCTTTAATTTAATGGTCTCAAATAGGCGCGACGGGAACGAACGTTGGAGCTTTCGGTGCCTTATTGTTTGAATGCAAATAAGATGCACACCAGAGGAGTTTTAAAATAACTGTGGAGATTAAGATAACCGCTGAAGTAAGGACTTGAATTAACATTGAAAGGTGAACATTTGAAAAGTGTCTATTCGTTTGCCATAAAGAACGTTGAGAAATTTAAGATAAGATTAACTTATACATGAACGGTTCATTCGTATAAGGAGAAAATATTCGGTGCGTTATAATTTGACTACCATTAAAGGCGTACACAATATAGGAGACTTGAAATTAAGCGAATGATTAAAATACTTGCTACTAATAAAATTGAAAAAATACCTAGCCTGTTGTGGGAAAGAGTCTTCGGTACTCAATTCTCTTGATGGAAATGAGAAAGTACCTCTTCAATTATCAAGCTAAACGGGAAGCTTCTGATTATTGATCGGAGTTAAATATAAATTTTAATCAAATGATTTATAGCAGAGCAATTTCTGGTCCCGTGTTGTTTTCATTCTTCATGAAAAAAGAATTTACTTAGGCCTACAGGTTCGAAGCTTAATAATTGTCGAAGAAATTTAGCGACTACTGTACACACCAAGGCCGGTTTGGTTTCATTACCCAAAATTTAGTTGAGATAACAAAACTATTGGTGTGGCTATCAGATAATTAAATTTGTAGTTTGTAGCCAGATGATATGGTTAAATATTTTGGTTATATAACAAAACTTCATGGTAATATTTGCTAAAAAATTTTTGTACTTGACTGGATTCTGTTATTCCTACTAATTACAAAATAACAGTTTGTTATTGCTACTAATACAGAGCCATCATTACCAAATACATCAAATATTAGTGAACAAATAAAACAACACCTTCAACTAAAAAATTTTCTTAGATTTATGCTTTTCACCCTTGAAAACGTTCTGCGTTGAGCGAAACGAAAACTAGGGTCAATAAAAACTAGGATCTTGAAGATGTCCACTAATTCATTAGACAACGATGGTCCAAGACGTCCAATCTTCCAGGCATAACAACTTCGAAATGAGGTTATTCTAAAGAAAACATGTCAATAAAAAAACAATGCTAAATATTACTTCACCAGTCTGTGTGTGTATTTAAGCTATTACTGAATTATTTCATTCATTTCCATCCACCATTAGATACTATAGTTGTTATTCAGAGAGCGCATCCCTGTTTAATTTACTGTTTTATAAGCCAGTGACAGGATCATCTTCAGTTTCGCAGAGCAATAACAGTCGATCAGCTGCCAGTGCCAGGATCATCTTCAGTTTCGCAGCTCAATAACACTCGATCAGCTGCCAGTGCCTGGACTGTATTCCAGTTCCCGCAACACGTATAATGACGCGTCGTGTCTCATTTTCGTAATAGTGACAATAAAAGCGTCAGGGTTATTATGGCTCTGTCCCCGGGGCTTGAGATTGTTTCAGCAGCAGGCACAGCAGACTTGTAGAGGTCACCCTTGTGGCTCCTCCGTAAAGAGGTCAGAGTTAACCTTGGCAGTTTTCTTTTATTTTTCATTTGTATTACAGGTAAGGAATACATATTATCTCTTCCTATCTCAGCAAATACTGATCCATTAGATCGGTTTTGGACCTTTCTTATAATTAAAGCAGATTATTTCAATGTTTTTCATTTTCAATTGAGCTAAGCCCGTTTCTTTCATTAACGTTTTACATATTCCATCAGCATTTAGATGACTCATTGGGACAGCATATGAGTTTTCTTCAAACCTGGCGTGCATTCTTTCAATGTACGTTACTGTCCAATTACAGACAGTGACTCTCTTACATTTATGCACTACGAAAATATTAATTTATTTGGCTACTTCTCAACTCAGATATTTCAGCTTGTCATTTCGTACATATAATTCCTATTGATCACAAAGATTCAATTACGTAGTCGCACCCAAAAGAAAGGAGTGGAGGGGCTATTAGCTACGCTGTCCGAACTGTCTAGGTCAGAAACAACTATTATAGCATTTTCTAATTTCCTCGGCCAAGGAGGTTATATTTTTGCCGAGTTTATCTGTTTGTCTGCCAGTTTGTCAATTTGTCTGTCACCAAGGTAACTCAAAAAGTTATGGGCAGATGTTTACGAAATTTACAGGGCTTGTTTGGCATGTTCTGAGAACCAGATGATTAACTTTTGATGAAGATCCATCCGACCATTGATTGTTTGTATGCCTCTTTTCTTGTGGAAGGATTTTTATGAAATTCACATGAATTTTTAGGGATATCATAAAGAGTACATGACAAAATTTATTTCTTTGTCTCTATAGTTGATTTTATGTTTGTTTGCAACTTATCTCAATAATATATGATATTTACAAGAATTGCCAAGAAATGTTAAGTGACATTAATGAATAAAAAAAAAAAATTATTGGTGACGATCGGTTTTCCGTTTATGTGCTTGACTAATGCGTCAAAATGTTTGTTAGAACGTAACTTAATAAGGTTACGCACGGATCTTCAAGAAAATTACAGAAGCTGTCATTGCTGTCAAAAGCCACAATTGACTGGAATTTGGGGCTGACAATGAGCAAATCAGAGTTTCAGCAGCAATTTGACTTTTTCGTTAACGTTGCCCTGCTTGGCGAAAGTATGTTCTCTCAGGGTGCTCCAGTTCGGTATTTGTCCTGATACAGTTTATGGAAACACCACCCGCAGAGCTGCAGCTGTCAGAAGTATCTGAATAGAAGCAACCCGTTACCTGAGAATTTTATTGATACAGTCTCTAGCGAAAGGGTTAATGGAGACGCGGTCCAGAGTCAGAAGAGCTGCAGCCGCCAGGGCAGATGTGGTTCGGTATACAGCTGCTGCAGCAGTTAAGTGGCTTTAGAAGCCTTTTATATCTTAAATATACAGGACGGTTGTAGCTTGCAACCGGTTTTACAGCGTCTACATCCGCCTCCATGGTGGGACTCGGTTGCGCTTCAGTTCTTTTACCACGATTGACCTTTGGGTGTGGTGGTGGTGGTGGCAAAGGGCTGGAGATGGAGGTAGGAAGATGTAGAGGCAAGTTCATGGCGGGTTATGGTAGCAGGTTCTAGCAAGCTAGGTGCAACAATTGCCATGACGGTGTTGTAACAGGTACCAACAAGTTTTATCCAGTTTAGGTTTTGGATGCTGAAGAAAGTAATAAATGGTGACTGGCTTGGTGAAGCTAAGTGACGTAGGGAAGTTATGGCAGCCCACGGCAACACAAGTGATAACAGGTCTTGTATGTGGTGCCGCTGCTAACTAAGTGGACTGAGTGGTTCGACTAGAAGCCTGTTCGACTTCACTGGAAGAATTTATTGAGACGAGATTAGATCAGATTGGATAGTTGGCAGTAGACGGGCGAACAGACCCCTTCCCAGAGAGAAGTCAATGCTTGTCCTGAGCCATTGCGATTAGATGAGTGTATAGAAAAATCGGATGGTAAGTGATGGTAGCTAGTGGTAGCAGGTGGTAGCAGGTGGTAGTCGGTAAGTACAGGTGGTAGCACGTGGTAGAGGGTGGTAGTAAATTGTAGCAGGTGGAAGCCGGTAAGTGCAGGTGGTAGAGGTTGGTAGCAATCTGTAGCAGGTGGTAGAAGGTGGCAGAGGGTGGTAGCCGGTAGTAGCAGGTGATAGCAGGCGGTAGCAGCTAGTAGCATGTGGTAGCAGGAGGTAGCAAGTTGTAGCAAGTGAAAGCAGGTGGTAGCAAGTGGTATCCGGTGGAAACAGGTAGTAGAGGATGGAGTAGTAACTGGTAGCGGGTGGTAGCAAATGGTAACAGGTGGTAGCCAGTAAAAGCAGGTGGTAGAATGTGTTAGAGTACGTTAGTAGGTGCTAGTAGGTGGTAGAGACTAGTATCAAGTAGTAGCAGGCAGTAGCAGATGGTAGCAAGCGGTAGCAGCTGGTAGCCGGTAGTAAAAGGGGATAGAAGGTGGTAGCGAGGGGAAGCGGGCTGTAGCAGCGGTTTGTAGCAAGTGGTTGTGCATGGTACCAAGTGGTAGTAGATGATATCGGATGGTGGCAAGTGGTAGCCGGTAGCAGCAGATGGTAGCGGAGGGTGAAAGTGGTAGAAGGAGGGAGCAGGTAGTAGTACGTGGTAGCAGGTGGTAGCACGCGGCAGCAAGTATTAGCAGGTGGTTATGAATGGTAGCAAGTGAGAGCAAGTAGTAGCAAGTAGTAGAGAGTGGTAGCGGATGCTAGCAGGTGGTAGAGGGCGATTGCTAGGAGTGGATGGTGGTAGTAGGTGGCAGAGGGTGGTCGCAATGGTAGAGTGTGGTACCTGGTGATAGTATGTAGTAGAGGGTGGTAGCAAGTTGTGGGGGCAATAGCATGAGGTAGGAAGTTGTAATGGCTTGTGGCAGGTGGTAGAAGGTTGTAACAGGTGGTATAGTAAGTGGAAGAATGTGGTAGCAGAGGCTAGCAGGTGGTGGTAGGTGGTGTAGGTTGGCAGAAGGTGGTAAGTATAGGAAAGACGTTGTAATAGGCACCGGCAAAAAATTCCATTTAAGTAACGCTCCAAGAGGCTTTGGGAGAGCGCAGAAATGTGTCTCGTAACAGCAAGCAAGGGTCACAATACGCCACAAAAACAAACTGGTAAAATTGATGCGCATAATTGCAAATCAAAATAATTGAAGTGTCAGCAGAGCTGCTGTTTCGTACACATGTTAGGAATCAAATAAAAACTTGAGACTACATCCTTTCATGTGGTGCTTGTTCCCATTTTGTACGTCATTTCTTCAATGTCGAGGGTTTACTTTTGTCTAACTTTTCTTGTGTCACGAAGTATTAAACATTCCCTTCCTGATGTTTGAGCACTTATGGTAACTTGCACATGTCCCATAAATTTATTCTCGTTGTTGTGTTATTCGCTGATGATCTTGGCGAGAATTTGCCGTACTTCTGGGTGTATTAAAGTAATGGATTCTTGCAAGAGATTCTATGAAAATAGCAGACTCAAGTTATCAGATAATAAAGACCTTTTCCATGCGTTCGTAGACTCAACTATCATTATATGGAACATAATAGTATGCATAAACTTTTACCCTCTGACTTTACACGTGCAGTGCAGGTCATCAAGATATATTTTTATACAACAAATTCTGAATTGTTCGTAAGAAATTAAATTCTTCATTCAGTGTTTGCACTCCCGTATTCATCAATAAGAAACACGAAGTGCTGGCAATCCGTTACACCAAAAAATAAACGCTTCCTATTCAGCAGCGACTTTAGCGGCATTTCCTCTCCTTACTGTTGCCAGGCGAGGTGACCTCAGCTTTCTTTGTGCGCAGTTCGGTCCTAGCGGTCCTCTCCCAGCTGCTCAATTGAATCGTGATCGTGTGATTTATTTTTATTTTCTCCGTCCGACTGACACTATTGGACACGACAAAATCACTGGTTATGTTCAATATACAGGATAAATATACATGTAATTATGCCGAGCAGTTCGAAGCAGTAAGTTTTTGGACCTTAATTCCATAATATTTAAAGTATTGGTAAAGCAGTTAGATTTCATTGCACAAATACATCGTACGCCGTGTGTTTGACACATGTCTCTGTCGTGCTACAGCAGTAGTTTACAACTAAAAACTAATGAAGCACAGGTTCTACAAATTACAATACATGAAAATCGGCAGAGACTTAGTCATGTATTATATCTTACTTTCAGTGTGCATCAAGTTTTTCGATTCCACTTGCCTTTTATATCTCGTGGGAGACAAGAAAAACTGCGAGCCAATTGTGCCCTTCTAATGAATATATAGCGACACATATCACTGAACCTGTACCGTTAGAGCGGATAGAATTTCTTATAACAGGACCATGACGTATATATATATATATATGTCTTGAAGGAAAGTACATTGGCAAAATAGCAACCTACTTTCAGCTGGTTTCTTCGTATCATGAATCTGCAGATATAACTGGAGGATGGTAAGTTCACTGCTAAATATTAATGTCGAGGTGAACCCTTTGTCAGGTCCGAGTCTTGACCAAAAGCCGTCCTGCATGAGGGAGTCAGCCGAGCTGGCTACAGAGCAGGCAGAGGCCCCAGGGCGGCGGCGGCGGGTCATGGGTATATAAGGGAACTTCAAACCAGTTTCCTCGTCCATACTGGCGTCTCTCTCGCGAACTGAAGACCGGACCTCCGATATCAGGTAAGCCAGTGAATATCTAAATAATCAATTTGTCTCTTTAATTTGTGTTGTTCAGTTTACTCTCTGGCATCTCTCACTAACGAGTGTAGTGTGAAATGATCTACGGTGGTCAACAGAAAAAGATTCGTAAATCATACAGAATTACATAATACGTTGAGTTCTTCAACCAGGTAATGACGTCGCAGGTTGTTACGATATCGTAAATATTGCGGTGACATTAATGTCGTTATTGTCTTCTTGCGAGAACTTGGGACGGTGCCTCTGGCGATGGTAAAGTGTCGAGTCCAACGCAGCGAACAGTTGTGTCTTGTCTAGGTTGATCGGATGAAACAATGAGGTGCTGTAGATGATAGCAGTCACAATATCATCGATACTTTTTGGACTTGTGGTGTCCTAATCATTAGGTATTTGCAAAGTGAAATTGCGATCGTTTCCTGTGGCGAAGGAAAAGCGGTTTAGGAAAAGATATCGGAGGCTGTTGGTCAGCTCCATGCAGTGCGGGAGTTTTATTTAAACACCAGTGAATGTGTTTCCCGTCCGAGCTACAGCTTCTGAATAAAACAGCCAAGATAATATGTACCTGATTCGAGTGACAATTATAAAAGTAAATGCTGCGTACGAAATTAGTTACAGGGCTATAACAGCAAAATGTTCAATGTAAATCCATCACTTTTTCGCCTGGCATTTTAATTATTGTTTCTTTGCGATTAAGCTTCAATTATGAGAGTAATTGTTCAAATGTAGTATATAATCAGAGTCAGATTAATTATTATGAAATAAATATATGATACTTTTCAGCGATTTGAAGAAAAAGTAAAAAGTGTGTTTTTAATTTAATTTCTTATGTAAATTAAAGCTTATAAATGCCGCTTCGAGTTTTGTAAGCTTCCAAAAGGAGGCCAGAATCTAATCGTCTAAAGTGGCACAGGACCCTGAATTGATTTCCGTAGAAAATATCTGTTGATTCAGCACTCATTCGAATTATTTCTAGAATATATAAACAGACGGAACCAAATATTTGTGTACTGAATATTCTTCCCCGTCACTCTGTAGAATACACAAATGAACTTTTTTTTTCCACAGAATGAAGGCCGTTTTCGCATTGCTGGCAGTGGCCCTGCTCGGGTCGTCTGCCGTCGCTGACGATTCCATCGAGTTCGAGTCTGGGGAAGTCTCGGTGCTCGATATCGCTGCTCCAAGTGCGGTGCCGTACTCCGGTCCTACAGACGTGGTCGTCAAGACCAAATCGGTCACCCCCAGTGTGGTGGTACAGTCTCCCCAGCCAGTGGAGTTTGTTTCACCGTTTGGGATTGTGAGCGCAGTCCCTCAGCCACAGTTTCTGAGCGCTGTCGACTTTGCCAACTTCCAGCGCTACCTGCCGAGCCTACTGGCCACTGTGGGATCGGGCGCAGTGCCTGTCAGTGGAGTCCAGCCAACTTTTGGTGTCCGGAGAAACATCATCTCAGCTGGTTCCGTGAGGTCAGTCGACTTAGATTTTATTCACGTTTATCAAAACAATGCATGAAGTCCTTTAAATTTACTCCGATTGTTGATTTAAGGTTTAGGGTAGAGGGACGAGCTCCTATCGGAATTATCGTTCCATAAGGTGATGGACGTATACGATACTGCACCATAGAGTAAAACTGCTTTAGTCGCCTTTGTAAAGATGATTGTGATATCAGTGCAGAAGGCTGATTAGTAGCCTACGTTGGCTTTCATGGTATCCGACTCCCAGAATTTGACTTAGTAGTTCATTAAGGTTTCCGCAATGTGGTTCTGCAACTATGTCTGAATATCTGAGATTATTCGAAAATATATTGTGGGTGTTCATAAGTTTGGCTGCTTCGGGAGTTTACTTTCAAAGAAAACCCTTTCATGACACACATTCGTTACACGATGGTGAATAGTAAAAGTCTATAAGATATTATTTATGGATAGTTCGTTATTTTATTGCAGAAACTCGAGGAAGAATTAATTTCAATTTTGTAGAACGATTATTGTCTACAGAGACTGCATTTGAACAAAAATTAACGCCTTTTCTAATTGAATGTTTTTCTTAATGCATTACCATTACAGAATATATGATAAATTCTATCAAGTCTGACTCGTTAACTTGAGCTTAGACTAACTGAATTTAGGCGTTTTACAAAGTAAGCTGATGGCTTTGAGAGGATCCTCTGTTTTAATTTGTTCTCATATCGTGTAAATATACACTCCTCTCATTGTTGAATTCCTAAATGCAATGTTGACAAAAGTACCACCTAGAACTTTATATAAGAGTGTCTGTATGCTTATCGATTTTGTAGTAACTACAGAGCTCCTTATTATGTATCCAAAAAAAAAAACTATACTGTAGTTGTTGCTCACTGGATGGAAGCTTTCTGTACGATTCTAATTAAGTTTAAAAGGATTCTTCAAGCATGCAATTTGCAGTGCATTTGATGGATCTTAAATGGATGGATCTTAATTACCGCTTTTTTTAAAATTACAGTAACACGATTGGCGGAGCTGTGCCGGTGCCGCAAGTTGGTTTGGTCGGCTACAGTCAACCGGTTCCAGGTCAGAGCTTCGTTGTCGGGAGCTCACAATACAAGCCTGGAGTACAGACCTCTGTCGTCCCATCTCCTCAATTTGTATCAACTCAAGGGCAAGTTCAGGGACAAGTGTACGGCGCAGTTCCTTCTGTACCCCAGTCGTTTTACCCTGGAGCCCCGCAGTCCCCTCAGTTCACTTCAACCGGGGTTGTTACACCCCAATTTGGCGTTGGAGTCAGTCCCGGTAGGCCGCAATTCTTGCCTGGAAGTGCCTTTGCAGTTCCATCAGTTGGTTCCGTTGCAGCTCCTGGTCAGGTTAACTTCGGTGGGGTAGTAGGACAACCCGTTCAGCAAGGACAGCCCCTGCAGCAAGGATACCAAGTGGCACCTCAGCCAACTTATTCAGCCCAACCAGTGCCAGTAGCCCAGAGTGGCGTCTTCCCGCAGCAACAGGTTGCATTCGGACAGTCGGCTGCTGTAGGACAGACTGGCGTTTACCGACAACCTGGAGCCGTAGCTCAATCATCGGTTGTTGGACAGGGCGCCACATTTGGACAACAGGGTGTTGTTGGTCAGCCTTCTGTCGTAGGGCAAGGAGTCGGATTTATCCAACAAGTTCCATTTGGTCAGCCCTCAGGTGTGGGGCAAGGAGCAGCGTTTAGCCAACAGGTACAAGGAGCCCAACCGTACAGCGTAGGACAAGGCACACAATTTGGCCAACCGGCATCCTCGGTACAGCCCTCTGTATTTGGACAACAAGCCTCCTTCTCTCAGTCTGCTGTTGGTCAGCCTTCCTCATTTGGACAAGTTCAGTCTGCTCAGCAAGCCGTTGTTGGTCAACCAGCTACTTTCAGCCAGCCTTCAGCTGTCGGAAGTCAAGGTTTTGGAGTACAGGCTGGTGTTCAACAGCCATCCCCGTCATTCCAGTCAGGTGCAGCTGGAGTGGGACAGAGCCTATATTCTGCCCAGTCCGATTCGGTTGTGCCCCAACCGGTCCAAGTAAATCAACCCACTTTTGGTAGCGTGAGGTCAGATGTCGGTGTTTTCGACCAGCAACCGGGCTTCGGCGTAGACCAAGGAGTTGGTTTTGGTTCCCAGACCGCAGCTTTTAAAACAGACGTGAGCTCCTTCAACCAAGACACTGGTTATGATGCATCTTTCTACGACTCCAATTATGATGCTGGAACAGCAGGTGATGAAAGTCCTGGTGTCTTTATTGAATAGGTTATGAAACCTCACAAGAACATACTTTTGGAATTTACTTACAAGCCCTTATCCGTTGATGAGCGTAATACAACTATTAAATACAGCACACGATTCAATTTGTACCTAGGTTCTGCTGGAATCGGCTCTGTTGGTTTCATAATTTCGGTTTAAAATTATTGTTATCTTGCACGTCTTAGTTGGAAAGTTCGTTTTATGCACCAGCCGCTTCTTTAACTTAGGGCACACAATATGCAAAATGCGTTAACTTCTGCTGCGTCAAGTGAAGACCATTACAACTACTGCATATCATGTCCTTTACCGCACCGTTAGTTGTTATTTTAGTTAGTAGTGTTTAACATAGGCTGCAGATGATTCAACAAAGTTCAGATAGCAATAGTGTCAGCGATAATACTTAGTTTTGAAACCCGTTTTACGGGCATTGTTACAAATAAAACAGTTGCTGTGATAAACGAGAAGGCATTACTTTATTCTGTATTAGGGCAAACAAACTTTTCAGTTCGTGCCTTCACCCTTTTTTATTAAATATAACAGTGATCTTTGTGTTGTTTTTGTGTCCTTTTATCATACTATAGAAATTTTCCGCAGACTATATTGCACCATTCGATAGTTAGTTATTTTATGATGGATGTAAAGAGGTCTCGTAGAGCCAATAAATTCGGGTAACTCTTTTAATTCTTAGTGAGCTAATTGCTCTTACAATGCCAGCGTTGACAGAAAAAATATTTACTTCACCGAAACCGAACTACACAGAGCAGGCGGAACAATGCTAGTAGGGTAAGTTTGCTCATCAACTGCTGAATAATTTTAGGCAAAATGTGCGTGAAATACTGGTGGCCTAAAAAGTAAAGAAGTTGGTTACACCAGCCGATGGCAACAAGGGGAACAAATGGATAAATCTGCCTAATGTGCGCATTGAAACCTAGATAAAAATTGCAGTAAAGCAACACGTGTAATTTTGTATACCACTTTATTTTTGCAAACAATCGTTAAAGAAGGTAATCTGGATTATAAATAAACACTTGCGTCGCGAGGCGTTAGCATATTTCGGTTAGAAGTAACCCAATGCAGGTTTTTGATAAAAAGGCTACAGTACTCGGTAATTCCTCCTGTTGGGCATTTCGTAAACCATTGGTGCGTATGAAATTTTTATGGCAGCCGTGCGACAAATTAAATATTCTAATTGGAATAGATTTTTTTTAATATCGATCTATAAGTATCCTGAACACAATTGCTGGCCAGAATGGCATTTAGGCCACACTATTGATTCAACATGATAGATCAGAAAGCTTGTTGAAAACTTTGTCTGCCATAACATTGTATAATAACACTCAAGGGCTGCATACAAAAAAATTCGAAACTTCAAACGATAGCCTTATTACACTGCACAAGTCTTTCTAGTTCCTAATCATTTTGCATTGTTGATTTGATAGCTGGATAGGAGTATATTTAAGTTCTTTAACTTCGTACTAAGTAAACCTGTTAGTTGGATAAACACATTTTCAAGTCTCAAGTCATCCGTATAATTAATATACGCTGATGCTGAATAAGAACATGGAAATAATTGCCTGTAATTTGTTATTGACTGTCATTTGAAATGGCATCAACATCCCTCGGTTCCCGGGAACACCACGCCTTGCTAACCTGCGTGCAGACTGTCGCTGGAGGCGCCTTCTGGTCTCTGATTTACGCTATATTGTGGAGGAGCGGCTTCGGGGCCAACGACTTGGACCCTGAGTAACCTTGGCCCTGGACTGCGGAGTTCTTCCATACGCCGGCCGGCCGGCTCAGGGTGGAGCGATGGGTCATTGTTCCAGGCTGAGGAGACCCTCGATATTCAGGATTTTGATGTGTTCTCTAGGGAGTCAAATGAACTTGTTCGCTCAACCCAGCGTGCCAGTGGTTTGTTGAGTCCTTGCACACATAACTGCAGGGCTAATACGAAAAGTTCAGTAACGCCTTAAACTCTGCTTAAGACGTAAATGCGCTAGGTACATTAGCTCTCCAATTGCACCACTAAAAAAAACTACCACAATGGTTGCAGCCCGGTTAGCTGGCTTAGCAAATACCACAGGTAAAAGTTTGGATAGATCTTCCTAGTTAGAGCGAGTGTCAAGTAGATCTCGGAATACTGAGCAATTTTCTGTTATATAAGCAGATTCAACAAGGCAAACGGAAAGCGAGTAGAGGGAACTCATGCACTTAACTATCGTGTGATCCAGTCTCAAGTTGCTATAAGTTAGTCATACTATTTCAGTAAAGTGATTCTAGATACTTACAACTTTCGTTGAAATAGTAGTTTGAACATTCCTGTAATCCCAATATAATGGTGAAAGTTCTCGTCCATGTCAAAGAAATTGTATCATGAAAAATGTTTAGTTTCGTTTTTGAAAGACAATGGTGTCTATATAACGTTCATCATATATATATATATATATGTATATATATTTTTTTACCACAATTCTTTGCTTCAGTCTAGTTAACGTATCGTCTTCGTTTCATTATGAATAGGTGACGGTGAGACGCGCTGTAGTAGATCTACTACGGTAGTAAGGTGAACAGATTACAGCTATACGGTAACGCTGTGACATCGATGTACAAATTGCACCAAGAGTGATTTGTTTTTCATTTGTCATTTTAACAATGCTCCGATGTTCTCTGTTTATATAGCTTTGAACTTATTTGTGTAGAAAAAACTATCACAGCATAGCTGAAGTGAATAGGTGGTGCGCGTTTGATGGATTTGCGCGATCGATCGATTGTGCTGCGCAATCGGTAGATGTTGTAGGTATTAGGCCGTAATTTCGGGTAAGTTGGACTATATTCGGGTTTAATGTCGGGTAGGTTAGGGGAGGCGAGGACTGTTTTTTTTTATTTTAAAACTTGAACTATCCACCGCTTGCTCAGCGCGACCGATCGCGAAAATCCATCAAACGCGCACAACAAATACACTGGCGTATACCAGCGGCTGGAGAAAAAACGGTCAGCACTGTGCATTGAATTCGAAATCCTTTACCCTCCAAACTTAACGTCAATTATGTATCTTTTTACTGCCAAATTTTTCATTTAAACTATTTGCCGCACACTTATCTTCATACAGCCGTCCTCCAAATATACCAGTTGGGTGAACTTTTCAAAAATCGTGTTTAATACAATTGAATTGAGATTGTCCTATACGGTAATATATGGTGAAAAGCGTTTCCATTATCAGTAAATTTGTAAGTCCGCCGATTTGGAAGCAAGTGGAAGAACGACTCAACATGTCTGTGGCTTCAGTAATTTCTGTTCCAGCTATTTAATATTCCACAAATGTGGCAGGGATGAACAGTGTGCAGCAAGTTTTCATGGTCGCTCGAAGAATTAAGTCTGCAGCGGATATACTAAATGTCATAAGCAATTTTTGGGCTAAAAAGAAAACATTGCCAGCAACAATCCCCCAAAAAATATTCTGGGCATCTAATTGGCTGCTCATTACTGAAGAGCCTGCAGAGAAGAAGCATTGATAGCTGTGAAGATAGGAAGGAGCACGATAATTCAAACAAGCAAATGCTAACCTAGCCCTGCTGAGGAGGGTGGATGGTTCTACCACTCTCGTAAATTGTCAACCGGTGCATAATACGCAGGGACGACTGCATGTCTTTGGGCCTCTTACGCTTGTAGGTACATTAATTCAGGCATTTCTACTTCTGCAGGCGTATTTTTGTCTCGGTTGTCATGAATAACATCATTCGGCGCTCTTGTATAATTGATGGAGTATTTAAGTAAACTATTATACAAGCATGGCGTTAGGCCATAAATAATCTGTAATGAATAATAGCGCTTACGACTCTTGCACGCTTTCTCGAGATGTTGAACAGCATTAGCAACAGCTAGTAGAGAGCAATAAGACTTTTCATAAATATTACAAATACATTAAATTTCAACTAAATTTATGTGTTCTACAGCACATAAAACGTATTCTGCACGGAAACATTCAAGGTTGAGATTCACTGGATAAAAGGTTAAGATGGAAGTGCGTGTCCATTTATAACTAATGATAAAACGTTGCCGTAAAAACCGTATTATTATTGGTATCAACAGTGTTTATGAGTTGTTCTTCCAACTCACTGTGATCATAAACTATTCTACGTGAAAAACGTATAATGATTTACTAATTATTAAAAGTACAAAATTAGCCCCACTTCACCTTGGTTCTTCTACACATATCTATTTCACATGAAATGTTACGTAAGCTTGTTGCTGACCTTTACCATGAGCGGAACTCTCTGCGACTCTATGGCGTCCGCATCTGGACCCTTCCGAATAATTCCTGCCTGTAGAAATTACTTAACCGGATCACGAAAATGGCGGCATAAAAAACGGGAGCGTCTTCCTCTTGTTTTAACACAAGAGAGTCCACACCGTCAATCTCCCGCAAACTTCCACTGCCGGCAGTACGTACTCACGACCTTTGAACACGCGTAAGAACTGAAGACCTGGCTTAGAGCAAAAGACGCGATTTAGAAGAGACACGATTTAACGAATGGTCGCGGACTCGCGCTATGAAGGGAAGCCAGAGAAGCTGGGATCACATCGGAGCAGCTTATAGCATGCAAGATCACTCATATAGTATAACAGTCAAAAATTTAAGTAATTATTCGATGTCGCTTACTGCATACTTTTACAAGTTTTCTGATTTTATAATTGCTATCCAAGGTTATTGAAGCATTTGGAGAACTACCGCGAGTACTAGCCATGTCGATCCTATCCATTCTATAGTTAGTAAATGCTTCTATGGTTGGGATCGATATCTTACAGCCGCAAATCAGTGAAACAGAGCAGTTACTTCTTTTAAAGTTAATTAGTAACTAAGATGAAAACATCATGAACGTGAAAATGCCTCTTACGTTGAATTTAAAATGAGTGAAGTATTTTGCAGCATCATTAACCCATTTACTACTAGCGTTACCACACGGTAACTGGTCACTTGAGTTTGCTTAGGGGTTTGCCAGTGGTATTGCTAACTACCCTTCATCTCTTATTAAACCTAAATACCTCCGCCAGGGAGGTTATGTTTCCGTCGAGTTGTGTGTCTATTTATCTGTCTCATTGCCTCTATGTCACTATGTCACTAATATAATTTGAAAAGTTATGGACGGATTTTTATGAAATTTACATGAGTTGTTACGTATTTTTTTATATTACGAAGAGTAAATGAACCAAATTTTCTTGACGATTTGTCTATTCATTTGTTTGGTTGTTTGTCTCTCTACTTGATTTTTTGCTTGTTAGCAAAAATGACTCAAAAATGTTCAAACAGATCTATATGGGACTTACAGAAATTATTAGTAATGTTGATATAAATAAATGATTAAATTTAGGCGATAGTCGGTTTTTTCGTTTGTGTGTTTGACTAATGTTTGTCATAATGATTGTTAGCAACATAACTCGAAAAGTTATGAACGGATCTTAAACAGAATTACAGAAACTGTTATTACCGTTAAAAAAAGGCACAACTGATTAGATTTCGGTGTTGATAGGAAGAAATTCAGAGTTTCAGAACTAATTTGAATTTTTCATTGCCTCTATATTGCTTGTCTTAGGTATGAGCTCTCAGAGTGCTCTAGATGTTTAAACAATTAAGTAGAAAATGTGTTGAATGTTCTACAGTCCACAAGACTGTAGATGTTTCGTAGGTAACACTTTTCACCAGTAATAGCCAATTGCTTTTATATGTATATATTTGTTTTAATCATACCTACGTCACAAAGTGCTCAAGTCAAATCTAGTAACTTTCGATCTTTCTACTGCTATCATGAAACGGCTAGGTGACTTGATTCTTCATTAACCTGTGAAACAGCAATGACTCGGTAAAAATATATAAATTACTAGCACTACTGGGTTACATGCTATGAGATATACATATTTTTTAAATTTTTGACTTGCCGTTGGTGGGTACACTACATGTTATCTCTGATTTGGCTTGCGCAACCTAAGTAGTTGACTGAAATGCATGTGTCGTAATTACGCAAATATTATACTCTGCGGCAAGAGCGCGCAGGAAGCAGTGATTACCTAATTTCTTGAAATTTTTCTAGAATAATAGTGTGGCCTTCAGCAGGTACGTGATGGCTAGCAAGATCAACCGCAGCTTAGAGATTTATGACGTAAATGCAGAGCGACGTTGGATTTTTACGGTGGAGCATAATTCACCTGAGCATCCTCTTAGGCGCAAGCAACAACCTTTAGCAACATAATAATATTATGACTGCTGGTGGCGTAATTCCTAACTGAGGAATTATCTCTATATTAAACAGTTTAGGGTTTATCAAATATTGAATATGTGATGAAGCTGGAACTTCAAACATCAAGTATTCTTTCGCTGCAGCTCATTTCCGACCAAAAAGATTTTTTGTACATAACGATATTTTTGAAAACAATTGTCATTATCCAGCATTATAACTTTTGCCTCAATAAACCTTTCACTCATTGAAAATAATGGCTAACTTTTGTCCGCTCTACGGCGAATATACGTAGATCTAAAAACGTCTGTAACATCTTTTTTTATGAAAATAGCATTTTTTATTAGACCCAGTGAATGCAAAGTGTGTGAGTACTTCCTCCTTAAAAGAAATATCCACATTTCACTAGATCGAGCCATTGATTATCACCCATGGGCTAGGCGAAGAGAGGTGATGATGTTTTCGTTGAAGATTTAAGATTGCTTGTATAGTATATTTGTCTGTCCACCCAAAGAGAGGGAGAAGGAGTGGAGCAATCTTCATAATTTTTTGCAGGGAATCAGGTGGGTTAACCTAGATGAGAACAAAGGCGAAAAAAACTAGAGTTAGCTGGCCATCAAAAATGACGGCATTGAGTTTTGTCTGACAATCCAAAAAGAGGCAGAAGAAGTTGAATCATCACAATAATTTTGTTTCCGGCAGTCAGGTGTGTTGAAAGAGATGTGAAAAATACAAAAAATCTAGAGTTAACTGGCCATAAAAATGACGACGTTGAATTTGTCCTCACCGCGGGTGATGATCTCACGCCACGAGGCGTTCTAGTAGGTTTGTAATATATTCATTTATTCATTTACTCTCAAGAAGAATGTGGGACTTGCAATGTAGGCTCACTCACGCTGGCTAGGTATCGCTGTAATTAATGTACATCTTCCCTTTCTTCTTTCTGCTAGTTGATAACTTGCAAACATAACGTCCTTATTTAACTAACTACTTATTCACCACCCCAACCCATACGGACTCGGCTTTTATCGGAATTGAATCGTCTAATTTTTTATCCGTCGGGAAATTGCAATCATCGTTAATTTACGAACTTGCTTTGCCTGCGGTCCTGCCCGGCAATAGACCTCGGGATACATGCCCAACCCACCCGCACTTGACCTTACCGGAGAGCTCCCAAGTTCATATCTCGAAAGCAGGCCTAGCTCTTCTCAGCCCAGAGTACTTCGCAGTTAGCTCTTTAAATGAAGCTTGCTTGCATGATCGGTTGGTCCGGGTGGGTGGTGCTGAGCTGCTGAAAATAGTACGGAGAAAATAGCAATTTTATGGGACGCTGCCCAGTGCCGGCCGGCTACGAAGTGGTTCAGGTAGTTTTTGCAGCATCGGGCGATGCTCCGTAGGCGACTTTCTTACGACCTCAGCGATCGCAAATGGGGGCATCCAGTACAACCAGCAAGGAATATGAAAAACTAAATGTAATGAGTGAAATATTCTGCCCACTCATAAAGGATGAGAGCCACTATCAGCTCAGTACTTATATATTGTATGTAGGAAACCATAAGTTAGGTATATGTATATAGCAATCCATATTGTGTTAATTTACCATTGTTAAAAGCAGTAGTAGAAAAGCAGTAGAAACACACTGGCCTCCGCTTTCAAATCAGGTTATTTTTGTAATTTCGATTTACACGGAAAAGCACAGCTTCATGGTTGAATTTATCTGGTTGTGAACCTAAGAATATAATTTCAACGGACCGTTTGCATGACAAAACCTAGATGGATTTTTACAAAATTATTGAAGCTCGAAGTATAACTAATCTTACTGTCTCTTTAGCGCATTTAACAAGCAAATAACCTGAGCATAATATACTTACATTCAGTAAAAAGCCGCTAGTAATCACCTTTACAAATTAATAGTTGTACTGTATATATGCATTTATTCGTCCACTGATATGGAGGGTTAGTCCAGCTTCCGTTGTAAAAATAAAACCGATAATAACATTTACAGCCAGTTGTTCCCCATACGTCACAGAACGTTGTTGTGAGTTAGTAAAAATAACGCCCTTGAAGCGATAAAAACACCTGCTATAACAGCCTTAGTTGCAGGCAGCTCTTATAGAAATATATACAGGTACAGGAAATGTCGCTCAAAGTCACTATTTTGCATTTATACAAAGCTGATTTTGTTTAGCAGAAATAAATGCTGACTTATTGTGCTGTTCACAATAGCAATGCAGTCCGCAAAGACCCCACTGTTCTGAAAAGTTCCGGCTAGAAGCGGTTGCATGGCTTGCTCCATTTGTTGACCAACAATCACGTATTTTCTGGACGGCGTGCGCGCTTACGATGAAAAGCGCGTTCTTCTTTTGGGCTTTAGCCTAAATTTCTGTAGAAATCATGCACCCGCGGTCATGATTTTTCTCGGAAAAGAATACGACCGTGAGTCAGCAAGTCACGGAAGTGGGAGTATATAAGGACGGCTCATCTCAAGTTCACGGTCATTGCCGCATCTTCTTTGCTTCCGAAAGGGTCGAGTC
>LQNS02278091.1:48139943-48154980 GCA_001587735.2 Parhyale hawaiensis | reverse complement strand
CATGCACCCGCGGTCATGATTTTTCTCGGAAAAGAATACGACCGTGAGTCAGCAAGTCACGGAAGTGGGAGTATATAAGGACGGCTCATCTCAAGTTCACGGTCATTGCCGCATCTTCTTTGCTTCCGAAAGGGTCGAGTCTTCAGCCCGTGTCACAAGAGCAGGCGGCTGGTGGCCTTTGTTTCGAAAGAAGCGACGTCGCAGAGTCGAGTACTGCTCGAGGATATTTTGTGAACTGTTCTGTCTCCATCAGTTGTACTGAAAGAAAAAGCAAGGTAATTTTATATCTTTTTAATTCGTTACAATGTTTCAAAAGAGTTTTTAAGAGTTGAGGTTAGAAAAATGGGACAGCTGCTTCAGCGTTTTTTTGTCTTTTTTTCTATTCTGCGGACTGCCTTAAGAACTCTTTGCAAGCATTCAGTTTAATATAATATTTCTTCAACAACGGCTTCCTTTGTGGCAAATTGCTTTACTCAGAGTGTAGGTGTATCAATATAATCTTTACTAGTGTCCCGAGCCGTCATTGTGAATGACGGCAGTAAGTTAGCCCTTCAGGAAAACCCCCGCTGTCTCCTGTGCTTATTATCTTTCAGAAGGCTTCTTTAATAAAAATTCAGCACTCTGCCTAAAAAATTGGATGCATATATTATGCGGTGTAGGCAAGTGATATCTCCCGTAGCAACTCAGAACAATGAATATGTCCAGACACGACCATGCAGGCAGCCTCAGGTCTCTCAGCTGAAGCTCCCAAGTGCGTCCCCCGTATCCAAGAAACCGTCTTCGGCACCTGAATTTTCTCCTTTCTTATTCCCATTGAGCATTACTGGAAAGATATAAATATAATTGTAAATAAATAAATATAAATAAAAACACGACGTGAATTATTATTTAGAACTGATGGTAAAAAAAAAACAACTTATTTCATTATGGCAGAAAACTTGTTTGTGTTTTAGGGATCATAGCTATTATATTTTACACTAATTTACTGAACGAGTATTGTAACAGTATTATTGTATGAATACCTTCCTACTGGGGGAAAATCATTTTTTCGATTTGTTTGTTGGGCCCGTCCATCAGGTAAACAATTGAATAACAGTGAGCTCCGAAAATTTGGTTAAAATGAGCAATGACCCGTTTTTAGCACATTTTGCCAAATTTTTACTGGAATTTATAAACTGTACAACTTTAGTATAAGGGTGTTGGATGGCAGGAAAATAGTTTTCATTGTAAGTTGTAACTGCCTATAACTATTACTTATTTGTATACATACAATACTATACATACATATACATATATATATATATATATATGAGTGCTTTTGTTGCTTACGTTAGAAGCTGCATAAAATTTACTGCAATATGAGATTTTTTTTAGGAAAATTGTGGTTAGTTGACAGCACATTTCTTTTCTTTTTTTCAGAATGAAAGCGACATTTCTGCTCATCCTGACCCTGTATCTTTATCAGGAAGCCCTCAGCTACGCTGATGATTCTCCTGAACTTTACGACCACGACGACGACGATGATGGGGACTTGGAGTCTGCCGAAGACTTACTGATATATAGTGCCGTGGCTGGTACCCAGCAGGTAGGCTCACCATCCATTCAGGCAGGTGTTTACTCTGGACTTGGCAATAATATACCAGGGAGTCCAGGACCTGTCTCCGCAGGAGGATCCTTCGCAGGTTCTGATTTCAGCGCACCACAACATTCTTCTGATCCTGGAGTTGGAGCTGGCGGATATTCTGGCACTGGCCTAGCCAGTGGACAGTCGTCTGACTTCGGTGGACAACCGGGAAGTGGTTCTGGTTTTGGAGGCCAGCAGGGTCAAGATTTTGGATTTGGCAGTCAACAATCCTCGGGTGCAGGGTTTGGGGCGCAAACTGCAGGAGGATCTGGCTTTGGGGGACAACAAGATGCAGGTGCTGGATTTGGTGCACAGTCTGCTCAAGGGGCAGGTTTCGGTGGGCAGCCTTCGGGTACTGGATTTGGAGCACCTGCAGCAGGTGGGCCTGGATTCGGTGCAGAAACTGGGACTGGGTTTGGTGCGCAACCCGTAGGTGGTGCTGGATTTGGAGCACCGTCCTCGTCGAGCTCTGACTTTGGAGCCAGCGCTGGAGGAGCATTTGACGGGCAACCCGCAGGTGGTGCTGGATTTGGAGCACCGTCCTCATCGAGCTCTGACTATGGAGCAGGCGGTGGAGGAGCATTTGGAGGACAACCAGCAGGTGGTGCTGGATTTGGANATATATATATATATATATATATATATATATATATATATATATATATATATATATATATATATATATATATGAGTATTTTTGTTGATTACGCTAGAAGCTGCATAAAATTTACTGTCATATGATATTTTTAGGAAAATTGCGGTTAGTTGATAGCACATTTTTTTATTTTTGCAGAATGAAAGCGACATTTCTGCTCATCCTGACCCTGTGTCTCTATCAGAAGGCCCTCAGCTACGACGATGATTCTCCTGAACTTTACGACCACGATGACGACGATGATGGGGACTTGGACTCTGTCGAAGACTTACTGATATATAGTGCCGTGGCTGGTACCCAGCAGGTAGGCTCACCTTCCATTCAGGCAGGTGTTTACTCTGGACTTGGAAATAATATACCAGGGAGCCCGGGACCTGTCTCCGCAGGAGGGTCCTTCGTAGGTTCTGAATTCGGCGCACAACAGCATTCTTCTGATCCTGGAGTTGGAGCTGGCGGATATTCTGGCACTGGCCTAGCCAATGGACAGTCGTCTGACTTCGGTGGACAACCGGGAAGTGGTTCTGGTTTTGGAGGCCAGCAGGGTCAAGATTTTGGATTTGGTAGTCAACAATCCTCGGGTGCAGGGTTTGGGGCGCAAACTGCAGGGGGATCTGGCTTTGGGGGACAGCAAGATGCAGGTGCTGGATTTGGTGCACAGCCAGCTCAAGGGGCAGGTTTCGGTGGGCAGCCTTCGGGTACTGGATTTGGAGCACCTGCAGCAGGTGGGCCTGGATTCGGTGCAGAAACTGGGGCTGGGTTTGTTGCACAACCCGTAGGTGGTGCTGGATTTGGAGCACCGTCCTCATCGAGCTCTGACTATGGAGCAGGCGCTGGAGGAGCATTTGGAGGACAACCAGCAGCTGGTGCTGGATTTGCAGCACCGTCCTCATCGAGTTCCGATTTCGGAGCAGGCACTGGAGGAGCATTTGGTGGACAATCTTTGGGTGGTGCTGGATTTGGAGCACCGTCCTCATCGAGTTCCGATTTCGGAGCAGGCGCTGGAGGAGCATTTGGAGGACAACCAGCAGGTGGTGCTGGATTTGGAGCACCGTCCTCATCGAGCTCTGACTATGGAGCAGGCGCTGGAGGAGCATTTGGAGGACAACCAGCAGCTGGTGCTGGATTTGGAGCACCGTCCTCATCGAGTTCCGATTTTGGAGCAGGCGCCGGAGGAGCATTTGCAGGGCAGGACGCTTCAGGCACCTTTGGCAGCCCTCCGTCAGGATTTGCTGACCCAGGATTCGCATCTGGAACAGGAGGATTTGGCAGCTCTCAGGGAGTCAGCAGTGGCTCCGGATCGTCCAGTTCAGGCTTTGGGAGCAACTCTGGAACTAGTTTCGGCTACCCAGGAACAAGCGGTGCATTTGCGAAAAAGCTAAACAAACGAAAATCCTTGCACAGAATTTGATTTCTACGACTAAAGCCTGATTTCCTCAAGCGTGTTCATCTCTACCCATAAGGGTGCTTAGCTTTAAGTAATAAATGTGGTCTGGCAAACACAGTCCTGTAACGTTGTCAATTTTGCAGTGTTCAGTGAATGAAACCAGAGCAACGTATCTCTTTATGGAAACAGATGCTCGTATGGTGGCAATCGTGAAGTACTACATGCGATTTTTTCGATAAGAAGTGACTTACGAGTTGTGATACTAACTGCACATTTATTTAATGCGTTAAAGCTCAAAGTAAACTTTTGTTTCAAGTAGGAATGAAAATATTATTATTCCTCTGAATATTAGACAGTGTGCGTAAATGGGTCAGAGACGAGTGCATTTATTATTATTAAATAAATTATTTTTATTAATTTTTTTTACTTTCAGTACCTTTCTAAAGCCGTTTGCTACATAGAATAAGCGTATTAATAGCCTGCATTTCCATAAAGCTTTATAACTGCATGCTGCTTGTCCCACCAAATGACTAACATTCCACTTTAGTTTTCTTAAAAATTATCTCCAGCTGTTACTTATTACCTCCGCCAAGGACTGATTATGATTTCGTCGGGTTTGTCTGTCTGCCTCTTTGTCTGTCTGTCAGCAAGATAACTCAAAAAGTTATGGACGGATTTTGACGAAAAAGTCCTGGGATTGTTAGGTATGTTAGGAGGAACAGTTGATTAACTTTTGGTGAAGATCCGTCCATCCGTTTATTTGTTTCTTTGTCTGCCTCATTTTTCTCAATGCCTTAACTCAAAAAGTTATGGGCAGATGTTTATGAAATTCATGTGAATTGTTAGGTATATTACAAAGAGTAAATGACCAAATTTTTGTGATGATCCGATTGTTCGTTCGTTTATTTGTTACTGTTTTTAAATTTGTGCTTGTTAACACAATAACTAAAAAAAATTATGAATGGATCTTTACGAAATTGATAGGGGCTGTTAGTAATGTTAAGAGAAATAAATGAATGAATGTTGGTGCGAATCGGTTGGTTGACTCCTGTTTGTCATAACGTTTTTTAGCAGCATAACTCAAAAAGTTAAGAACGGATCTCCAAGAAAATTGCACAAGCTGTTGTTACTATCAAAACGTACAACTGATTCTATTTTGGAGTTGATACAAAGAAAATCCTGGTTTCAGAGCCAATTTGAATTTTTGCTACCGTTGCCTCGCTTGGCGGAGGTATGCGCTCTCAGAGTGCTCTAGTTTACTTCTGTGCGTACATAAATAGACGGAAATTTTTAGATCGTATATAGATCGTATAATATTTTCCCCCTCTCCAGCAGCCTTCTGATGCTCACTGCATCGATGTATCTTAAATCCCATCGCAAAATTTGAAGCATTGGGAGAGTTACAACTTGACAGGGATTCTTTTTACAACACGCTCTCATTGTTATATCTGACTTGGTTCACTATGCCTTATATTTTGTATTAGTATATAATATCACGTAAGATAGAAAATATTAATTTTATGTATATGCATTTCGTGAGCTTTCATGCAGTGTCGATATTGCTTGATATGTCTTCCAGGTGCAGATATGTGTGGCTATGAATCGCTTGGATTATTTTCCCGGACTCTTTTCGGCTGTAAGCTACGTTAATTTGTAATTCTTCATGCAGTTACAGTCTTACATGCATGTCTCATGTGAATAATTGAGTAAATTATACCTACTTAATTTCATCTTTGGCGTCTCTCTTCCCTTGTACTTACAGTATTCTACTCTTGTTATGATAAACTTGTGTTCTTGCTTGCCAATCAGCACTGTCCTTCAGACAATGACCTTTGGCACTCTAGGAGAACAGATTAACATTTGACGAAGTCCTTGTCTGAAAAATATCGAAAGGGTAGAACGCGACCGATTCCAGGTGCCATGTCAGCCCCGCATTACATTAGCCAAATTTCGCTGCAAAAGTGTGAGGCCGAATTTCTGAGATCCATTTTATGTGGTCAAACTAGCTGGTTGCTACTCATTCCTCTCAGAGCAAGTACGATTGGGCAGCATAATTAAGTCTTCGAGGCTTGATGTGTCCGAACATTCATGCAGTAGTTTTGGCTTTGCGGCTTTGGAACGTGTTGCAAGTGTTAGAAGCAACGAGCCTGCTCGAAACTCCATTTTAGGGGACAAACATGCTGCTGGAATTTTCAAGTCTCAGGAATAATCGATTGAGGGTCAGTGCTTGAAAGTGAATTCTACACGTCGAAGCCAACGCACCTCCCAGAAGTTTCGAAAAAGTCAAGCCTCGAAAGCGCTAATTTGCGGTCCAATCGAACACGTCCCTAGAGCACATACAATAATTGGGAAGCAAAATTAAGCCTTTTCAGGCTTAACTTATTCGAAACTTCAGACAGATGAGCTGGTTTCGACCCGTTTATTTAATTTTCAGGCTTGATATTTAATTTATAGCCTGTGGGATTCCCATGGAACTCAATCTTACTTTTAAAAAGCGAGATTTAAGTCGGTTCAACACGATCGGATTGCCTCTCACACCTGTTACGCGATTCAAAGCGACGAAGCCAAAGTTTCTGTCTACAGTTTCGGACCAGTTAAATCGCGTGAGCTTGGCTTAGAGCGACTCTGGGCACGTTCGATGTGTATAAGTCAACCTAAGCCAAGCCCACTTGACTTGTTAGAAAATGCAGACAGGAGGAACTATAGCGTCGTCACTTTGAGTAGCGTTACAGGTGCTAGAATTAAGCGGCCTAACCTTAATTATGTTGAGCCGAGTTAGCTAACAGACGAAAAGTCAACGAGTGAAACTTCAATCAACAGGTCGAGGCCAGGGCACCTATCAGCAGATTGGAATAAGTTAAGCCTCAAAGGCCTAATTTCACTGCCCTATTCAACACGCTCTTTGCCGACCGAATCGAAAGTGTCCCAAAACTGAAATGTCAGCATGCAGAATAAACCTGCTGCTTGTTCAATTAAGCATCTATAGTTTGGTGGGATTATACGTCGCATTGACACCATTGTTTTTAAGTTTATTCATTTCCTCTGATGTGATTTCCAAGCCCTAATTTCCCTATCTTACTTCCATATAATGTGCTTCACGATACATCACTACTCATTTCAATCTACTCGAGCATAATGACAATTATCACAGGATTCTGAAAGAGCAGGTCGGCCACGATATCCGAAGCATGGTGACCGATACTCTATTGGTTGTTTATAACAACACTGTTACTGCAGTCACTGTAAGGTCTCTTTCGAATGGCTCGTNCAATCTACTCGAGCATGATGCCAATTATCACAGGATTCTGAAAGAGCAGGTCGGCCACGATATCCGAAGCATGGTGACCGATACTCTATTGGTTGTTTATAACAACACTGTTACTGCAGTCACTGTAAGGTCTCTTTCGAATGGTTTGTCAGTGTTAATCTAAGCCAGTCGTTCTTAACCTCGGGGGCACGCCCTCACTTGTTGAGGGAGAGGGCGTGAGCGTGTTCTGGGGGGAAGGGAGCCTCCGCAGTAATGCCTAATTTTTTCCAGTAATGTTTCCGAGAAAAGATTGCCTATGATTGGTTACACCCAGCAAGCAAAAACGTAACAGGCAGCAAAGAACGTAACGTTACGGACTTTGCTTCCTGGTCACACACCAGAGCAGAGGTGTGATGTACCCTGAAAAATATACCCGTAAGGGGAGCGTGGGAGTCAAAGAGGTTATGAACCCCTGATCTAAGCCACCCTCGGTCGTTCGCAACCTCAAGCAGGTGCCTCGGTTGAGTCCCGTTGAATCAAATTTTAGGCGTTAATCCTGAATTACATAATCATGAGACAGATGGGAAATCAACCATGCCCTTTCAAAGTGGAGAAACCTAAGATTTTGTCTCAGTATTGATACGTGCGGGTTTGGCAAAAGATCGGCCTCGACCATGATATCAATACAAACTTTCTGGAATAATCTATCACAACAACATGAGAATTTTCGCTTGTTTCGATTATTTTGGTGACTGGATTGATGACGTTGATTGGGATTGACCGATTTATATATTTTTTTCGCAATGGAAGTTAATCTCTAGCTTTATCTTTCTCAGCGAAAAAACTTGATCCGTACGGTATCTTGAAATTTTATTGGTTCACGAAGTTCAACACCGCTGCCTCATCCAAGGTGACAAGAGAGAAGCAGATTTCCTTGATTTATTGTCAGAAAGATAATGGTTACAAATAAACAATATAAATGGATCAATTTAGTTTTAGTAGTATTAATAATTCCTAATATAAATTACAGAAAAAACTAGGAGTAAATTGTTTAATTAAAGTCTTACTTGCCACGCATAGACTGTATAAACTAACGACAAACTAATCCATAGCGCCACCCAAAATGCTACTACAGCATCCCATGGCAAGACTATTGTGTAATTTTGCTGCCCGCAATAGTCCAGCCACGGTGGGTACACATAGCCGTACCACAAACGCGTCACTGCTAACTATATTTTCAGAAGGCTGGACCCACCAAGTATTTACTGCATCGTTCAGTCATGTACATGTCTGATCGATTCCATTGGCCAGGTACACTATATATTCGTTACATAGTTGAACCATAGTATTCTGGCATCCAGCTACTGTATTAACGTGGTTAAATATTCGGTCAACAAACAATGTAGTTTTTTCAAAGTTCTTGTAACTCTACTTCCTGGTGGCAGTGCATTAACCACAAGGTAATATTACTTTACTAACAACGCTACGAGATGTTTTTAACGATCCGTTAACTTGCTATTTGCCATTGGCGTTGTACTGACTCCCTTGATAACCGAAATGGTTGCTGGAATGATGCCCGCTTACTCTTCTGTCAGCAGTGTGACGCTGGCTAGAGCCGAATCCGATCTGGTTGCCCTGAAAGTCGTACCGATTCGACTTTTGACCAGGAAGAACTTGGGAACCGAATGTGTTTACTCGCTGAGTGCCGGGAATGAAAGACTGATGTACGTTTCGATTAGAATGTGGAAAAGAGCCTGAACTATGACCGAACTGACTGTGTTGATTGCGATGGGCACTGGTCACCTGACCGCCAAGCGTAGGATTAACTCGTTGAGGGCTGAAGCCTCCTCCTTGGAGGTTATGGCCGAACTGTCCTGACACTGGACGGTGAGAATGGTGACCTGTGATGGCGTTTGAATGTACTGATCCCCCTGGTCTCGAAAATACCCCGGTTTGTCTTGGTACGAAAGGAGTTGCTTGGAAACCACCGCCGCCTAGTCCAGGATGATATGATTGCTGGCCAAATTGGTGGTTTCCACTAACTGGGCTGGACACAAATTGGTTTGTGTTACTTCCAAAACTGCTAGGTCTGCCGGTAAACTGGTTAACTGGTCTACCAACGCTCGGTCTGGAACTGAGACCGTGTTGCTGATGCCCAATATGGCTTGACACGCCATGAGCGGCAACTCTCCTGTTTCCATGATATTGAGGATTTACAAAATTGTTGCTGATGACCCCGCGATGATGTCCAGGATGTCCAATTCCAGTATTACTTCCTACCTGAAACTGGCTCTGGACACGGCTGCTTGAAACTGGGCGGTATGAGCTTGGGTGGGAAGAAACTCTACGCGTTTGATACCCTCCCTGGAAGCTCGAAGTTGGATGTGAGCCAAATTGGTGTTGATAGACGCTTGAAGAGTGTACTCGACTACCCGAGGTTCTTCGTCTGCCTTGAGCATCGTAAAACATGGGAGCCTCTTCTAGATTCGAGCTGGTGAAACCGCTGCTGTACGCAGAAGCTCCAGAGGTAGCTGGCTGAGGGTCTGCAATGATCTTCGTGAAGATCCCTGATGTTTCATCTCCAGATACCTTCACCTCCACTGCACAGCTATGTACAACCAAGCAGGCCGCTATGGAGAGCAGCGAAATCTTCATCATCCTGCAGACAAATTGCATTGTTAAAAATATTTGTAAAAATGTATATTTCTTTCTCACTCTACATGAACTCGAAGACACTAGAAAATCACTGTACGACTAACATTGACTCAACCATAAATTGCAAGTTTCATGTGCAGTCACTAGAAAGTTTGTTTCGGAAAGATTTACTTGGGTAGATGGTAAAGAGAAAGAAAGCAAAAAATAAAGTTTGAAGAGAGTAGAAATTCATTACAAGAGCATACATGGTAAATGCAAATTTACATCGCTGCTTATGTTAATATTGTAACGAAGTTCTTCTTCTGTTTCTTCTTAAAAAAATAATAATAAATAAACAAGAGGGTTAGCTTAATTGTGGTAGCGAAAAGCGTTGTTCCACACGCTTCCTATGTTACATCAGGAAGTACCTACCATGGGGTGTTGGCGTTTGGCGAGAAATAAAGTTAGATTAGATTAGATAGGCGGCAGCAGACGAACCAATAGGCCCATTCCCAAAGAGACACAGGAACCTACTCCCCGACCCTCTCTGAGCTATTGACATTATGTTAGTAGGTTATAGAGGACTGGGGAAAAAGAGAAGAAAACGTGAGAGAGAAAATAAGTGGAAGAATCCCAGCCAAAGAGACAATCATGGATGAAAGCAAGCAGAATGAAGAGCAGCTGATATGCGGAGCTTAGAGATGTCAGGCAGTGTAGTTGGAGCGGGAGAGAGGAGTAGACGGATTAAGGTGGCCTAGAAAGCTTTGGTCGTTAAGAGTTTGCGACTCCTGGAGGAGGAGTTCTTAGCTGTGGAGGACGTCTGTCCCAACGTATGTCAAGACGATTTTTAAACGCGGTGACTAACTCCGCACGAACATCATCGGAAGGGAGTCTATTCCAAATGCTGACTATGAAATACGAAAAGGACTGCTGACTTAAGGTCGTTCTTCGAGCTTTATTCTTGAGTTTTTGACCGTTATTTCGCAAGCCCTAATTGAGGTCTCTTTCAAAGGTGCCCGGGCATACGTACTGATTTTGGAACAGCATGGTTCTCAGCATTGCACTTGTTTAAGAAATAGCACAGTAGTAACCCTAAAAAAAAAACTCGCTGTGAACACCAGGAAGACCCTGCAGTGGGTGTGCTGCTCTAGAACTCTACGGTAAGAATTGTTGTACTGTACGTTATTGTGAGTTGTTTTGGGTACCAACCCACCTATCTCTTCTCAGTGAAAGGCCTTCACACTAATCTCTCAGCTAGTTTTTATGCAAAAATAAGGTAAAAAATCGACTTTCAAAGGCATTGGATTCTGAGCAAAGAACTTTACGTATAAAAACTGTTCAAAATTTCTTGATTAAAAAGTCAGTTCTTCAAGGAAGAGTTGGTGAACCACAAGAACGGTGCTTTGTACTCCAAAGTACATGATAAAGAGAAAAAGAAAGACATGGTAACATTAGCCGATCTACCAATTTTCGAGGGGACTGCGGGATGACAATTGCTGAGGTTTGGCTTTTTAGTAGGAATCAGGCTTTACACTAGTAACCAAACGTCTTTCACGTCATTTTTGCTACAGATTTTAGAAAAATTAAGGCGCCTGATTGGATGACTTTCCTTGAAGCTATAATTTCCAGTGGCTGGATTAGATGGTGCTCTCAGTTGTTGCCCAGTATAGGGGTATGGAGAGAGATTCTCCGGTATGGGCTATAATAACCTAAAGCTGCACGCACGCATGCACTGCCAACGTACGACAACTGCCAACTCTCACATACATATTTCTACACAACACAAATATGAATGAACGTATCCACANTATAGGGGTATGGAGAGAGATTCTCCGGTATGGGCTATAATAACCTAAAGCTGCACGCACGCATGCACTGCCAACGTACGACAACTGCCAACTCTCACATACATATTTCTACACAACACAAATATGAATGAACGTATCCACAGAGTCACAACACTTGAAGAAAGATTCGATTGTTGCCATATCGCGGTAGTAAATGTTCAAGAAATTTGAGGGAAAAATTTATTTAAGAGATATCTGATATCACTTTCAAGGTTTTTTTTCTATGACCTGTGCTTTGGTGAGTCCTGGTAACAATATATCTTCCTTAAGCTGTGTGTGTTGATACTTGTAGGTTGTACTTTAGATCAGAGAACTTCCTGAGTTTAGCACTGACTTATTTTAAAGGATGGTAACTGACTAAAAATACTTTTTAAGGTATTCTGCTTTCTTATGAAAGAAGTTAAACGAATAAGAAACACAAAAGATTGTGTTAAAAGAGTGGAAATATCGTACTTGTAAGGAATATTACTGAGAAAGTTTGTGCAAAGTCTTCAAAGCGTTACTGGTAGACAGAAGTATAAAGTAATATTTTCATTCAAGGCAACAGGTGGATTTAGGGACAAGAGATGGTTGTTTTATTCAATTTCGATTAAAAATTTTATCCTGCGATGTCTATTATTAAAATAATATTGGAAAATTTGTGCTGGTTGTTTGCTTAAACAAAGGATGCGCATCAGCCAAATATAAAAACGACAACAAAACTGAAGCCTGAATTATTTTACTGGTTGGTTTGTCTAGAAATATACTTGCGAGTTGCGGCAAGAGGTGATATAGTGCCGAGCCCATTTGCTGACAGCTCTCTTTATAAAACTAAATGTTTGTACCTAGTAGTGCTGTTTCTAAAAGTTTTTTATTTAATTTTGCTCAATTAAACTTGCCGTAATTTGGATTAGCATCATTTGATTAATTGATTGAAATTACAGCTAGGGCCTCCAACACCGGTATTTTTGTATAAAATGGTTATACTTCCTCACTACTCATGAATGCATTACTTGCGTTTATCTGTTACCCGTGCGAATGCATTCGTTCGTAACTGTGATGTCTAGAAGTGTGTAGGTGACAGCTGCCAGCTCTAGTTACATACGCAGCACATATGGACTGCATTATAGCGCAAAACCGACTCTTGCATGCCACATACCGGGGAACAACTTACTACACCATCTAATTCAGCCATTAGCAAACATACTTAGTTCTAAACAAAATTATTCCATCAAATCATTCAAATAATTGACGTGTTAGAGCTGCAGATGAGACAACAGTAATCCATACGGTAAAAATCTAGAAGCAATGTAGGAATACAGAACCATGTAGCATACGTACCACAGCCCATTTGGGGTGCATTCAATTATTTTATGGAATGTTCGGCACAAATCAGTAGAAGTTTGGTCAAGAATATATTGCTGTACCGTTTAGGTGAAGTGCTTGTTGGCGTTCCGAACTTCAAAGGTAAGCATGATGGTGATATACTCGACAAACCTTTATACTTAAACCTTTGTAATTGTTAAGTTCTTAGAATTGTCATAATGACTGTGAATTGCTATGCTATTATCTGAAACTCTGAAGCAATAGAGAACCCATCTGTATAGCTTTATTATCAGTAAGAATCGTTTTCTTTTAGGGCAAACTCAAACTCCACTTGTACGTAACTCCACAGCCTGAAACCTATCTAACGTGCGAAGATTTTAATAAAGATAGAAATTTACTGCACTGCTTTGGAACCACGCTTTTGATAGTGTGATTGCCGGGAGATCCCCACAAACAACATTGTCAATCGGATGCCGTCTTGAAATTCCTGATTAGGCCTTGTTTGAAAGTACAAATGATCGATCTAGTAAATACCAATATTCTCCTACTTTTGCTTCGAGAGTCGATGAAAAAAATTCATGTTTTTGGGTCACAAATAAAAAACCGAGTTAATTCTAAGCCGTGGAGTTCGACATGTTTTCATGATTTATGATAACGTTTGTCATTTCACACTTTACTGGATATTATTTTATTTATGGCCCCCATTTGTCAGTCACATAAAATTCAAAATATTGTTTGCTTTGGTTATGCCACCATGTCTCATTATCATGTTTTTTTTTTCTTATTAAGCAGCAACTTATTCTATACATTAAAAGTAATGCAAACTTTGCTGTACCATCATTTCACACTTTTAATAATTTCATAACCTTGTTTGTCAGTTAATTGTCAGAGACACAGACTTTGATAACTGAAGACTATTATGTATATATCACATATACATATTACACAATCTCACCCCGTTTAGTAACTAGTTAATTTTCAGACACACGTAAGTAATTATACATATATCAGACTTTGGTATTACTTGTATTTCGCACTCGATATAATCTTACCTTGTTTGATAGCTACTTATCAGACACACAGACTTTGACTTTACTCATATTTCACGCTGTTTCCTATTTTGTTTTACAGCTAATTAACGGACAGGAACACCCATTCTGAAGTAAGCTCCAGCCTCTAGGATTACTTGTATTCCACACATCATAAATTCTTACCTTGTTTGACAGCTACTATTCAGAAACACAGACGTCGAAGCAATGCCGACTTCTGACGCAGCACTCCGGTTTTATAGCTCAACAACCCCTCACTTCCCTACAGCAATTTCCTACCGCAAATTGTGAACTTTGACAAAAAGCAGAGCTGCCTTACCACTGCAGGGCTTCATAACAGCCCCGAGGCGGTGCAATGATTCGAGCTTGTATCTGCTCTGTCATTTGCTCTTGCCTGCAACATGGCTCGATATGGTGTACAACGGAGCGGTTTTTGACCGGCCGCTGTACTTGTCTACATCAATTTCCAATTTCTCTTCTTCCCAAGTGAAGTGAGACTTTGCAGACTCTCGGCATTATTATTCTAATGTTCACCGTTTGAGTATTGCCTTGATTCCATTAATTATCTCCGATGATTTTGTTTTATTTTAGATTTTAGGGAGCATTACTTTAGAGTTGGACGGAAAAGTTACCTCATTTCAATAACTATAATTTCATTCATTGAGAGAGCGTCTTACAATAATTGTACGCATCCCATGAAATTCATAGCATTTATGATTTTTCTACGTTGTTGCTTCGCCAACTGGTTTACTGTTGAAGGGAATAAAATTTAGCGCATTGCAAATATTCCAACGCACAATTCTAGAATCGACACTAACGTTTTGTACTTCCTGCGTAGAAAACATTTACGATATCTTCAAACTCAACAAGTGTAGCTTTCTTTCATAAAAATGAGTACGTCATACGGTAGAAGTTTCTACTTTCGCTAGATTGTAACTCCCCCCCTATCCCTACCCCTCCCTCCAATGACATAAGTTACTAGTGATTGGGCAAAAAGTATAACGAGGTTTTAGAGTTCATTGAGTAAACTTGGAGCTTCTGCTGAATTGTGGATTTTTTAGAGTCGGCAAATCATAAATGAGAGATAGAAATCAACCAAAACAGAGCACTATGTTGACTAACTTACTTGTATCTAACTTACATCCCCAAAATCCATAGAAATTCAGTCATCCGGTTTAATGTCCAGAGACACCATTGCATGGATGACTTACGTAACAGGTTTAGTCATCGCCTGACAATTTTGAGATACTTCTACGCATGGCTGAATTACGTCGTTCAGTCAGAGGCCATTA
>LQNS02278091.1:48111973-48134573 GCA_001587735.2 Parhyale hawaiensis | reverse complement strand
GGTTAACTTGTTGACCAGTAAACGGCTGCTGGGCAGTAAAGCTTTGCTGAGTACCGAACGTTTGCTGGAAGCCCTGCTGCTGGGAACCTGCAGTGGGCCGAATTGGAAAGTGACTAGCAGGTCGAGAGTTACCAAAGCTGGCAGGTCTTGAGGAAAGAGCATTACCTTGCAGGCTTGGAAAGCCGGAATTTGACTGACCAAATTGGGAAACGGGTCTGTTTCCAAAGGTAGAGACGCCTGATGGGAACCGTGAAGTCCCTGTATTTCTTCTATTGTCACGAATGAGGTTGCCGTATCTATCGTAGCGCTGTTGTTGCTGTTGGGATGTGAATCTTGAAGTCTGATATTTATTTTGCTGCCGCCGTCTGTCAGTCTGATATCTGGAGCTAGTGCCAGGTCGGGTCTGGAATCTGCTGTCCTGATAGTTGAAGTTTTGGTACCTGTTGGGCTGCTCGAGGTAACTCTGTTGCACTCTGCGACGACTAGAGGTGCGTCGTCTGCCCTGAGCGTCGTAGAAGATTGGTCCATCTACTACCTCGTCATCAAAGTAGTCATCATCAACGCTGTAGACACCAGCATCTCCAGACACCGCAGGTTCAGAGATGATTTTTGTGAAGATTCCCGACGACTCGTCGCCGACAACCTTCACTTCCGCCGAATGGCTTGGAACAGCCAAGCAGGCGGCGAAAACGAGCAGCAGCGTCGGTGTCATCCTTGAACAACGTAAATTGATCATAAATACAACATTCAGTGAAGAGTTACCTATACAGGGAACTACAGCATGCATGCTTGAGAGAATTGCATTCATTCCACAATGTGAATATCTGTTATTCCGTATGCTACCATATCCTTTGCTGTTTTCTCAATAGTTTTAAAGATACATATGTCGTTAGCACTGATTGTATTAATTATCTTTTAGTTACTAAACTAAAAAAAATAAATAAAATGTAGGGTTTCTCCCTTGGCAGGGAGCAACTTCATGTGAGACTGAAAGCTGAACTCCGAAGCAAGCAACATGTTTAATTATATATATAGTTGCACGTCATTCACTTTCTACTAGATAAATCCCAGTATTATAAGCCATAGGGTCAGGAATTCAGATGCCAGCCGTCAACATAAAATCTCAAACTTTTTCAATCTCTCCTCCTGAAATAGTCGCGAACCTTTCCAAAGCAGTGGCGTGACAGCGATATGGGCAACATACTGCTTTTACTCAGTACTTCTTTCGTACAATTTTAGTTCTATTCCTGATTGCATAAAATTGTAGCAGTTGTGATTTTTCTAGTACCAATCTTTCTTTTCACGAATGACCAAATCTAAATGATGTACAATGAAATTAGGCTATCCTTTATGTCACTCAGATCCTGAAGTTTATTGTTGCATTTTCATTAGTGTGTTTTTTTTTATTTTCACGAATAGTCCTTAATAAAAATGGAACTGGCCAGAGACGTATGTTAAGATCACCCTAAACGTTTGTATAAAACGTAGTCCCTTATGAAATCAAGCGCCGATTTGAACTATCTGAAGCAGGTGAGGAAGAGAGAAACAATATTCCATTTTCATTGTTCAGTACGATAGCAATAGCCTTACTATCATCGACGAGAAAAGCGGAGAGTGGTGATACAGTTTTTATTTAGTGTTTTATATGTGTTTGTTTGTTTGTCCACACAAAGAGAGGCACAAGGAGTTGAGCCATCAGCACAATCTTTTTCAGGCAGTCATGTGGGTTGACTGAGATGGGAAAAATAACAAAGCTTTTGAGTGACCATCAAAAATGCTGCTGTTGAATTTGGTGCTCCTATAACTCAACACTTTCAGTTCCTCCCTCCGTTTACCGCTAGTAATGAATGGTCTGACGCTACGAGGCGTTCTAGTTGTATTCTAGTTATCATTATAACGGCACCAAGTTGTTCAAACAGAATTATTGTTTGCAATTCTTTTTTGCGCAATGATGCTACAAAACTGACATCGAAAGCGTCTAAAAAAATTTTTTACGTTATATTTCTTTTCATCAAAATATTTCGAATATGAAAGAAAGTACGATTTAAAAATGAATGGGTTGGCGATTGTTGGGTTCAATGCCAAAATGCGAAGACGTCCTGCAGAAGTCTAGTGACACTATTACTGTACAGTATTTCAATGCTTTTGCATTAATATTTTGCTAGTTAATGCGGTACACTATGTGCTCGATATTTGCATGTGCTACTTACACCAAGTATGAGACCATAGCTTGCACAAATTTTTGCGTTTCGATAACTTACAACCGTTTAAAGTAAGCTTGCAAGATCCGTAGGTACAGCACTGTTAACTGCATTCTTATGAGAGTAACGAACGTTCATTAATTAAAGTTACAACAGAGCAAAGTCTTGGTGCGTAATATGTTTGCTAGTTCCTTCTATATATCAGCACTGTTTCATACTCATCTTAAGCTAGTTGATTTTCATGGGGCCAATTTACTAGGCTAGTGATCATTCCCATCCCTAATGTGTGCGATCGTGTTACTTTGAAATAATCTACACTTCTGTTTATTCGACAATGAAACGATTCATTAATTAAGCTGCTTGATGTATGTAACTTAGACTAAATTGCACATGATGTCTGAAATGCAGTCTTATTACAAACAGTAGACAAATATTATATGAAAGTTTCCTACGTACTTTTATCATACGAGTAGACTACATTCCACGCAATTAACGAAGCAGCCATAGTGCATTCAGTAGAGGTAGATATCAGACTCTAATCTCTACCCGATGCATGACCGCAAAAACAAACTGCCCAAAGCCACTTTCGGCCGCACTCCAGCCCCACTTACCTGAGCTACCGTTCAAATCGTGGCTCTTTCGACAATGCAGGCGCCGGTTGGAAGCATTCCCGTTTATATAGAAGCGCATCTGGCGCATGCTACGGCTAATTAATGAACTGCAAAGACAAAAACTGCCGTAGCGTTCACAAAGAGCTACTGTCCAAAGGGTTGCGCAGACTTTCGGTCAGTGAACTGAAGCTATGTGGCTGAGGTATCTATAGGAGATTGAGAGCAGCGTTGAGGGTATGTTCTTTTATATTTGAATTTAATCATCTGTTGAGTGGCAAATGGTGTTCATTGAAGTAAAATTGGAGGGCTATTGTGTCTAGTGCAGTAAAGCCTTAGGTAAGTATAATCAAAAGCAGTGGTTCTGGTAAGTATAATCAAAAGCAGTGGTTCTTAACCTGGTTTTTGGATAACGGCTTCAAAGAATGCAATCTGATGGTTTGGCCTTCCCCCCCCCCCCAACACACCAACAGTACCGATTTAAACCCCATTGAAAATTTATGGGCTATCATTAAATGGAACATTTATGCTGCTGATAGGTTTGGACGCTCTTTGGAATGCAATTAAGGTTGTCTGTGGGTCGATCAAGCCTTGTGAAATGTTAAATCTGACTTCATCTGTCGACTAGCGTCTCCTGAAGATCTTCAAAAATGGAGGAGACTATGTTAAATACTGAGGTGAAATGAAGAGCATTGTACCAGTTTTGTTTCTATTACCTTCTAGCTCATTGATTTCTCTGTTTATTTTGATTCTATGTTTGTTAAATAGGAGCGTGTGAAACAGCAGAAATCATTATTTTTTTTACCTTTGCATAACCAAGCCGGACACCTAAAAACACAGCGTTTCTAATATTCGTAAAAGCAGAATTATTGAAGTGAATATTACTAAGTATGTCACCTAATAGTGAGGAGAACACCTTGCTAAAACTAATTGCATCAACACATCGGCAGTAAAATTTGAAAAACATAATTTTTATTACCAAAATACGATTTGCATAATCAAGCCGCATCCAGAGCATACGAATAGATCTCGTAAGCTAAGTATAAATAATTATAAATGTGGCAAATTTCACTGAAGAATAACATCAGTGTAAAATATTTGCCTATTAGAATCGGTATCAGTTTAAAGACCTTTCTGTACCACACGAAAGCTACGAGTAAACTGTTACCTCATTCAATTCCATTCACTGAAAGAGTGTCTTAGAACAGTCGCATCTTATGAAATTCTTCGTATTTATGATTTTTTCTGATTTTTCTACACTGGTGTTTCCTAACTGGTCTACTGTTAAAATGAACCAAAGTTTAGCTCATATAGCTATTATTCCAACCCACAAATCTAACAATGGCACTAACGCTTCACTTAGCCCACATGCAGCGTGGGAATAATATGTCCCTATAATTGTTAGATTACAGCCTTCCGGTTTGATGCACAGAAAAGCCATTGCATGGATGACTTACGTAACAGGTTTAGTCATCGCTTGGCTCTTGTTACCACAGCTGATTTCAATACCTACATCGTATAGCTTATATCTACACTCTCTCATGTTTATTTTGCACAAACTTTAGTTTACTACTAAATTTTTACTTTTATTTTTAAAGGACGTGCATCAGAAACTTAGCCAAGAGCTGTTGTTGAATTCTTTGATATTGAAGAGATATTATGACCGTTTTTAGTTAGTGTTTCTACATATAATGTGAGAAATACTGGTTGAAATCAAAGCAATTTAGTACCTTAAGACCGCCATGTCTTTCTATGTTTATATATTTGTGTGATTTGTGTCAAACTCTTTTCGAAATTGATAATCGAAAAACAGGCTAGGTTGCAGATTTGGTAATTATGTTGTGTTGTCGTGGAGATCGAAATGCAAAATTGGACCTGGTTGCAGAAGATGGCGAAAGTGGTCTACTTATCCTCTTAATCCTTTAACTGAATGCACATATTGCTCAGAGAACGTTCATATTAAAATAATAAAGATTTTCACTGCTTCTCTTAGCGCTGCCAGGGAGTCTGATTTTTATAACTTTCTCTATCAATCCATACATGATCTCAATTCACGACATGCAAATACAGTAGATGATCAACGAAGCACAAGCGAAGCAATGACTATTCACAGGACAAAAAACATACCTAACAATTATTTATTTCTTCATCTTTATTAGTTTACTTTCTTCCTTTAACGGAGCAGTTTCCGCTTCAATAGAAAGATTTCAATGTACTGAATGCGCATTCTCCGGTAGGTAGGATACGCAGTGAGGAATTTAATGAATTTCAGTAATTCTTTGTTACCAGATGATATAAGCTCATTTCTTTCGCATGTGCTCTAAGGTGAAGAACGAATGGGCTGCCTAAATGTATTGAAGGAGAAAGCACTTATCTCAGATGATAAATAATTTGCGTTGGCCGTTGTAGCGTTTCCTCCGGAAGCATATTAGCAGCAAAAGTGTGCTAAGTGAAGACGGATCTTCACAAGTTTCTCGCTATCATTTTTGACAGCATTGGTACTCTACATATTAGTCTAAGAAACAGTTCGTTGTTGGTTCACTCTTTAATTTTCAAAAAGCATTTTACTGAAATGTTGAGAACATTAATTAATTCATTCGCGACAATTTTTATTTAATGCAGTTGCAGGTGCTCCGGTGAATTTCGAAGATGCTTTATCATCTTTAAGTACGTCATGTTTCCGAAGAGCGAAGCCGTAGGCCAATTGTTAGTAGCCTTTGAAAGACTTCTGCGAAAAACCAGTCAAAGTGCCATTCATCGCTGAGTTGAACGACTGCACCGCTGACCACGATTCCGTAAATGAAACTAACATCATTACAGAACACTTGAAAACCAAACAGCCGAACTGAAGAGTTTGGTACTTAGCCATCACAGGTCACCCATTTTCAAAGCAGGTGAGCCCTAAACTGGCCAGAAGTAGCTACATTATACATCATATTAAAGGAATTTTTAAAATATCTTCTGCGTTTTTTAACAGACCACTTAGAATGGGAAGTTACTACGGCTTTTCCAATGACAGGGAGCCAATGATGGAGAGTCTTTCTGAAAACTACTCTAATAATACATATACCTAGCACTCCAATATCATAAAGAAATGACATATATTTTATTTATTAACTACAATAATGCTCAAGTATCTTTAAAAAAAATCGTAAGAAGTAAATATTTTCAGCCGCCACTTGACTCTATTTTTAATTTGAGAGATCAGTTCAGGGATGCTACTCGTTTGACAGTGTCTTCCATAATTTAGCAGTTTGAAAACATCAACTTCACGTACTAAAACTTTTCAAGTTATCTAATAGTCTCTATGTGACTCAGGATGATGGTCACAATGGCTTACAGGGCTTGTTAATAATTTTTGGTGAACGTCACTGAAACTTGCAGGCAATTTAGTATCTACGTAGTTGTTCATGAGAAGAGTAATGAGTTTCTGGATGTGGCATCTGGAGTCTTTCAGGGTAGTGTTCTGGGCCTTTCATTGTTCTTCACATATACAGCGGTCTTGTTTGAACTTGTTCATAATTATCTTATTGTCTACGCTGATGATGTTACTTTGCTGGCGGTTTGCGAGAATCCTAGTAATTGGTTGGGGGTTTCGGAATCCATTCAGCGTGATTTGGAGGTTATTGATTCCTGGAGTTCTAGGTGGTGGATGAGATGAAATACAGGTAAAACTAAATGTATGCTCGTGTTTAGGTCTTGCAAAGTGAGACCTGCTTTCCCCCACTCATACTGGATGGGGTGTCGCTTCCGGTGGTTAATGATCTGGTAACCTTGGGTGTTAATATTTATCCTCAGTTGACGTTTGAGGCCCACATCTATTCAGTTGCCTCACAAGCATCGCAGAAAATCGGTCTCGTGCGACGTACTTGGAAGGTGTTTGCTTAAGTAGAGTTGATGCGTGGCTGCTTTAGTTGCTATGTCCTCCCCTTTTTAGAGTATTGCTTCATAGCCTGTGATTGAGTTGTTGATTGTCATCTGAGTTTGCTTGAGAGAGTGGTTCGTTGATGTGCGTTTATATTGGACTAGTGGACCCTTTAATATGATGCATAATGTAGCTACTTCTGGCCAGTTTAGGGCGAATCTGTTTTGAAAATGGGTGATCTGTGATGGCTAAGTAGCAAACTCGTCAGTTCGGTTGTTTGATTTTTCAATTGCGATATATTTGCCTAATACCTATAAACCTGTGTGGAATTTTTGCTTGACTTATGGCTGTGACACACGCTAGCCGAAAGCTGAGGAAACTCTCGCAAACGTCCAATTTTTTTTTTTTTTTTTGCCAAAAAAAAAAACACCTTCCTATTCACAAGTGCGAATGGTCCGCTGGTCAAAAAACTTCGAGCTTCGTTCATATAAACGACGTTATCAAGGCTAAAGACTCTACACCATGACAAAAATACATCTAACAAGCAGAATGATCTAATAAATGCTAGCTAATACTTTCAAAAGTAATATTAAGTCCAATTCTATGAAAAAGTATCTTCAAAATAATAAAGTCATTGAGACCTCAAGAGCGAACTGAACGCCCCACCCGCCGACAGATGTCTCTGGGCGGTTTGTAGACAGAATTTCGCTCGCTTGCCCACTGTAACGAGCGCAAAAGTGCTGCATGCTCCATCACAGAATTTTGCGCAAAAGCGAGAGTGTGCAGGTTTTTGAACGCCAATTTTGCGCGCAAAACTCGGATAGTCGTTGTCTTGGATTGGGTGTGGCATCAGCCTTACTTCTCCATTTGCTTCACTGATCCTTTGTCGTACTCTCATCCTTAGGTCTTCTATATCGGTAGGCAGAAGTAAAATCTTGATTAAAATACTCCAATTAACATGAATACAACTCCAGTCAGGTCAGCTTATGTACAATGTGATCGCTTCGTAGCAATGATACCGTTGATACCGTCTTTCAAACTCAAATGTCTGCTTCATTTGAAAGTGCTGAAATTTTGGCCTATGAAGAGAAAAGTGCTTCATCAAATAAGAAAGACAGTAGGCTAGAAGCAATAATTATCTTCTGCCAGTGAAAAATCATCACCTCCAGAACGCCTCTTTGACCATCTGACGCATTTATATGTCCTCACCTGAGAGAAAAAGTTATAAAATCGGACTCCAGGAGCTGCATACATATTGTTCCGATTTCAAGAAGTGTTTCAAGCAAGAAGTGTCTTCAGATAAAGGTATAAGGATCAGCCTTCGCAATATTCTGCAATCTGGTCATCGATTGCTATGTATTTGCAAAATATGCAATCTGGCTTTTTTTCGCCCATTTCCCCAAATGCTGACACGAAATAAATGAATGCACGAAGCGTTTTATATAAGTAAAGATGGTATTGTGCCAAGTGATATGGCGCATCGTCGCGCAGTTGGTGGGGTTCACTTTCTCTATAAAATATATAGTTGCCACATTCATCCACATGCATTTTCTTCCGGAGCCATTTGCTCTCTCGCAGAATACTCGGCGTACTGGTGCCCTACATAAGTTTGTCCTGGAACCAGTATAATGTCTTAACAAGCCAGTATTTTAGTTCGTTTGGCGACCAAGCGTAGATGTTTGGAATAATCTTGATGGCTCTGCCTTTGTTAGTGCAGGATGGTGCAGCTTTAAGCCATATACTGTACTTGATTTTGTTCCTTGATTATTCAAGTGTAAATGTTTTACTATTATGACAGGCCATTAAAATTTTTCTCTGTTTTCTGCAAGGTGCCTTACATGGAACACTGCACAACAAATGCTCATTCTCTCCTATGTTAGTATTAAGTGCTGTTCTTACGTTAGTCATGAGCATGAACACCTCAGGATGCTGTGATCAAGATATGTTGGACCCACCATCCATATGAGAAATATATGAGTATATTATTATCTGTAAACAGAGTTATCTTTAATTCTCCCTTTCTTTCTTCTCCCGCTGGGCTGGTTGCGTAGGGATTGATAACCTTAAAGAGATTTCCTCCGTTTTAGCGTCACCAGTCTGGTGTATTTTAATAACAATACGAAAAGTTGTCTTGGATATTTTTCCATGCACTACTGACAGTACATCGTGTTATAATGCAGAGAACAGCTCTGTCCTACACCAGCAAGCATTCACGCGTATCGGAATGACTGTCGTAATGCGCTCACGTCGTATGAAAACTATAGATTATTGATGTTGATGTACAGGAAAGTGTACTGGTTTGGAAAATTTAATTCTAACTTATAACATATTATTCCTATACTGGAGGACAGTACCTGAGCACTTTAAGATGTATAGAAGGTTCACTATTGGGCATAGGAAAAGAGGCCCGGGAGGAAAAAAGCCCCGCCTATCTCTTACAGAACATTAATAACCAGTATTTATTTAGTAGTTTTGACCCAAGTTATATTAAACTGTGGTAAATTATGCTGTGCTTCATTTACCTACCCTAACCTAAGGAAACCAACCCCTGACATACTGTAGTCTAGCTTTTTATAACGGAACGTAGCCGTATGTAACAACATCTATCTGAACCCAACCTCTTCTGACATAACATTACCTAGCTTCTTTTAACCTAACTTAATCTAAACTGACTAAACATAATCTCAGTTACCTGGAACTGAACGTTTTTTTATTACTGCAATTTAGAGAAATCCAGGCCTCTTCCACCTAACCTTGCCTAATGGCTTGAATCCTTGTGTAATTACCTAACATTTCGTATATAAGCAATTTTTGTCCGATAGGGGAGGACTCAATAGGACTAAAATAAAATTTAGCAGTGACCGCTTGCCGAATGGCATCACACCGAGGACTCAAGGTATTTGAGGGCCGGACCTCAGGCCTTCATAGGTTGAGTTCTTAATACCACCAATAATGTAAGTAGTGTTATATTCTTGCCGCAAGGAAAAATCATAGGAAGAGCTATTGCTGAAACTTTCTGCACTTGACAATCATGATGATTTTACTGTGTTTTGTGTATGGGTGCAGCGCTCAAGTAGCTGGCCAAATTGGAGCGGGTGATTGAATTTGAATTAAATCTAACAAAATAACAATACGGTGATATGTTCAAATATGCTTCGTGAAGAGCTATGAAAATTTTCACCAGCTTCCACTGCAATTTTCTATATAAAATTGTATATTGTTTAATTAGTATATGTTCTCTTCGTTTTTTATTTGCTTAATAAATGAAATACGCAACTGACTAATTTTCAGGCGGAATTAATCAAAATACTCTGGCTGTTCAGGCTGCTGTTCGTCGATGTTGACGTCATTGATGATGTCACTCTTTGATGCTAGTTTCTCGTGAGTCCTCCCGTTACGTTCTTCGCTTCCTGGATGAGGATAACCCGAGACACCCAATTTCTGGACTTAGAACAAGTCCCAAAAAAGTAAAAACTGGGTTCCTACTTTTATTGTCTAGCCTAGCCTCACGAACCTTAACTAACATCACCTAACCTTGCCTATCGTGATTTCCCCTAACCTAAAGTCACCTAAGCTAACTTTATCTATCCCAACCTCACCTAGCCGAACCTCACCTAGCCTAACCTCACCTAACCTAAGCTCACCTAACAAAATCTAACTTAACTCACATAACCTATTTCAGGGTTCTTGCAACCCACGTTCGCACATGCAAATACTAGGTCAAATTTAGCGTAGCACAATATCGTTTAGTTTACTTAAATATGCTGTATTCAAAGAAATGAATAGAGCTCTCAAATATTGCGTCATGAGAAATCAGGGCTTTTTTCCGGATACTCCTCTAGTGTTATATATTGCGCGCGTTTGGTGGATAAGTTGGACTATATTCGGGCTTAATGTCGGGTAGGTTAGGGGAGGCAAGGACTGTTTTTATTTCATTTAAAAATCTGAACGATCCACCAAACGCGCAGCGCGATCGATCGATCGCGCAAATCCACCAATCGCGCACAACATATACACTGAAATCATTTACAGATTTATATTTGATAGCTAGGTGGTACGAGAATAGCAAAGGATGCGAACAAAGAAGCCATATTCTTGCATATTTGAATGATTTATTTTGATTCGTTTTACTATTCTAAGGAGACTTCTTCACCAATGCCATCATAATGCCTGAAACAAAAGAATGCAAAAATTAGTGATTGCTAGCAAAAAATCACTTGATAGATAAATGTCCTTTTTTTATTATATACCAGTCTTCTTCGAAAGCTTGCGCTGTCTCTGCATGCCCTCCTTTCCCCGGGTGGGGGGGGGAAGAGGAGGAACAAAAGTCTTAATTAAATGGCGGTGTATATCCTACCAGTGTTTCATAAGGCCACTAGCAGGACAATTAGGCTTAGCAGCAGGTGCTTGGAACCCACAAGAAAGCCAAGAGGTACTCAACTGCGACAAGCTTAGGAAACATAGCTCTGTTATATTTTAATAATTTGCAGAATTTTCGTAGGTAGTAAAAGTTCATTCGAGAAAAACAAATATTTTCAAATAGCCGAACAAGAAGTCTGGATTCTATAGTTTTCCTCCATGGAAACATTTTTTCATAGCAAGTAGTCATAGCTAGTAGTCATATAGCTAGTAGTCATTGCTATAGTAGTCGTAGGCAATATTTTTGACAAACAGCCAATGTTTGCTGGCGAGAGTATTCTCTGCTTGCCTAAAATTTCCCATTCAATAAGACTGCATATTGTAGATTCTTGGTGTTGTCTTTGATGAGAAGCTTACTTTTGAGCCGCATATTAGGAGGTTGGTGTCACGTGCTTCAACTAAGGTTGGGCTCCTGGGTAAGGTGAATTCCGTGTTTGGTGATAGTCAGGTTGCCCGCAGATGTTTTTATGCGTTTTTGCTGCCTCTGTTGGAGTATTGCTCACCGGTCTGGGCTTCAGCTACTTACACTCACTTGCGTCTGTTGGATCGATTTGTTAGTTCAGCCAGCAGGCTGTGCGCTGACAATGATCTGGTCAACCTGTCCCACAGGAGAAGAGTAGCAGAGCTATGCATGTTTCATAAGGTGTACAATAATGAGAGGCATTGGTTGTATTCTTCTCTCCCTGCCCTCAAGGTTTATGGGAGAGCGACTCGTGCTGCGTGCGGAGCGCACTCTTTCCCTTTGGAGGCTGTCAAATGTCGAACTAATCAGTTCTGTCGGTGCTTTGTGCCCTGGTCGGCTAAGGTTTGGCATTTGTTGCCGGCATCGGCCTTTGGTCGTATTGGCCTGCAGGCGTTTAAGTCAGCTGTAAATGGTTTTTCGCTGGATTTCCTTTAGCAGCATTTTGGGCTTCCCGGTGTTGCAAGATGCTTCATTTGGGTTGTATTACCTGTCCGTTGGAGCTCAACCGTGAAGTTTTAATAATAATAATTGTGTCTACTGCCCCGTCTGTCAAGAACCGTTTCAAGCAAGAAAACCATTAAGATAAAGAGATGAGGACTCCACTTCTACCATCTTCTGCAACCTGGTCATCGATCCCCATGAAAAAGCTACTTAATTACCAAATCTACAATCTGGCCAATTTTTTGCCTATCGATTTCGTTAAAAGGGGGGAGGGGCACGAAACATACAAATATATAAACATCAAACAATATAATAAACACCGTCGTGTATTTATTTGTTTATGTATTTGTATGTTTCGGGTCACACTCTTAAAGAAATAGATAGCCGAACAGTAGGCCAGGTTGAAGAGTTTGTAATTAGGTTGCGTGATCATAAAGTTAGATGATCCGGTTGCAGAAGATGGCGAAAATGGGCTCCTTATCCCTTTACCTGACCTCACTTCATGCTTGAAGCAACACTTCTTCGCGATCAAGGAGTTTTAGTTTTATCACTTCTCCATACATCGAAACTATGTTTGCTCTCAATTCACGACGTATAATACACTAGATGATCAACAAGGGACATGCAAAACGATGATTATTTCACGGGCACTAGACAACTATTTTTTCAGATTACAGTCTTCCTTCGACGGAGCAGTTTTCACTTAATCACAAAAGCTTCGATGTACTGAAGGCTTATTCGGTAGGTACTCGTAGAATATACGGTGGGGAATATATTTAATTTCCTCAATGTTCTACTCCTTACTAATGTCAGATTTTTTCTGCATGTCATCTAAGGTGGAGGTGTGCTGCTTAGATGAATTGGAAAGAAGAGCCCTTATCTCTCATTGCCATTTGAGTCGGCCGTTGTAGCGTGTCCTCCAGATGCATATTGGTACCAAAAGCATGTTGAGTGACGACGGTTCTTCACAAATTCCTCGCTGTCATTTTTGACAGTGCGGGTTCTCTAGTACAAATATATAAACAAATGAACACAAGACAATGTTTATTATATTGTTTGATGCTCATATTGATGAGCTCAAACGTGTTATTAAGTATTAGAGATGAGAAACTAAAAGTAGTGCTCATTGCTATAGGTTATTATATTCAAATTTTTTCAACTGCAACTGACAGCTCAATTTTGAATGGTATTTAGTATAGCCCAAACCTTAACGTGTGTGTGTGAAATAGAGATCATTTCAATTATAACTGCACTAGTAGTTTTAATGAAGGTGTTAACCATATCACCTCTCTATTTCTACTGTCAAATTGTCTACGGATAAAGCAATTATTGGCATAAGCCTTGACTCTAAATGACAGACAAAAATTTACGATATTGCTCTCATTTCACTGTATATATTACTGTATTAATGTTAATACGAATTTTTCTAATCATAGTGTTGATGAGACACACTACTTTTTAATTTCGAAATTACTGTACCTGCTGAAGTTCATGAGCGTAGCTTGAAGTTTTAAGCTGTATCCGTTGCTGTCAGAAATTTTACCCTAATTGGGAAAATGGTTTACGACGCTGGTCTTGTCCTAGCTGAAACCCAGCTTGTCCTGAGCCAAATCCTTGCGACTTCGCCCCTGCACTGGGTTGATAAAATCCTTGTTGGAAACTCCCAGCCTGAGTGCTGGTGAGACGATTGCCACTGAGAGGACTGCCGACCGAAGTTCCGAACTGTTGCTGACCAAACGCATTTGCCTGGGAACCGAAGGGACGACCTGAGACTGGCACTGATGGTTGACCTGCAAATTGGCTCACTGGCTGCTGCCCGCTGAACGGTCGGTAAGACTGTTGTTGACTGAACGGTTGACCAGGACGACTACCGGTCTGAACCCCTTGCTGCCACGGGCGCTGCCCTTGCGACAGAGAGGCTCCGAATTGGTTCCGGGTTGTTTGCCCCAAAAACGGACTTTGTTGTGCCCCAGCAAATTGGTTTGCTGTTCCTTGACCAAACGACTGGCTGGGGAACTGTCCTTGTGTCTGCCCAGTGGCGAATGGGCTCTGGCTTTGGGGTCCAGCAAACTGGTTAAACTGCTGACCCGGGCGAGCATTCAGTCCTTGTTGGCCCGATTTGACCAATTGAACAACTGGTGTAAACGGCTGCTGGGCAGTAAAGCTTTGCTGAGTACCGAACGTTTGCTGGAAGCCCTGCTGCTGGGAACCTGCAGTGGGCCGAATTGGAAAGTGACTAGCAGGCCGAGAACTACCAAAGCTGGCTGGTCTTGAGGAAAGAGCATTACCTTGCAGGCTTGGAAAGCCGGAATTTGACTGACCAAATTGGGAAACGGGTCTGTTTCCAAAGGTAGAGACGCCTGATGGGAACCGTGAAGTACCTGTATTTCTTCTATTGTCCTGAATGAGGTTGCCGTATCTGTCGTAGCGCTGTTGTTGTTGTTGTTGGGATGTGAATCTTGAAGTCTGATGTCTATTTTGCTGCCGCCGTCGGTCAGTCTGATATCTGGAGCTAGTGCCAGGTCGGGTTTGGAATCTGCTGTCCTGATAGTTGAAGCTTTGGTACCTGTTGGGCTGCTCGAGGTAACTCTGTTGCACTCTGCGACGACTAGAGGTGCGTCGTCTGCCATGAGCGTCGTAGAAGATTGGTCCATCTACTACCTCGTCATCAAAGTAGTCGTCATCAATGCTGTAGACACCAGCATCTCCAGACACCGCAGGGTCAGAGATGATTTTTGTGAAGATTCCAGACGACTCGTCGCCGACAACCTTCACTTCCGCCGAATGGCTTGGAACAGCCAAGCAGGCGGCGAAAACGAGCAGCAGCGTCGGTGTCATCCTGGAAGAAGGGAAATGAGCATAAATACGACACAATATTCTCTAAAAAGTTCTGTAGAGGGACCTAGACGTTGCTTGAGAGCAACAATGTTCTTTCTACGATACGAATACCTGTTATACCTGTTATTTCGTCTATTACCGTATCAATTATTATAATAGCATCATACTTCATGATTTAAACGAGAAATTATTTCGTACTGAGCTTTAAATGCACAAAATATTACACTGTAATGTTTTTAAAATTTTCGTAGAGTTGATTCAATGTAGTAAATTAAGAGTAGCACATCTACGTAAGTGTCGCAGCTACTCTTCCACAGCTACATCGAGGTAATGATAACTTCATTACTAAGTTCTCAGTCCTGAAAAAAATTATACCTCTCTGCCTCTGACTATCATTAAACATTAGCTTGTACAAATAGACTCACTGTCTCTTCTAATTACTTATTTAATCTCTTTACACTCATCATGAATCACTTTATCTTTTTCTCCACATTTCTAAAGCTACATATTTTGTCAGCAGTAACTTTATTAAGCACATTTAATCACTAAACGTCAAAACATATATATAAGCTATGTAAAATGTGACGTTTCATCCCTTGACAGGGGGCAAGTTAAAATTGAGGCAGGACTGCACTCTAAAATCGGGAACAGGTGAACATGGAAATGATTTCGTTGTACTGATGTCATATACTTCAACTAGGCAAATCACAATGCTACAAGGTACCTATGGGGCCAAGAGTAGAGTAACAGCCGAAGTGAAGTAGTGCTTGTGAAAGGTAATAGGTAGTTTATATTTGTGTGTCGTCACTGGTTAGGTGCAGATTGTGGCTACTACAGTTGAAGTCACTAGGAAAGTTTGAAAATTTAGTATATTTTAGGATAATAGCAGGCATCTGATAGCTTTGACTTCGACGATCTTACATCTCTGAAAATAACTGAAGCCGTCACTACCAGACTAGAAGTACCCGCCATTAAGGAAAAATTATCAAGTCTCATCCTCTACAACTGAAATAATCACGAATCCTCCAAAACAGTGATGTGGACTAACTGTTACTGTCACGGTACTACTTCATTTAAACAGTAGTTCTACTCCTGACAATATAAAATGTAACAATTGTGATTTCCACGTTGAATCTTCCTTTTCACGAATGACGTGCTATGAAATTAGTCTATCCTTCATGTATTTCAGACTTTAGCGTTTAGTGTAGTCTGCATGAAGATGTCCACGGCGGAGGGAAGAAATGATGCGTAGTCTTTAGCGAGTTTTTATTTAAGTTCATAAATAGTACCTAGCAATATTAGTACTGACATACAAATGTGTGTTTACATTAACCTAAACCTTTATAAAAAACAAAGTCCCTATAAGAAATTGTGCACTCATTTGAAGTAACTGGAATATGTAGGGGAGAGAGTAACAATTTTTTGTTCTCATTTTACAGAACGATACCGAAAGTCTTATTGTATTTCTAATACAAGCTCTTAGTGGCATTTCATATTAACTAATTAAGAGCCATAGTAACTGCATCAAGTTGATCAAAGATAGTTATGTTATTGTTTGTATCTTGTTTTGCGCAACGTTGCAAACTGGTATCGAAAGTGCCTCAGCAGTTGTGTTGTTCATTTCCTTCTAAAAAATAAAACATTTTCTCTTTTTTTCAAGTTGATTTGAACATAAAAATAGGCCACGTGAATGGGAGGGATTTACCCTTATTAGGTTCAATAGCAAAATCAGCCGACGTCCTGCATCGGTTTAATGACACTATTTCTGTATTTTAGCATTTGATGATTAATGTAGTGCGCTGTGCTTTGTCCTTGCGTGTGCTTTGATACCGTGCATTTGTGACGTCACTACCGGTTTTTCTGTTCTACAAGCAGCAAGTACGAGATCATAACTCGAAGAAATTTAGAAATTTATGGTTCGATAACCCGCAGAAGGTTCAAAGTAATGTTGGAAGATGCGTATGTACAGCAATGTTAACTACATTCCCAACTGAGTGCAATGAGCGTTCATGGATTAGAGTCACTACAGACCCGAGTCGGTATGAAATAAGTGTTTTCGTTCTCTCCTATATCCATGTTACAGTAGTGTTTTACACTAGCGTCGAGCTGGCTGATGCGCACGGGACATAAAAATCAATTTTACTGGGCTTCTGATCATTCCCTCTCCTCATAATTATGTATGATTGTGTAATTCTAAAATAAGCTGCACATTTATTTAATTGGCAATGAAATTTTTGGCTGCAAAAAATAACTGCTTGATGAGATGCAGCCTTATTACAATCAATAGACTTAGGTATGATATCAATGTCAGTTTTCTATTTTTTAAATATAGGAGTAACCTACATTCCACCCAAATAATGAAGCAGCCATAGTGCATTCAGTAGGGGTAGATATCAGACTCTAACTTCTACCCGATGCATCACCGCAAAAACAAACCGCCCGAAGCTACTTTTGGCCGCACTCCGGCCCCACTTACCTGAGCGACCGTTCGAAGGCGTTGTTCTTTCGACAATGCAGGCGCCGGTTAGAAACATGCCCGTTTATATAGACTCGCACCTGGCGCATGCTACGGTTAGTAAATGAACTGCTAAGGCAAAAACTGCCGTAGCGTTCACAAAGAGCTAATGTCCAAAGGGTTGCGCAGACTTTCGGTCAGTGAACTGGAGCTGGGTGGGGTAGCTATAGGAGGAAGAGAGCAGCGTTGAAGGTATGCGCTTATTTATTTGAATTTAATTGTCAATTGAGTGGCAAACGGTGTTCCTAGCAGTAAAATTGGAGGGCTACAACACATTATGTCTAGTGCAATTAAGCCTTACGGATAATCTGAGGCGTTACTGCACTTCTCGTGTCAGCCTTCCAATTGTTTTAGTATAAACATAAATATATGGATTGATCTCGTAGCTAAGTATAAATAGCTATAAATGTGATGAATTTGATGAAGTATGACATCAATATGAAGTATTTGTCTATTAGAATTGGCGTCAGTTTAGAGCCATAGCTGTACAGCACTATACTTGCTAGTAAACCAAATTTAGGATCAGAAAAAGTTCGCTTTAGGATCACTATATGCGCGCTTATTAGCCTTTTAGGCAACCACTGCGATACAAAGTATCAATACTTCTCACTGCAATTGCGGTAGATACGTCACTCTAATCGTATCTACTTGGTACTGCCTTTTGCCTCTCCTTTTTGCGACCTTTGCTCCTACTTGCAAGTATTACCATCTTCCGACTTGATGTTTAATAAGATAGGAATAAGTTCATTCCCTGGGCTTCGAACCTAGAGGTGAAGGAACAATTTCCTAAAGCTTCGTAAAAGATATGAAAATGCGACTGGTTTCACTCAATGATTATATATTTAATTAGATGCTTGGTGTATTTATTTATTTCGTGTCCGCTCTTAAAGAAATTGATAGACGAAAAATAGGCCTGATTGCAATAGACAGCGAAAGGTTCTTTACCCCTTTATCTGAAGGCACTTCTTGCTTGAAACACATCTTGAACTCCAAGTAAAGATATTTGCAGCTTCTGAAGTCCGTTTTTATAACTTTTTCCTTTCAGGTCAGGACGTATAAATTCGGCAGATGGTCAACGAAGGGCTCTGAAAATGACGATTTTTCTCGGGTAGTAGACAATTATTTCTTTTAGCTTACTGTCTTTCTTATATGACGGAGCAGTTTTCTCTTCTTCTTTTTTCTGTGGTTGCATTCCCATTTTCATAGGTGGTCGCTGTTTCCCGTAGTTCTCCTCCACGGCGCCTGATCTACCACCCAATCGTCCTCCAGCAGCTATTCCTTAACATCTTTTCACACTCTGTCCTGTCGCTCCATCGCAGTTTAGGTCGTCAGCGACTCAGTCGGCTGTTCTCTCTTCAGAGGCCAAAATTTCAGCACTTCAAATGAAGCGGATATTTGAGTTGGTAAGACGTTATCAACGGCATCATTGCAACGGAGTGCTAACATTGTATGTATTAGAGTTTTTATTCAAGCTTTTACTTCTGTCTATCAATACAGAAGACCTAAGAATGAAAGCACAAACAAGAATCAGTGAAGAAGCAAGTCAGAGAAGATTCCGCATCCAGCCTTTAAGTATTAAGCAAACATATCGATTATTGCGTGAATTATTTCACGCACGGGTCCACTAGTAGGGGGTAGCTATATATATATATATATATATAAAACACGTGAAATGGAACAAATACCCACGTTTGTTGAACGTCACAATTGTAATTTTTCCTTCGAAAATCAATTGTTAATTTACGCATTTGGAATTATTGTTATTAGTACTCATTAAAGCTGTTGGCCATATAAGACTGTTAAATGAAGCCTATGTGAAAGTCAATAGTGTTAAGACTACTTCGCTCGTGGCTCCCATAATCAGCAAAATTTCATAGTCTAAGTGACAGCATTTTGTGAATGGGAAAGCCTAAGAATTTGCAAGCAAGCACCGCGGAATGCAATGATAATTACGCAATGTTATTTCATTTCATTACGTTTGGCTCCGAGAAACCTGGCATTAAAATATTATTGGTTGTCAGTAATAGCAGAGGTGCGAAGTTTTGGTCAGCACTGACTGAGGGGCAGCAAGTGGCTGCAAGGGTACCTGCTTACTACCTAGCGCTCATTATCGAGACGGCGGAGTTTCGAGCCCACTCCAGGGAAGATTTTGAAACTTGGTATGTAAAGAATCAGCAACTTTTTCACTCATAGTTCCATTGGGGGAAGTCATAAACCGGATATTCTGTCAATACGACGTCATAGCCCGGACAATCCGTGGTCGGCTGCAGCCGTGCACTCCTCCGGGGCCAAGTGGGCATATTTTACCTGCATCACGAACCAGCTCCTGTGGGTTTCCGTTCTGGGAGGTGTGCGGGTATAATGCCACTTTACCTTCACCGTTTTTTGAAGAACAGTCAATTTCAAGCTGAGCAAAAGTGCTGTATCCCATAGAATTTAATTTTTTTATTACTTGACAAGAAGTTGCACATATTACAACTTTTATTTTTTTAGCCTTTTTGTCATTTGTAGGCTGATCTTTGTAGTTTTTCAGTAAATTGTATGACTGCAATAGTGGAGATGTTCACACATTCTGCACTGGGCTTATATCTTTGAGAACTATTGCAGCCACCTGTAGCATAAGCGAAAGCATGGTTGTATTGAGAACAATGTGTGTGTCCTGTGTGTCTAGGTGGCCTTCCGCATTTCCTGTCTTCGGGTATGGTGTAGAAGGACGTCTTAAGCCATAAATTACCGTTGTTCTTAATCTGGAAGGGTTTTAACCATATGAAGCATGTATGCCTGCTGTGCAGTGTCTCTACATCTTGTGTGCTTGTGATGATGCAAGCCCTAGCAGGCGGTATGCTGTGTGTTCGGGTGAACTTCAGGTTTAAATTTATTATTTTTATAAATCAACTCAATATAAGAAACAATGTCGTGAGTTTATTTGTTTATAGATTTATATGTAGCTATCTTTCGTGTCACGCTCTTCACAAAATAGATAGGCGAAAAATAGACTAGACTGCAGATTCTTTAAATCAATGACAAGGTTGCAGAAGCTGACGAAGGCTGATGCTTGTCCCTTTCTCTGAAGAACCGTCTTACTTGTAACACTTCTTGAAATCGGAACAATATGTATGCAGCTTCTGGAGTCCGATTTTGTAACTTTTTTCTCTCAGGTCACGACGCGTAAACTCGACAGATGACCAATTTAGCACTCACAAGATGATGATTCTTCACGGGTAGTATAGACAACTGTTTCTTCTAGCTTACTGTCTTTATCTTCTTCTTCTTCTTCTACAGCAGTATTAGGGGATCTGCAATCCCCTTTGAACAGGGATAATACTGCTCTAGAGTAAGAAGAAGAAGATAAAGACAGTAAGGTGGAAGAACCTGTATTTCATGGGTAGGCTATTTTCAATATACCAAATTGACATTTCTTACTGGCTATAGTGGTTGACATCAGATAAACCTTTTTCATATATTTTAATTCATAAACATAATTGGAACTTTTTAGGAACTAAAAAAGCTGCAAAGAATATTTAACAATAAGATGGATCATGAGCCTCTTTAGGATAGTGTTAAAAAAACGATTATGTCATAATATTTATTCCAGTTTCGTTTTGTGTCTTCTTAAGAAAAGCTCGATTTAGTTTTTTACTCAAATCTCATACTTGTGTCTGAGAATGTAGTATCTACTGCCTATTGGAGCCGTCAGATCAAGTCAAGCGTCATGACACAATAGGTCAGGGCCTCAATATTTGTAAATGTTACGGACGCAAACATTTAAAGAATCATCCAGGAAAAGTTCTTAATGTTTGCCATGCCACTTTTTTTATTGAAGTAAGTACTTTTTGCCCCATTCATCCAAGTATTTCAAGAACTCTTTTTTTTGTTGACATTTTGCTGGAAGACTCTCCTCTCTGAAGAGGCGAATGCAGGCTGTAGAGCAGCTGGTTGGTAGAGACCCTGTTGACTTGGTACATTTCCGACGGGTCTCAAGCTCTGCGTTCCCTGTCCTGTAAATGCACCCGCTTGTTGGCTGGCCAAAGTGTTGCCGGTAAGAGGATTTCCAGTGAAACTACCGGGTTGTTGATTCAAGAATTGATTAGATTGGCCTGCTACTGGACGAGCTCCTTGCAATCCTTGCCCGGCAAGTGGTCCACCAGCTTGCTGGCTGAACTGCTGGGGGTTCAATTGGCTTGACTGCTGGCTCGGGAATGGACTCGGTTGTCCAGCGAATTGATTGCCCTGCCCAGCAAACGGCCTACTGCCTTGTTGGTTGAAAGGTTGAGGCGCGAACTGGCTCCCTGGCTGGGGGGAGAACTGATTCGGTTGCTGCTGCACACCGAACGGTCTTGCGGCTTGTTGTCCGAACTGCTGAGAACCAAGTTGACTTCCTGCCTGTCCTGCGAACGGCCTGCTGTTTTGTTGATTCAGTTGCTGAGGGGCAAACTGATTTGCGGCCTGGGGTGGAAATTGAAGCTGCTGCTGCTGTTGTCCTTGCAGCTGTTGTTGTTGTTCCTGTTGTTGTTGCTGCTCCAGCTGTTGTTTCAGCTGCTGCTGTTGCTGTTGTTGTTCCTGTTTCTGCTGTTGTTGTTGCTGCAGTAGCTCTTGTCTTTGAAGTCGCTGTTCTTGCAGCAGTTGCTGCTGCTGCTGCTTCTGTTGCTTTCGAAGTTGCTGCTGCTGTCGTACTTGCTCCTGCTGCAGTTGCTTTTGTTGCTGCTGCTGTTGCTGCTGTTGTTGCTGTTGCTGCTGCTGTTGCTGCTGCTGTTGTTGTTGCTGCTGAGGTGCAAGCTGACCGCCAGATTGTCCAGTAAATTGATTAAATGGCTGCTGACCAGCGAAGGGCCTGCCAGCCTGTTGCTGTGCCTGTTGCTGGGACGTGAACTGACCAGCAGCTTGTAGGCCACCAAGTTGATTGAATTGCTGCTGCTGGCCGGCGAACTGATTACTTTGCTGAGGATACTGCTGAGAGGCAAACTGATTACCGGGTTGTCCAGCTACCTGCTGAGGAGACTGTCCAACGAATGGCGTGCTGGGGGGTTGTCCAAAAGGCTGAGGAGCAAGTTGGTTTCCAGCTTGCAGGTTTGTAAATTGATTCGGCTCTTGTCTTACGGGCCGAGAGGCCACCTGGCCTCCAGTCTGCTGCAATAGTTGCTGTTGTTGGTTTGCAAATTGGTTTGGCTGTTGACCAAATTGTTGCTGATTAAATTGGTTTCCTTGCTGGCTAGATAATGGTCTTTGCAGCTGTCCGGAGAGTGATTGAGT
>LQNS02278091.1:48075518-48089424 GCA_001587735.2 Parhyale hawaiensis | reverse complement strand
ATTTGTACCAGCTGGGGCCTCTTTCAGCAATTTGCACCAGCTGGGGCCACTTTCAGCAATTTGCACCAGCTTGGGCCACTTTGAGCAATTTGCACCAGCTGGGTCCATTTTCAGCAATCTGCACCAGCTGGGGCCACTTTCAGCAATCTGCACCAGTTGGGGCCACTTTCAGGAATTTGCACCAGCTGGGGCCACTTTCAGCAATTTGCACCAGCTGGGGCCTCTTTCAGCAATTTGCACCAGCTGGGGCCACTTTCAGCAATTTGCACCAGCTTGGGCCACTTTGAGCAATTTGCACCAGCTGGGGCCACTTTCACCAATCTGCACCAGCTGGGGCCACTTTCAGCAATTTGCACCAACTGGGGCCACTTTCAGCAATTTGCACCAACTGGGGCCACTTTCGGCCACTTGCGGCAATTTTTGGCTACTTGTATCCACCTGCTGTCATATCCGGCATCTAGCCCACGCCGCCACTTGCAACCACCTTCTGCCCCCTACGACCAGTTGCATCCATGCACCTGCTGCCCCCTACGACCAGTTGCATCCATGCACCTGCTGCTCCCTACGACCAGTTGCATCCATGCACCTGCTGCTCCCTACGACCAGTTGCATCCATGCACCTTCTGCCCCCTACGACCAGTTGCATCCATGCACCTGCTGCCCCCTACGACCAGTTGCATCCATGCACCTGCTGCCCCCTACGACCAGTTGCATCCATGCACCTGCTGCCGCCTGGAGCCCCTTGCGCCATGTGCGACGGCTTGCTGTCCAACCCCGAAAAGCAAAAAAAAAATGCTCTACTGTCCTATTTACTCATGTAGTTGAGCTGCAGGACACCTCAAATGGCCGCAATTGCCCACCGCTATGAAGGTTAATAACAATCATCAACTGACCAATCCATGCGCTCCTTCAATATTTAAGTGATCAAGTTCTTGCAAAAACTAAGTTTTCGGAAAGCAGGTTACAGCTTGCAAGCACTTTGGCTACAAGCTCGTTCTTGCTTTCTCCCTCATTCCGTAAATTCCACAATGTCTTGCCGATTTACCACCAAAGGAAGCAACAGGTTGTGAGCAAGAAAGTTCACTAAGAAAACATTTATGATTCATCGTCAGCATTACCATACATCTTCTAGTTGACTCATTTCTTTGCACTTGGTTTTAGTTTTTCAACAGATGTGTGATAATTTATGATTTTGCACTATTTTAGAAAAAACGTGATAGCGAGGGTGTTTGATAACAGTAAGTTTATGAATCTTGCGCTGAATTTGACCAATTCGCTCACATCCTGTACATCAAATACCACAAAAATTAATCTTGATTGGAATTTCACTGCGATAAATTCGTGCGATGTAGCGTATGGCAATACAAAGATTTCTCTCGATATGCTTTCGAAGGTACAAATATACCACTTCTCAACATGATAGTCGTAAACTCTGTCATAGATATGAATCTGGTATACTGCACAGACTTACGATCTCACTATCACGATTATATGTATCACCTCCATCTGAAATCGAGTATGCCCGTATCTACTGATATGAATATGATCCGCACCTTGAGTACTCTCTAACTAAAAGTACTGGTATGGGGTACTGGACTCAATTTCGATACGGAAACAATATGAGCTACCATTGTCAAATACGATGGTCGGAACGCACTATTTAATCCCTCATGAATAGAATATGTACTTTTCAACGGTGGTCAGAACATACTCTTTAATCCCTCATGAATGGAATACTTCTCAACATCCTCTTTTGGCTTCAGCAACTACGCAGAATTCTAGCAAGATACTGTTTTGTATAACAACAGTTATAAATTTTAACAGTCAGTAAGTGTAATAACACTGTCTTTTGGGTACGCTGCAGCGTGCGTCCAGCGCGGCAACTTCCTAATCGACTGTGCAAAACAGAAATGCTGTTAATTTTATGTTTTTAGGTGGCACAGGAAGCAGGTTGGCAGGACTATATAAGCAATGAGGCGGACCCTCCTGAGCTTCAAACGCCTGCAGCCTTTGCAAGAGACCAGCTGGTTAGGTCTGCTGAGGAGCATCACAGCATTTGTTGTTCGTTAATTGTGTGCTGCCGGTGAAATTACTTTGCTTAGAAAGTGCCCTTCTGAACTGACCAAATAGTGACCAACATCAGGTAAGAACTATATATAAGTTCTAAGTGATGTAGTCGTAAAGAGACATGGCTTTCATTCTAGGGCGTGTGGGCAGATATTTAGAAAGCGTTCTGCGACATTACTCTTAATTACAGTCAATCATGTACAAGTTTGCTGAAAGTCTACTTTAGCTGGTGGCAAAATATGGTTATGAATAATCTTTTTAACAGTGAAAATGCAAGAGTAGATAGCAGACACGTCAACCACACATAAGCAATGCATAGCTCACAAAATATGCCTTCAAATTACTAATTAAAATGCACTATTGTGGCTTAGCACTGATAAAAAAAACACTTAATCTTAAGAAACACTGCAATAATACGATATAATTACCTCCGCCAAGGAGGTTATGTTTTCGTCAGGTTTGTCTGCCTGTCTGTGTGTTTGTGTTTTTGTCTGTCTATCTGTCTGTCTGTCACCAAAATAACTCAAAAATTTATGAACGGATTTTAACGAAATTTACAGAAATTGTGAGGTATGTTAGGAGGAAAAGATGATTAACTTTTGGCGAAGATCCGTCCAACAGTTTGTTTGTTTGTTTGTCTGCCTCATTTTCTCAATGTTGTAACTCAAAAAGTTTTGGATGGATTTTTATGAAATTTACCTGCGTTGTTAGATATATTGGAAAAAGTAAATGACCAAATTTTTGTGATGATCTGTTTGTTCGTTCGTATGTTTGTTGCTGTGTTTGATTTTATGTTTGTTAGCTCAATAACTCAAAAAGTTTCGAGTGAATCTTTATGAAACTCACAGGAATTGTTAGTGATGTTAAGAGACATAAATGATTGAATTTTGGTGCAGATCGACAGATTTTTTCAATGTTTGAGTTGTGTTTGTCATTATGTTTGTTACGCAATAACTCAAAAAGTTTTAAATGGGTCTTTATGAAATTTACAGTGGTTGTTTATAATGTAAAAATGCAAAAATGGTTAACTTTTGGAGGAGATCGGTTGATTCGTTTCTATGTTTCAGTTGTGTTTATCATAATGTTTGTTACGCAATAACTAAAAAATTTTGAACGGATCTTTATGAAATTTGCAGGAGCTGTTAGTAATGTTAAAAGATATAAATAACTAAATTTGGGTGTAGATCGGTTAGTTCGTTGATATGTTTGACTAATGTTTGTTAGCAGAATAACTCAAGCAGTTATGAAAGGACCTTCGAAAAAATTGCAGAAACAGTTAATATTAATAAAAGGCACAAATGGTTAAATTTTGGAGTTGATACAAAAGAAATCATGGTTTCAGAGTCAATTTGACTTTTTCGTTACAGTTGCCTTACTTGGTGGATGTATGCGCTCGCAGGGTGCTCTAGTTATACTTGGAAAATGGCTGATAATATAACTTTACTACATGATGCAAGATGACTTGTAATCATTTTCAAAATTATAACATAGCTAAGGCTTAGTTTCATTCCACCCTTAAGGAATACTCATGGAGAATCTTGCAAAGAATCGCAGGACTGCCTTCTAAAATTTGCGCCAGCGGTTGCTACAGTCGCTATACTGCGCTCCAGAAAGGATATTTTGCTGTCCGGATCGTAACAAGAGTAAAACATAAGTTTTTTTACTAATTAAATGGTGAAACCTTCAGACACGAATGCGTTTTTGCAGCAAACCCTTTGCACCGTGTAAAAAGAATGAAGACGTTAAGTCACAAACACTTCTATGTCGTACCGTGTAGTAGCATTTCATTAACATTCTAGACTGTTAAAGTTGTAAAGAGCACTAGGTGAGGGACCACCAGGCCTATTACTCTGCAAAAATGTTGACTAACAAATTGTCGATTAAAATCTGGAGTCCAGGTCCAATTGAGGCTGCTTAAAAGCCTATGAAAGACTTGCATTCAATAAATTAGTCGTCGACTAGTCGACAATCCACAGGATTCATCTGTTACTTAATCTACACTACACCTTTGATATAGTACAATCAATTCGGTTTGTTCATTAGTTGTCGAATCTAAATTTTTAATTTTCACTCTCGTCTTAGAAGTAAATGAAACGAGCCACACCAAAAAACCATGGTGAAACTTGGTATTGGTACAAAACGGCAGTGTCCTTCTGCTACTCAGGGCTAAGAACTGAAAAGAGAATTTAAAGTGGTTAGGAGGATGCAAACTAATATCAAACTTGGAACAGGAGATGAGGATTGGCCAAAAATTATGGGTGTTTTAATGAAAGGAAGTGCATAAGAAGAAGTAAAGTTATTTTTTCCCTATAACCTTATTTGAGTTTTGAAGATCACTGGATAAGTGAACGGAAATTTTGCAGGTAGATGCCACCCTCGACGACTCAGTTTGTTAGCAGCATAACTGGAACATTGAACTACTTATATAATATATGCACAGCTAAAATGAAGGTATTAACTTCGTCTCAACCTTCTGGACCATTAGCTATGTTTAATATGAAATGTATTCAGTGTGTTGACTTTAAAACGCTAAAGCTTTAAGCGCAAAGTAGACCCGTTCTCTCAGCAATAATTAAGAGTTAGAACGAGGTCGTAGCCCTCCATCACACCTGAGGACGTCGTTGCTATGCAGTTTGACAGGTAAAGGTCAAAGTCGCACCAAGGACATGGCGGCTTCGGCATCGTACATCGTAGCACCTCTTTCATATACTGTAGATTGTAACTCTGAACTGTGCGCTGATTAAGGCGATAGAGAACAGGATACCAACCGCAGCTGCGGACTGTATAAATGGCTGTTTCTAACTGGAATGTTACAGTTTTTTAGAAGCTTACTTAACAATAAAAGCGCTGTACATTCCTGTGAACTGTTAGCGGTGCATGACTTTGGAGAACAGGGTATGTGCAGACCGCAGCTGGGTCCTGCAGATGGCTGTCATTAACCAAGATGCCTGGCTATCTATTGGATGCCTTAGGAGGTTTCTACTTACATAACACACATAACTGTGAGCGTGCCGCTGCTAAAGAGAAGAAGCTACTGCCCACAACTGCGCACTGCATGAGGTTGTCTCTATAACTATGTAGTATCTAATAATTACCTCCGCCAACAGGTTATGTGTTTGTTGTGTTTGTCTGTCTGTTTGTTTGTACGTCTGTCACTCTGTCTGTTAGTTTGTCTATCACTACGATCACTCAAAAAGTATGGAACGGATCCTTACGAAATTTATACGGATTTTTTGGCATGTTAACAGTAACTGATGGTTAACTTCTGGTGTAAATTTCGTTCATCTGTTTGTTTGTGTGTCTATTTTTTTCTTTAGGCCACAACTCAAAAAGTTGTGAACGGAGTTTCATGAAATTTACAAGAGTTGTTAGGTATATCATGAAGAGTAAATAACCAAATTTTTGTGATGATCTGTTCAGTCATTTGTTTGTCGCTGTGTTTGATTTTATGTTTGGTTGCACAATAACTCAAAATTTATGAAAGGATCTTTATGAAATTTACAGAAGTTGTTAGAAATGTTAAAAGACATAAATGATCAAATTTTGGTGATGATCGGGTAGTCTATTTCTGTGTTTGGCTCATGTTTGTCAGAATGTTCGTTAGCAGCATAACTCAAAAAGTTAAGAATGAATCTTCAGAAAATTACAGAAATTGTTAATACTATCAAAACGCACAAATGATTAGACTTAGATATTGATGCAAAGAAAAGCATGGTTTCAGAACCAATTTGAATTTTTCGGTACCGTTGTCTTGTTTGGCGGAGGTATGCGCTCTCAAAGTGCTCTCTGGTTTGTGGCAGTAATAATACTGAGCTTACATTTTCTTAATAATGTACGAGATAAAACTGTGAACTACAAGCTGAGCCATGCAAAAGAAGACTTGTTCTGGCTACAGCTGGGTGCTGTAGATGTGATTTCCGCTTACTTGGATACAGCGTAGCTTGATTCTGCTTTTGTAGGCTAGATATTGCGTAGCAGTAACGTATTATTATTGATATTATAATCGTTGGAAGTCGTAGAAGGTGATGAGCGCCATGAAGAGAGTGCTTAGGATTAGCGCCATAAGCCCTCATCGGGTAAATGACTATATATTGGTAATTACCTCCATCAAGAAGGATATGCATGTTTTGTTGCAGTTTTCTTGTTTATCTTTTTTTTCTGTCTGTCACAAAGATAATCCATGCCTTTATGAACGGATATTCCTCTAATATTTACAAGGATTATTGTTGGTGGGATGCCTCCAAGAGGGTGGAGCTTGAGCACAGCTCTTTGACCGCATGTAGGAAATAGGTTGAGGCGCTTTGCTCCTGCAAAACACTTCAAACGCCATGACTGTTGGTTCCCATATCAATTATTGTTCCATGTATTTGTTGAGGTAAATATATAATTGAGTTGCAAAAATCTTACTATTAAATGTTTAAAACATTTTTCTTTCCGGGTAAACATCTTAGGAACGAGAATCCTCCCAGAATCCTTCCAGCCATTGGGAAGAATTGTCAATTAGCACAAGCGCAATGTATACCTACTAATAATTGGTATTTGGAACTGAAATAATTGTCAGTTGATCCACTGACATGCTATTCCCGTTTGCTATCAGCCTTTTTTTCGTCCTTTAAAATTTTTGCTGTATTTGCCTTTTCTTTGTTTCCTATTTCTTCCACTCCCATTGCAGAGGTACAATAAATGCAAATTTTAGGTGCAATAAGAGCAATTTTTAGGTGCAGTATGAGCAATTTTTAGGTGCAATAAGAGCAATGTTTAAGAGCTATAACTGCAATATTTTAAACGCAATGAATCCGGGCTGTAGTGATAACCTCCCCTATAAGATATGAAAACTAAGAGCCACGCGATTCGAACACAATAGTGCCCTAGGAAACAGCGTGTATCAAACAAGCACATCAATTTACTATTTTCTTGTATTGAACAGCTTGTATTGAACAAAGTACATTGAAGTCAATATTTTCTCCTCAGGTCCAGGATGCGGTTGTCTCTGCTGCTGATGGTCACGGCCGGCTTGGCCAGTCAGAGCGTCGCCTCGGTTGTAAGAGTCACCGGGGACGAGTCGTCAGGAATATTCACCAAGGTGATCGCCAGTCCTCCATCGGCCGCCTACACCTTCCCTTCCAGCAGCAGCTCTGATGTAGCCGCACGTAGCACAGGGGCAGTGGTCTACAGTTCCGCTGATCCTACGGGAGCCTACAGTTCGGGTGTAGGGTCTGTTGGGCCCACGTTCTACTCAGCGCAGCCTCACCGCCGGAGGCCTGGGTAATACTCAAATCTATGTTTTGTTTTATATTGTTATATAATCTGAGAGCACAAGTAGGTGTATTCCTATGTACCGACGGGAAAGATACCAAGGATGTGGCACGCCCATCTGAGTCAATAAATACTGATACAAAGTCACAGCAGGCGGACATACGACCGGACTGCCTTAACGGTCGGTTCTCCCACAGGGCTTGTGCATAGACATTCGACCTGACGGTCTCGTCTGGTGTTCCCCAGCCCGCATAGTGCGCTGAGACGAGTGATCTGTCTGTTATAGCAGCAGATCCCGCACGGTGTATTGAACTGAGATAAAGTCAAATTTAATCATTAACGGTTAAATTTTTAGGAGCAAAGGAGCACGTAAATAAATAAACCCTTAAATAAATAAACAAGCAACATTCACAGACATTTAGTATTATATAAATACTAGAAGGCCCGCGCTGTCATAAAATGACAGCGAAGAATTTGTAATGACCTTCTTCATTGATCATACATTCATTATTACAACTGCTAACCTAAGCACCCTAAGAGGAGCGTTTACGGCTTCACAACCGCTCAGTATCGAAACTTTTTTTCTCTGAAATGGAGAAAATTCATGGCTTATTGCAGCCCGATCAGCAACGCTCAAAGTAATAGCTCATGTTCGGTATTTTGGATACGGTAGGCTAGCCTATACAGGTCCAATGGTTTTTGCTTAGCAAAAGCTGTTGCATCGATTATTGAATTAAATTTGAGAGAATAGCTGAAGCAACGAAATCATCTGGGGGAAGAAACGAAAATTTACGACCCGTGAGAGAGCCAATGGAAGACTCAGATATCTTCAGCGCTGCGATTTCAACTTCGGCAATGCAAGAAGTGCATTCAGACATATGGTCGTCTGATACTTTGCCATAGATTCGATGTATGGAGAAGCTAATACTCGAACAAATCAGACTAAGCCTGCGATGTCTTCTTTGTTTGAATCTCAACTGTCCCTGATTAAGATACGTTTGCCATCTTCTGCAGCCCGGCTTATTTTCTACCTTAGAGTTTTCAATGGAACTTGAGAGGACGATCAGAGCCTCCAACATGGGCTAATCTCCTCCTGTCTGTGTGCTAAAGCGTGACAGAAAATGGATAAACAAACAAATAAATACCCACCGGTCTTTATTGTATTTTAAATGTGACGTACTCCTGTTATATTTCCCAGATCACCTTTAAATTTAGCAAGCACGTTCACGCAGCCGAGCTCAGGTTCATGTTCCGTACCATAAATTCAAGCGAATTAAGTAAACAACTGTTGAATTTCTTCCCAACTTAAAGTGAAGGTTCTGTGTGCAAACAAGCAAGTAAATAAATACATAAAGAAGTAAATAAACAAGTAAAGGTTGAACGATTATAGTATTATATAATACATATTGTGAGGTTGATATTTAACATATGTCTATTTCTGTGTTTTTTATAGAAGCGGTAGATAACTTTGGGAAACAGAAGGCTATAATTTCTATCCATGGCTGTACGGTATATTTATTCAGCTGTAGCTAGCTATCTAAAATTTCATCTGACCAGAGTAAAAAAATATAATAATTAACATGATATATAGTTTTTCTGTTGGAACCCTGAGAGGCGGCTTCGGAAGTTAAAAAAAAGGGTTTTTAGAATAATAATCATATTAAAAAAAATTCTCGATACTCTCATAAGATAATAATAACGAAAATAAATGATGTTCGTGCATAGTTTCATTATTTTAGCAGTTATGAAAGTTAGACTTCGAAGTGAAAAAAAATTCACTTCATTTTGCAACTGAGCTAAGCATTTTGATCATTTCAGGGTTGGAGGAGTGGTGGTGGATATTGTTGACAACCTCATCCATGGCTCATCCGGCCATCATGGTCATGGGCATCACGGCCATGGGCATCACGGTCACCATGGCTATAATCCTGGACATATTGGCTCTTATCCTAGCTATCCTGGCTCCTATCCCACTTATCCTGGCTCTTATCCCGGTTATCCTGGACGGTATCCTAGCTACCCTGGACAGTATCCTGGCTATCATGGCCGGTACCCTAGCTATCAAGGACGATACCCCGGAAAGTATCCTGGCCGCCGACCAGGAAAATACCCCGGAAGATGTAAGTAAACCTTGCCACCATTTTATCGAAAAAGTCAAGTTTTAATGTAATTTCCTCCTACATTTTGTTGATATATTCAGTAATTTGCAAATATCAGCGGTCGGTGCTGTTATATATCGTACTCAACAGCCCACAGCAGATACCTATATAGAGAAGAACAATTGAGCTATGAGTCAAGTGCGTACAAAAAACTCAGTTTATATTTACTTACGGGTTTTCAGCCATTGTCCCTATGTAATTCGTGTTTGTAAGTAAACTGATCTAGCAGTTACTGAAAGAATCATGCACTGAAATTTAAACAGTAGCGTACTTTGCTATTAGTTCATACGCCTATCTGTTCATGTTGAAGAAAAGTTGGATAATTTACGTACACAGTTATGATACCTGATTTGCTTAGTAACGATCACCGATTAACCTGTATGTACGTACCACATCTATGCTTCTTGGAGGAAGATTTTTTTTAATAGAGAAACGCGTTGAGATAATTTAGAGATTTTATTTTTTGACGGAAATTTAACTACCCAGCTTGAAGCGTTCTCTTACGCGACTTACAGCGGGAGACGCACAAGTATTACGACTGAAAAAAATTGTTTTCGACTAATTTACGGTTGATAAAATTCATATGCTTACATTAAATTTGATCTAATTGATAACTTTTTATTAAATCTGACATTCTCTTCGGCATTTACCACAATACGCCTAACCAGTGTTCATTTACATATATTTTCACGGTATGTTTTCCGCGAGAAGGTAACTAATAAAAACTCTTACTATATATATACATATCTGCCGAGTCAGCTCGAAATTTGATCCAAATATCTTAGTCTTAAAATTTTTTGCTGCACGGGAAGGAGAATGAAAATGCTTTTCTAGCTAAAAAAAATGATTTCAACTATCTTTCTCATGCTTCCTAGATGATACATCAAGCATTTCTGCAAAGAACTCTCCATAGCAGAGTGACGACCAAAAACATGAACAATATTGACATATCAGATTGTTATAAATCTTTTTGCTACTGTCGGCTAAGAAAGTCTTATACTCTGGTTTATAAGTAGCCTCCACAAAGAGTAGCTCAATACTTCCATATGCCCTAATTATTATTTTTATAATTATTAAGATACACCAGAGTGGTGACGTCAGAACCGAGGAAACGTCATTAGGTCTTCAACTCCCACGCAACCAGCTCAGCAAGAGAAAAAAGAAAGAGAAGATTAAAAGCTATTAAGCTTACCTCTCAAAAAACTATGCGTTTGAGACCTAGTGCAAACTCCTGGACATGTTCGCGTTTGCTCTTTTTTTTCCTCAAGAAGGGCAAGCGGGGTGGTTCTGACCTGTCGTTGCTGGGTACGTGAAATAGCGAGGAATACGCTACATGAAAAGAAAAAGAAAGCAAATGCGGACGTGTCCCAGGGAAGACCCTAAGACACTTCCAATCTTGTGGATCCGACATTAAGAAGTAAATTTTCCTCTGGCTTATCCTAAATAGCTAAAAAAAATCTATGCATGGCTTTGTTCTATTTTTTAAGGACAGCCAAAATTTGTTCGACCATATTATAGTCAGCGGCCGCAATTGACTTCTAGGGTGTTGAAAGCTGCAAGTTCTCTATCAGAAAATTTCAAGTCTTTCATAAACTATAAAATAGTTGCTGACCTTACTGTAATGTAAGTTACAAACTTGTCGGTGTTGACCTGTGCAACTCTGCCCCTTCAGTAGCCACAAGCCGCCACTGATATTAGTACACAAACTGTATTCGAGTACTATCTCTGTAGCAATTAAAATGCTCAACTGTATAACTCTCTTGCTTTCTTTCGTGAAGTGACAATGCATCCGCCATGAGAACCGAGATCAGTAATCGTGAAAAATTCGATCCAACTTAGGAATTTTTAGGGGGGTTGTGGTACTCTAGATGTCCATCACTGATATCCAGATTACCTAGTATCGTTGAATTACTGTAATTAACCTGTTGACAGAACATTTTTCTTTAAAGTTGTTTCAAGAAAAATGATAACTCTTAGACGGATGTACTTGGGTTAGTCCGTTAACGGTTTCAACTGCAGTTAGTTGTCACTTAAACGGAAGTTTCTATTAATAAGATCTTCTGCTTACTTTTCAGATCCTTACGGAAGATAAGGAGGCGTGCGGACAAACGTCAGCAACACCTCGTGACCTGATGCAACATATGACGAAATGTCTATATTGGATCTAACTCTTAGACAGACTGAAAATTAAAAATGAGAGCATTATAGTACTGCCTGTACATTTTTCGTAGTGGCAGAAACTAACACGCTCCTTCGCCTAACGCCATTTATATTTCACGAGACGATATCTAGACACTGGACGTGGCCATTTTTGTAAAGCTATTCTGAAGTATCTGGCACAATTAAAATTCTATTCACGTTGAGTTTATTAACGTAATATTGTCGGTGCGACTAGCGGAGGGACAGAAAACCCCATTATTTTTTAAACGTCATTGCCGAACACGTTTCGTCATTTATGGTCATTTAAGCTTGCATTAGTGGTTACAGTTATGATCAACCGCCTAACTTACGCTTGACTTATTATCAACTTATTAAGTTATTTTTCTTATTTTTAAGTTGAGTTATGGTACTAATGCTGTTGCTCTTTCACACACTGATCTAGTATATACATTCAATAAATCCTCGGCAAGAGTATGCTCATTCATCCCAATTTTACACTTACTGGGCAGAATGTTCTACTCTTCAATGTTTCATTTGGATCGCTATCAGGTAATGCCAGGCAGTCAATAATTTTGTTAGACAAAAATATAATGCCATGAACTGAAAGATGGTAACAGTTCAGTGAATATGGAGTTACTTTTAGATTTTCGAGCTGTTAGGACTACTCAAAACCCTCTTATTGAGATGATAATGTCTTCTAGAAAATTACTTTTGAAGGATGAGCTGCAAGTTGCAAGCGGTACTTCCAAATGGTAACAGTAGGCACATCGTTCGTAACTAATTTCTCAGAATTAAGCATGTTGTCGGCACAGGCAGGGACTAAACCACTGGTATGGATCACTACTTATTAATGCGCATTGCAGTTCCCTAGTGCAGCTGAAGGTTGTGTTTACATTAACCAGCAGTATGATGTGACGTATGTTGCTTAATCGGCCGGACTTACCGTAATTTGGGGGTGTCCAGCTTGTATGATCTGTACGCTCATAAGGAGAACCACTGCGAAGCCAAATTATCATATATCATCTACCAGCGTACCCAGCCTTCAATCTTACGGAAAGTAATATGAGATGGTTCCATTCCTTTTGGGGAGACTGATCACCAAATTGAGCGACCGATCAATAAATTGACTGTCCGGCTATCATAAAGAGCGTGCAGTCATCAAGTTGAGCGTAGAACCATGAAATTGAGCGTGCGATCTTGCGGTTGAGTGAGCGATCACTAAGTCAAGTAGTGCCTTGATTTTTTTCTTACTTCATCTCCTTCGCATTCATTTGCTGAAAGTTTTCTCAACTATTCCTTTAGATAGGGCGGACAACCGAAAAACTATCCAAATGAGCAGGCAACCAACAGACTATGTATTAGTACACAACGTATATTCTATAATATAATAAACACCGATGTTTATTTATCAGTCTGTTTATTAATTTTCTGACACGCTTTAGGAAAACAGATAGACGGAATATAGCCCAGGCTGTAGGGTGTCCAATGTCCATGGTAATAAGGTAGGAAAAAATTCGAGAGCTGAAGACGGTATCTTGGATACGGAGGTCGGGCACGAGAGCTACAGTTGAGGTACCTGAGCTCGCCTGTTTGGACATGTTCAATGTTCAAAGGTGCTACGAGAGATGTCACTTAATTAGCTGCAACATATAATATATATCCATTTTTTCAAGCAGAACGCTGAATTTTCATTTGAGAAGCCCTTTGAAGAGTAAAAAGCACAGGATACGTCGGGGGTTTCCCTAAAGTGCTAATTTTTCTGCATTATTTATAATGGCGGCTCAGGTAAAGCTTCTGAGCTGTATGACAGCGTCAGTATTCTGGATACAGAGCTCATTATTTATCAGATTAGATAGGTTGCAATAGATGGACCAACAGGCCCATTCCCGCAGAGACACCGGGACTTACGCCCCAGCCCTCTATGAGCTATTGCCATTAGGACAATAGGAGACAATATCGCCTGCAGGCCAAAAAACTAAAACATGACTTTTCAGCAGCTTGGCTCAGTAATCTATATGTTTGCTCTCTCTTAGCAACTCTTATTTTCCTTCTTTAACCCTTCTGTTTCAAGTCTTTCCTGTAACTGTGCCCCATAGGCGCTTCATCTATCCATTGGTAGCACGTCTTCGTTTAAACCATTGCAATACACTTGAATGCCCCTCCAGTCAGCTTATATGCAATGTTAGTGCTCTGTATCCATAATACCGTCGTCCATACTTAACTCTCTGCTTCACTGAAGTGCTCAAATTTCGGCCTCTGAAGCG
>LQNS02278091.1:48052248-48063084 GCA_001587735.2 Parhyale hawaiensis | reverse complement strand
ATAAATGGTAAAAGCTCTGGGGAAAGAAAAATGTCCATGACAAATCACTGAACAAGAAGTTTGGATTGAACAGTTTTTCACCATGGAATCATTTTCTCTTAGAACTCATTCGCCAGACGAACAGCCAATGTGTGCAAGAGAGAGTAGCTGCAGTTTACCGAAAACTTCCGACTGAATAAACTGCATATTGTACAAAATTTCCATTCTAATTTCTACACATCAATAATTGAAACCTTAGAATCGAACCCCGCAGATTTATTGTAAGCCCATGTACGCTTGCCAGACAAGGTACTTTACCTCCGTAGGAACTAGTGTATAAGTACAGTATGCACTAATGAAATTAGGATATTTTCCCTTCTATGGAAAATAGGGATGATAAGTATATTGAACCTATTTTTGGTATTTTGTGTGCTGAAACCTAAAAACTTACTCAATTTTCTAGTGGCAAAGCTAATATACTCCCGCATCATTACATGAATACGCCATAAACAGTGTTTTTATATTTATGTTGTATTGAACATCTGTGTGGAACAAGCTAACTTTGGATCATTTCATCATTATAAGATTACCAAACAGGTAAAATGAAAATATTATCCATACATCATTTCTTATTGCATTTCTCTCAGGCATGTGCGTTATTATTGGCTGAAAACGTGCAGCATAAAAAACACTAATTTAAAGTAACAATAACATTATTATGCCGGCACCGATGGAATGGATCGTGTTATTTGGCATTAGAGATGAGAAATTGAAAATAGCGCGCACTGCTGTAGGTTGCTTAATGCAAATATATTCAACTGCAACTGACAGCTCAATTTTGAATGGTATTTAGTATTGCCAAAACCTTAACGTGTTTGTATATATAGATATACTTTCAATAAAAACTGCACGAGTAGCTTCAATGAAGGTGTTAAATTTATTTCAGCAATAATAATCAGCATCAGTACTTTATTTCTACTGTCAAATTGTCCATAGCCATTATTAACATAGACCTTGATTGTAAATATCTGATAAGAATTTAATTTTTTTGTTGGTATTCCACTGTATACGTTACTGTAATAATGTTAAATACGAATTGTTCCCATCCTACTGTTTATGAGATACACAACTCTTTATATTAAAAATTGCTTTACCTGCTGAAGTTCATGAGCGTTGCGTGAAGCATTGATCAGGATCCGTTGTTGTCAGCAATTTCATCCCGATTGGGTAAATGGTCTACCGAGCTGGTCTTGTCTCGGATGAAATACAGATTGTCCCGATCCGAATCCTTGAGTATTAACCCCTGCACTGGGTTGGTTAAATCCTTGTTGGAAACTTCCGGCTTGTGTGCTGCTGAGACGATTGCCAGTGAGAGGACTGCCGACTGAGGTTCCGAACTGTTGCTGACCAAACGCATTTGCCTGGGAACCGAAGGGACGACCTGAGGCTGGCACTGACGGTTGACCTGCAAATTGGCTCACTGGCTGCTGCCCGATAAAGGGTCGGTAAGACTGTTGTTGACTGAACGGTTGACCAGGACGACTACCAGTCTGAACCCCCTGCTGCCACGGGCGCTGCCCTTGCGACAAAGAGGCTCCGAATTGGTTCTGGGATGACTGCCCCAAAAACGGACTTTGTTGTGCCCCAGCAAATTGGTTTGCTGTTCCTTGACCAAACGACTGGCTGGGGAACTGTTGTGTCTGCCGAGTGGCGAATGGGCTCTGGCTTTGGGGTCCAGCAAACTGGTTAAACTGCTGGCCCGGGCGAGTATTCAGTCCTTGTTGGCCCGGAAACTGGTTAACTTGTTGAGCATTAAACGGCTGCTGGACAGTAAAGCTTTGCTGAGTACCGAACGTTTGCTGGAAGCCCTGCTGCTGGAAACCTCCTGTAGGCCGAATAGGAGTCTGGCTAGCAGGTCGAGAGCTACCGAAACTGGCTGGTCTTGATGAGAGAGCGTTACTTTGCAGGCTCGGGAAGCCGGTGCTTGACTGGCCAAATTGGGAAACAGGTCTGTTTCCAAAGGTAGAGACGCCTGATGGGAACCGTGAAGTACCTGTATTTCTTCTATTGTCATGAATGAGGTTTCCGTATCTATCGTAGCGCTGTTGTTGCTGTTGGGATGTGAATCTTGAAGTCTGATATTTATTTTGCTGCCGCCGTCTGTCAGTCTGATATCTGGAGCTGGTGCCAGGTCGGGTTTGGAATCTGCTGTCCTGATAGTTGAAGTTTTGGTACCTGTTGGGCTGCTCGAGGTAACTCTGCTGCACTCGGCGACGACTAGAGGTGCGTCGTCTGCCCTGAGCGTCGTAGAAGATTGGTCCATCTACTACCTCGTCATCAAAGTAGTCGTCATCAATGCTGTAGACACCAGCATCGCCAGACACCGCAGGTTCAGAGATGATTTTTGTGAAGATTCCAGACGACTCGTCGCCGACAACCTTCACTTCCGCCGAATGGCTTGGAACAGCCAAGCAGGCGGCGAAAACGAGCAGCAGCGTCGGTGTCATCCTGGAACAATGGAAAATAGCATAAATACGAACAATATTCTCTAAAGAGTTCTGTAGAGGGACCTAGACGTTGCTTGAGAGCAACAGTATTCTTTCTACGATACGAATACCTGTCATACCTGTTATTTCATCTATTACCGTGTCAATTATTATATTAGCATCATAGTTCATGATTTAAACGAGAAATTATTTCTTACTTAGCTTTAAATCCACAAAATATTACACTGTAATGTTTTTAAAATTTCCGTAGAGTTGATTCAATGTAGTAAATTAAGAGTAGCACACCTACGTAAGTGTCGCAGCTACACTTTCACAGCTACATCGACGAAACGATAATTTCATTACTAAGTTCTCAGTCGTGGAAAAAATTATACCTCTCTGCCTCTGATTATCATTAAACATTAGCTTGTACAAATAGACTCACTGTCTCTTCTGATTACTTTTTTAATCTATTTTCACTTCTCAGGAAACACTTTATCTTTTTCTCCACATTTCTAAAGCTACATATTTTGCCAGCAGGGAAATTATTAAGCACATGTAATCACTAAACATCAAAACATAGATATAAGCTAAGTAAAATGTAACGTTTCATCCCCTTGACAGGGGGCAAGTTGAGGTAAGACTGAACTCTAAAACCGTTGTACTGACGCCATATGCTTCAACTAGGCGAATCACAATGCTACAAGGTACCTATGGGGCCAAGAGTAGGGTAACAGCCGAAGTGAAGTAGTGCTTGTGAAAAGTAATAGGTAGTTTATATTTGTGTGTCGTCACTGGTTAGGTGAAGGTTGTGGCTACTACAGTTGAAGTCACTAAGAAAGTTTGAAAATTTAGTACATTTTAGGATAATAGCAGACATCTGATAGCTTTGATTTCGGCGATCTTGCATCTCTGAAAATTACTGAAGCCGTCAATACCAGATTAGAAATACCCGCCATTAAGGAAAAATTATCAAGTCTCATCTATACAACTGAAATAATCACGAATCCCTCCAAAACAGTGATGTGGCTAACTACTACTGTAACGGTACTACTTCAGTTGAACAGTAGTTCTACTTCCGACAATATAAAATGCCACAGTTGTGATTTTTACGTTCAATCTTTCTTTTTCACGATTGACGTAGCTACTATGAAATTAGTCTATCCTTTATGTATTTCAGATGTTAGCATTTAGTCTAGTATGCATGAAGATGTCCACGGCGGAGGGAAGAAATGATGCGTTGTCTTTAGTGAGTTTTTATTTACGTTCTTAAATAGTACCTAACAATATTAGTACTGACATACAAATGTGTGTTTACATTAACCTAAACCTTTATAAAAAGCAAAGCCTCTTAAGAAATTGAGCACTCATTTGAACTAAGTGGAATATGTAGGGGAGAGAGTAACAATTTTCGGTTCTCATTTTACAGAACGATACCAAAGGCCTTATTGTATTATTTTCTAATGCAAGCTCTTAATAGCATTTCATATTAACTAATTAAGAGCCATAGTAACTGCATCAAGTTGATCAAAGATAGTTATGTTATTGTTTGTATCTTCTTTTGCGCAACGTTGCAAACTGGTATTAAAAGTGCCTCAACAGTTGTGTTGTTCATTTCCTTCTAAAAAATAAAATATTTTCTCTTTTTCAAGTTGTTTTGAACATAAAAATATGCCACATGAATAGTGAAGGATTGACCCTTATTAGGTTCAGTAGCAAAATAAGCGGACGTCCTGTATCGGTTTAATGACACTACACTATTTCTGTATTTTAGCATTTGACGATTACTGTAGTGCGCTGTGCTTTGTCTTTGCGTGTGCTTTGATACCGTGCATTTGTGACGTCACTATCTGTTTTTCTGTTCTACAAGCAGCAAGTACGAGATCATAACTAGTAGAAATTTACGGTTCGATGACCCAATAAGGTTCAAAGTAATGTTGCAAGATGCGTATGTGCAGCAATGTTAACTACATTCCCAATTGAGTGCAATTAATGAGCGTTCATGGATTAAAGTCATAACAAACCAAAGTCGGTACGAAATAAGTGTTTTCGTTCTGTCCTACATCCATGTTACAGTAGTGTTTTACACTAGCGTCGAGCTAGCTGATGTGGATGGGGCATAAAAATCAATTTTACTTGGCTTCTGATCATTCCCTCTCGTCATAATTATGTTTGATCGTGTAATTCCTAAAGAAGCTGCACTTTTATTTAATTGGCAATGAAACGGCCGCAGAAAATAATTGCTTGATTATTAAACTATTATTTTTTAATTTAGACTAAATTGCTCTTGATACATGAGATGCAGCCTTATTACAATCAGTAAACTTAGGTATGATATCAATGGCAGTTTTCCATTTTTTAAACATAGAAGTAATCTACATTCCACCCAATTAACGAAGCAGCCACAGTGCATTCAGTAAGGGTAGATATCAGACTCTAATTTCTACCCGATGCATGACCACAAAAACAAACCGCCCGAAGCTACTTTTGGCCGCACTCCGGCCCCACTTACCTGAGCGACCGTTCGAAGGCGTGGCTCTTTCGACAATGCAGGCGCCGGTTGGAAACATGCCCGTTTATATAGACTCGCACCTGGCGCATGCTACGGTTAGTAAATGAACTGCTAAGGCAAAAACTGCCGTAGCGTTCACAAAGAGCTAATGTCCAAAAGGTTGTGCAGACATTCGGTCAGTGAACTGGAGCTGGGTGGGGTAGCTATAGGAGGAAGCGAGCAGCGTTGAAGGTATGCGCTTATTTATTTGAATTTAATGGTCAATTGAGCGGCAAACGGTGTCCATAGCAGCAAAATTGGAGGGCTACAATACATTGTGTCTTGCGCAATGAAGCCTTACGGATAATCTGAGGCGTTACTGCACATCTCGTGTCAGCCTTCCAATTGTTTGAGTATAAACCTAAATATATGGATTGATCTCGTGGCTAAGTATAAATAGCTATAAATGTGATGAATTTGATGAAGTATGACATCAATATAAAGTATGTGTCTATCAGAATTGGCGTCGGTTTAGAGCCATATCTGTACAGCACTATATTTGCTAGTAAACCAAATTTAAAATCAGAAAAATGTCACTTTAGGATCACTATATGCACACTTATTGACCTACTAGGCAACCACTACGATACAAAGTATCAAAACTTCTCACTGCATTTGCCGTACATACGTCACTCCAATCGTATCTACTTGGTACTGCCCTTTGCCTCTCCTTTTTGCGACCTTTGCTCCTACTTGCGAGTATTACCATCTTGATTTTTAAAAAGATAGGAATAACTTCATTTTCTTGGCTTCGAACCTAGAGGTGAAGGAACAATTATTTCCTAAAGCTGCTTAGAAGCTATGAAAATACGACTGGTTTCACTCAATTATTATATGTATATTATAATATGCTTGGTGTTATTATTTATTTGTGTCCGCTCTTAAAGATATAGCTAAATAGCTAGGCGAAAAATAGGCCTGGTTGCAGAAGATAGCGAAAGGTTTTTGACCCCTTTATCTGAAGGCACTTCTTGCTTGAAACACTTCTTGAAATCCAAGTAAAGATATTTGCAGCTTCTGGAGTCCGTTTTTATAACTTTTTTCATTCAGGTCACTACGTATAAATTCGGCAAATGGTCAACGAGGCGCTCTGGAGGTGACGATTTTTCACGGGTAGTAGACAATTATTTCTTCTAGCTTACTGTCTTTCTTATATGACGGAGCAGTTTTCTCTTCTTCTTTTTTCTGTGGTTGCGTTCCCATTTTCATAGGAGGTCGCTGTTTCTCTCAGTTCTCTTCCACCTCGCCTGATCTACCACCTAATCGTCCTCCAGCTGCTTTTCCTTGACATCTTTTCACACTCTGTCCTGTCGCTCCATCGCCGTTTAGGTCGTCCGCGACTCCGTCGGCGGTTTTCTCTTCACAGGCCAAAATTTCAGCACTTCAAATGAATCAGATATTTGAGTTGGTAAGACGGTATCAACGGTATCAGTGCTAAGGAGTGCTAACATTGTATATAAGCTGACCTGACTGGAGTGGCATTGAAATTTATTAGAGTGTTTTATTCAAGCTTTTACTTCTGTCGATCAATATAGAAGACCTAAAAATGAAAGCACGAACAAGAATCAGTGAAGAAAATGAAGAAGTAAATCAGAGAAGATTCCGCACCCGGCCTATACGTATTAGGCAAACATATCGATTATTGCGTGAATTTTTTCACGCACGAGTCCACTAGTAAGGGTTTAGCTATATATATATATATATATCGGAAATCAATTGTTAAATTTACGCATTTGGAATTATTATGAATACTTATTAAAGTAATAGGCCATATTAGACAGTTAAATGAAGCCTACGAGTGAAACTCAATAGTGTTGAGACTACTTCGCTCGTGGCTCCAATAACCTCTGAACCAATCTTGCTGAACTCCTCTTGATGAGATAGCTAGCTTCTATACGGTAGATACCACTTTATGGCATACTATATGTCATAACAAAGAATGACAACAGTGGGACACTGGCCTCAAGTACCTGAGTAACATCAATTTACAACGCTCCATTACTCACTGATTCAAGTACGAAAAACAAAATCTAATATTTTCTCTCTTCATCCGAAAGCAGCGAAAAAAAATACTCACCGCCTTCACAGGTACAGGAAAGTGGAAAGTTGTGAAATTCCACTGACATTAGTGCCACACGTCTCGTGCCAGGCCCAATTAACTACATTACTGTTTTCCTCTATTGGAAATTCAAGGGGGAGCAAAAGTTCATAGTCTAAGTGACAGCATTTTGTGAATGGGAAAGCCTAAGAATTTGCAAGCAAACACTGTGGAAGACAATGATAATTACGTAATGTTATTTCATTTCATCACGTTTGGCTCCGAGAAAACTGGCATTAAAATATGAGAGCTATATTGGTTATCAGTAATAGCAGAGGTGCGAAGTTTTGGTCAGCACTGACTGAGGGGCAGCAAGTGGCTGCAAGGGTACCTGATTATTACCTCGCGCTTATTATCGAGACGGCGGAGGTTCGAGCCCACTCCAGGGAAGATTTATAAACTCTGTATGTAAAGAATCAGCAATTTTTTCACTCTTAGTTCCATTGGGGGAAGTCATAAACCGGATATTCTGTCAATACGACGTCATAGCCCGGACAATCTGTGGTTGGCTGCAGCCGTGCACTCCTCTGGGGCCAAGTGGGCATATTTTACCTGCATCTCGAACCAGCTCCTGTGGGTTTCCGTCCTGGGATGTGTGCGGGTATAAGGCCACTTTACCTTCACCGTTTTTTAAGAACAGTCAATTTGAAGCTGTGCAAAAGTGCTGTATCCCGTAGAATTTAAATTTTTTATTACTTGACAAGAAGTTGCACATATTACAACTTTTATTTTTTTTAGCCTTTTTGTGATTTGTAGGCTGATCTTTGTAGTTTTTCAGTAAATTGTATGACTGCAATAGTAGAGATGTTCACACATTCTGCATTGGGCTTATATCTTTGAGAACTATTGCAGCCACCTGCAGCATAAGCGAAAGCATGGTTGTGTTGAGAACAATGTGTGTGTCCTGTGTGTCTAGGTGGCCTTCCGCATTTCCTTCTTCGGGTATGGTGTATGGTGTAGAAGGACGTCTTCAGCCGTAAATTACCATTGATCTTAATCTGGAAGGGTTTTAACCAATGAAGCATGCATGCCTGCTGTGCAGTGTCTCTGCATCTTGTGTGCTTGTGATGATGCAAGCCCTAGCAGGCGGTATGGTGTGTGTTCGGGGGAACTTCTGGTTTAAATTTATTATTTTCATTAATCAACCCAATATAAGAAACACCGTCTTGAGTTTATTTGTTTATAGATTTATATGTAGCTATCTTTCGTGTCACGCTCTTAACGAAATAGATAGGCGAAAAATAGACTAGACTGCAGATTCTTTAAATCAATTACAAGGTTACAGAAGCTGGCGAAGGCTGATCCTTGTCCCTTTCTCTGAAGACACGTCTTACTTGAAACACTTCTTGAAATCGGAATAATATGTATGCAGCTTCTGGAGTCCGATTTTGCAACTTTTTGCTCTCAGGTCACGACGCGTAAACTCGACAGATGACCAATTTAGCACTCACAAGATGATGATTCTTCACGGGTAGTATAGACAATTGTTTCTTCTAGCTTACTGTCTTTATCTTCTTCTTCTACAGCAGTATTAGGGGATCTGCGATCCCCTTTGAACAGGGATAATACTGCTCTAGAGTAAGAAGAAGAAGATAAGACAGTAAGCTAGAAGAACCTGTATTTCATGGGTAGGCTATTTTCAATATACCAAATTGACATTTCTTACTGGCTAGTGGTTGTGACATCAGATAAACCTGCTTCATATATTTTAATTCATACATATAATTGGAACTTTTTAGTAACTAAAAAAGCTGCAAAGAATATTTAACAATAAGATGGATCATGAGCCTCTTTAGGATAGTGTTAAAACAACGATTATGTCATAATATTTATTATAGTTTCGTTTTGTGTCTTCTTAAGAAAATCTCGATTTAGTTTTTTACTCAAATCTCATACTTGTGTCTGAGAATGTAGTACTACTGCCTATTGGAGCCGTCAAATCAAGTCAAGCGTCATGACACAGTAGGTCAGTGCCTCAATTTGTTAATGTTACGGACGCGAACATTTAAAGAATCATCCAGGAAGAGTTCTTAATGTTTGCCATGCCACTTTTTTATTGAAGTAAGTACTTTTTGCCCCATTCATCCAAGTATTTCAAGAACTCTTTTTCTTGTTGGCATTTTGCTGGAAGACTCTCCTCTCTGAAGAGGCGAATGCAGTCTGTAGAGCAGCTGGTTGGTAGATACCCTGTTGACTTGGTACATTTCCGACGGGTCTCAAGCTCTGTGTTCCCGGTCCTGTAAATGCACCCGCTTGTTGGCTGGCCAAAGTGTTACCCGTAAGAGGATTTCCAGTGAAGCTACCGGGTTGTTGATTCAAGAATTGATTAGATTGGCCTGCTACTGGACGAGCTCCTTGCAATCCTTGCCCGACAAATGGTCCACCAGCTTGCTGACTGAACTGCTGGGGGTTCAATTGGCTTGACTGCTGGCTCGGGAATGGACTCGGTTGTCCAGCGAATTGATTGCCCTGCCCAGCAAACGGCCTACTCCCTTGTTGGTTGAAAGGTTGAGGAGCGAACTGGCTCCCTGGCTGGGGGGAGAACTGATTCGGTTGTTGCTGCACACCGAACGGTCTTGCGGCTTGTTGTCCGAACTGCTGAGAACCAAGCTGACTTCCTGCCTGTCCTGCGAACGGCCTGCCGTTTTGTTGACTCAATGGCTGAGGGGCAAACTGATTTGCGGCCTGGGGTGGAAATTGAAGCTGCTGCTGTTGTCCTTGCAGCTGTTGTTGGTCCTGCTGTTGTTGCTGCTCCAGCTGTTGTTTCAGCTGCTGCTGTTGCTGCTGTTGTTCCTGTTTCTGCTGTTGTTGTTGCTGCAGTAGCTCTTGTCTTTGAAGTCGCTGTTCTTGCAGCAGTTGCTGCTGCTGCTGCTTCTGTTGCTTCCGAAGTTGCTGCTGCTGTCGTACTTGCTCCTGCTGCAGCTGCTTTTGCTGCTGCTGCTGTTGCTGCTGTTGTTGCTGTTGCTGCTGTTGTTGCTGTTGCTGCTGTTGTTGTTGTTGTTGCTGCTGCTGCTGTTGTTGTTGCTGCTGAGCTGTTAGCTGAGGTGCAAGCTGACCGCCAGATTGTCCAGTAAACTGATTAAATGGCTGCTGACCAGCGAAGGGCCTGCCAGCCTGTTGCTGGGACGTGAACTGACCAGCAGCTTGTAGGCCACCAAGTTGATTGAATTGCTGCTGCTGCTGGCTGGCGAACTGATTACTTTGCTGAGGATACTGCTGAGAGGCAAACTGATTACCGGGTTGTCCAGCTACCTGCTGAGGAGACTGTCCAACGAACGGCGTGCTGGGGGGTTGTCCAAAAGGCTGAGGAGCGAGTTGGTTTCCAGCTTGCAGGTTTGTGAATTGATTCGGCTCTTGTCTTACGGGCCGAGAGGCCAACTGGCCTCCAGTCTGCTGCAATAGTTGCTGTTGTTGGTTTGCAAATTGGTTTGGCTGTTGACCAAATTGTTGCTGATTAAATTGGTTTCCTTGCTGGCTAGATAATGGTCTTTGCAGCTGTCCGGAGAGTGATTGAGTAGTTTGCTGATTGAAGGGCAATTGCTGATTTGGGAATTGATTAGATGCTTGAAGTCCACCCGCTTGTTGGCCAAACTGTTGGGAGGCAAACTGACTTCCGAGCTGACCGGACTGTTGGGTGACCCTTCGCCTGTTCCCTGAAGATGGACGGAGTTGCTGGTTAGCAAAAGCACTTCCGGTAAGTTGTTGGGATGGAACTTGACCTG
>LQNS02278091.1:48033352-48052213 GCA_001587735.2 Parhyale hawaiensis | reverse complement strand
CCGAAGTTATCATAGATGATGCCAGCTTGTTGCTGACCAGTAAATCTGGAAGATTGTTGCTGTTGCTGCTGTCGCCTGCTGTTCGAGCTTAACTGTTGCCTTTTAGATGCTCCTGAGGGTCTCGCTTGGAATCTCGAAGTCTTACTTTCAAAGCGATTTGCTTGGGCTGAAGAGACTCCGGATAGTCTTCGGCGATTTACAGAGCTCTGCCTTCCCTCTGCATCGTAGGGCAGGGGATCATCTTCTGCGTCCTCGTCCAAAGTGTCCTGCTGATCTGCGCTGTAAACTTGAGCTTCAGCAGGCTTGGGAGGCTCAGCGATGGTTTTGGTGAAGATCTCGGACGATTCATCTCCGGCTACTTTCACCTCGGCCGCATGGCAAGGGGCTGCCAATAGGGCCGTCGCCAGCAGCAGTATTGTTGGTAGCATCCTGCGGGCAAAAGAAATTCATCAGTTCGACTCCCACAAAATGGAGAGAAAATATACTGTTTAGCATCATTTGTACTAGCTCAGTAAAGTGGATGAACAACAATATTAAACTGCGCTATTAATGAAAATTTGTTTCATAGTTAACAGAGGCGGGCACTTGCAGCCATTTACGACCCTTATACTTGAGTAAGGGGACAGGCCGGAGAGCGCTTCAGCAGCATTATTATTTATGTGGAATCTAGAAGTGACCGCAGATGGCCACAATTGCCCTCGTCCGCTAGTTTGTGAATGTCTTAATTTAGATACAGCTGAACCTCTGTACTGTGCACGCCGGCTGGCGCAGGCAGAACCCCGGCTGTACCTAATCATCTGGATTTTCATTACTGTTTAGCGCCAGGAGGGACGTTTCAGTCACGATTCAAATAACTTTATTTCAACAGAGAGTTATATTTGCTACAAGCGGTAAAGATTAGATCGTCAAATTAGACTGAATATTGGACTATTGACCTCTTCCTCTTCTTCAAAAGTAGTCAGTGCCCAGGCTTCAGCTGGCTCGAAACTAATACGCTACAATACGAGTGTCCGATTCGCATACTCCGCTCATAATAATCTCATTAGCTGCAGTTATAGTCCCGAATGCTAATCACTCGCGCTTAATTTGCCATTTTGGATCGAGTTGTTTCCTTCCATCATGCATGAAATGGTCGGAAATTCAATCATATCCTCCAAAAACTCGATCTAAAGTGGCGATTGAAACACGGAAGATCGAGATTCATCTTTTGGACAAGTTGAAGCAGATGAGATTACATGACCTCGACCGATGCATTACCTCACTGGACCGAGTTACCCTTGACTCCGGAACCGACGTACTAAACTCATATCTCGTAGAAATAACATTATATGAAACGTTGACACTCGGCAGTATAGAGCTAAGGCAACGTTCCGGCGTCCGTAAAGTATTGTTGCATGATGTGCAAACCTTGGATTAACCACTGAACGAGCTTTATAGTACACCCGTCCAGCAGTTATCCTGTATTTGGGGATTATTAAAGTAATTGGCATTTCCACGATTATAATTTCTGCTCCATTCTCAACGGTATTATAAATGTAGCCTACTTTCACTGAGGCATGCTCTTCGATGGATTTTAATTTCATTGCAATTTTCCCTTAACGAAGTCAACATTTTCGTTCTCACAAAAAAGAAACGCGATTCTTCGCCGAATTCCGCAGCACGTAGCCCAGTAAAGCTTCTCGAAACATGAGTCAGACTGGGTCTGAGCCTTTCGAAGAGACACTTCACACAGAGTGGGGACACACAACTAAACCACAGCACTGTCACCAATACAGCCCTCACTTTTATTTCGCAACCTGCATGGAAGTTTAACTATGCATGCGAATGCTGAGTTCATCTTTCAGTTCGCTAGGAAACTTTTTTTAGAGTCCTCCGTAAAATATATGCAAAGCATGCATTAGGTACTGACATTAAGTGGTACCAAAATTCTCATGCTCGAAATTATAGCTATCAATAGTCACCTCAGATATCATGAGGACAAAATGGTAAAATCTTTTCTTCTCAGTGCTACTTGTATGTAGCTTTACATTTTGTGAAAAACTCTGAGATTATTTTCAGACGAGTTTTAATGAAATCAGCGGACATAAGTGACTTGAAAAATGTAACGGACATAGAAGATACAATGAACATAACGGATATGACGAATGGCATCGATAAAACAAATATCAATATAACATAACGGACATGACGGATATATAACGAATATAACCGATAAAATGGTCGTCGTGTAGTTCAGAACATCGCGTAATTGGCGGCATCTGTGATTCAACTGTTTTCATCAAGTTCATCTAATCCAATAAGCTTACTTGTCCGGAACTTCAACAAGCAGAACTTTGTTTACTAATTTTTAGAGTTAATCATAAGTCCGATGTTCTTAAGAAGACGGCAATTCAAACCTGCTCCGGTGGATTGTTTTTCGAGTAGTGATCTCGAGAAAATGCTTCAGGTAAGGAAGCGAACAATTAGCGTTGAAGTTGATGATAAATTATTACAGCTAATCTTGTTTGCGTCATTCACAGCACCAGTGCTGAAGTTACATATAAGAGTAACAATAATAATGCTTTTTTTTATTTGAGGGACCGTACTTGTTCTTCCTTTTACAGGAGCAGCCAGTTCGAGTATGGGTTATCATTTTTAATACTTCAATTGAACGTTATTTAGCAAATTTTACGTTGCATACCATAGAGAACCACGTGCCACACACAAAAAAAAATTACTGCAGAGCATACGCGAAACAAGAACAGTAATTCAAGTCAACTTATAGCCCATCATTGATAAATGCATGCCTGACAACCACTTGTTTCGCGCTGTAATACTGCGAGAACAACTCCTAAAAGATGCTATAATTTAGTTACAAATATCATTTGAATGCCACTGACAAGTTACAAGCCAATTAGTATCAAGAAATGACCCTCTTAAGTCAGGTTCATAAGACAGCCTTTTCGTCCTTGTACGTATAGTGTGTATAACTTTCGAATTCTTTCCTTTGTATGTTTAAATATCAGAAAAAAGGACAAATTTTAGAAGAATTATAAAACTTTATAAGTCAAACTTGCTAAGCCGGCCCATATTAATGCTACCAATTTCTTAGCTAATTTGAAAGACACAGAATTGAACATTTGGACGTTGAGTCGCTGACGCGGGCAACAGGTTAGTGTCGAGAGAAACTGCCTTCAGCTTTCGACTAAGAAGATCCGCGGAGCCAAGTGAGAGCTAATTGCTACGGCTGCTTCACCTCAGTGACCGTACAAAGGCGTGGTTCGTTCAGCAATGCGGGCACCGGCGCCGCACCTCCCACTTTATATAAGCTCCGACCTGCAACTTCCTACGGTTAATAAATGAACTTTTTATCAGAGTCCTTCTTCGATGCGAATAAAGAGAAAATCTGCTGCTTGCAAGAACCAAACCGGCCGGTGAACTTCAAAATGAGGCCAAGACGGCGTGTCTCTCATCAGAGTCTCCGGTGACCTCCCTAGGATAAAATGCAAGAAACGAAGACTTTATCTGACAGAAGCTAGAATTCCAGAGACCGTTGACAACAAATGTTTTCTGTACGAAGCAGGCTGAAGTCTTGTTCTCGTATAGGTTTGAATTGAAAGGGTGCATGGATCTTCCTTGTTAATTCTATTGTACATTTTTTTTGTTTTCGTTTAAATTTAGCAATTATATCTTCATTATTACCGGAATGTTACAAAAACGCTTGTGTATTTGCTTGAATTTGATAATTCTATCTTCTTTGCAGCGCAGCATTACAGAAATTGTTTACTTTGCTTTGTCTAGATCTGGGGATTATATTTTCTTCAGTTAGGTAACTGAGTAACAACTGGTAGGAAGTCGGAGGAAGTTCCCAACACGAGCAACACTTTTCGTTTATGTTTGATTTGCTGCAAGAACTTCGTAATTAGTGTAACTTTGAGAGCAAAGCGCCCTCCCCTTGTACTTTCAGGATATACATTCTCGCTTCAGTGCTTCATGCAAAAAAATGCTCAAATGAGCGTTAGAGCCAAACTACTTTCATTGTAAAAATTTTAGAACCTACATAAATCAATATCTTAGTAGCTGTTGAAATATTATGATTGTAATAACTAAAAATTTTGTGTTATTGTCTCAATAGCTACGTCTACGCCAGACCTTACATATGTTGAGTTTTTTTCCGCATAGTGCGATGCAAATAAGAGAGAAAATCACTGGCGTTAAGCAAACATTTCAAGAAAACGTAATCTGATTTTCTGTAAGCTTGCATTTAACTGTGAAGTACTCTAGTAGAATGGTGGATGCCCTATAAAATAGACATGGATCGGGGGTCCCATTGGAATAAGCTAATCTCCTCAAAGTTAATTTGTTAGGCACTTCATTCACAATCATTTGTCTCAGTCGTTAATTTAAAACTGATTACTCCTGCGATGGTTTGGGATTAATATCTGAAACAAGATCTGAAGTCCTCGGTAAGGGACCTGTTGCATTGCTGTGAACTAAGTACAAGATATGATATGTAGAATTGGCTGACAGCACTGCTATCAAAGTTAATGCGAAGGGGTTCTATTGAAATTATTTGGATGTTTTGCTTATAAATAGTTTCTATACAGTGCTGGCAAGAAAAATTCAACTGCAGTACGCGTTGAAACTGAAATATTTTGTGACAATAGAAATGTTGTGACAGAGCAACATACCCGCAGCTTCGAGACAGTCTACTCATTTGCACACAATAGAGGGTCAGAACTGCTATGACCCTTTTCCACCAAGTGGTTTTGTTTGATATGCTGTAGATGAGAACTGGTTCGTGGAGTTTGACCTGGAATGGATGCAAGAGTTCCGTTTGCATCCTTTTATATTCAGCGCAGCAATGCAGCTTATCATGCAGAGCGTAACGACATCTGCAAACTTTACAGGATCCACCGTACCAGTTTGTCACCCTTGTAAGAGTACTAAAAGTTCGTTACAGTGATTCATCTTTATAAGGAATATGAGATGAAAAAGTTATGAGTAGCAACCACGAAATCGATTAACTCAGAAGAACATGTTTTGAGCTTTTAGTGCAGCAACCGTAAAGTCGATTAACTGAGAAAGAACATCTTTTGCGCTCTAGTGCAGCAACAGTAAAGTCGATTAACTGAGTTCGTGTTGATGTAGAGAAACGTTCAACTATTTTCCAAACCGTATCACTTGTTAATCGGATTCCAACACACCTATTAGATCCTATATCTAATGATGACTTTAAAAAGCGNGGCCGAGCTTTCGACAGTCTAAACGAAAGTCGTTTTCAAGGCCTTGAAAACGACTTTCGTTTAGACTGTCGAAAGCTCGGCCAAATATATATTAAAATCCAGTTGAAACGCTTTATAAACCTTTCGGAAATATTAATAGCGTTGTTCCTTCGTTCATTCCTTCGTGTGTTACGCTCTTCAATAATAGAGAGCGAAAAATTCAACTTGTAAGAGGCTCTGATTTTCGCTTTAAGAAGTTCGACCCCAGCAGTTTTCTTTCAGCTCGCTCTTGAAAAACATTTCAGTCAGTTTCGAAGCAAAGACATGAAGTTCATTATGCACGTATCATACCTACCATGATACCGAACTTCATTTCTTGTAATATTTACGTTGCTGCAGGCTGCATACCGATCCAAATGTGGGAAAATCCAATCGTAGCCATAATACGGTTCAAACGAAGCTGTTCTCAACTGCTTCATTCTAAACTGCATTTCCAAGTGCAAGTGCGATGCTTAGAGAAATGACGTAAACTAACAGAAAAAAGTGCTTTCAGCGACATCAGTCACTTTATTAAAAAAAATGGGCTGAGTGTGGTATTATGTTGGCAGGCTATCGCACATCGTCTGTAAAGCAGCCACGGGTCCCGCTGTAGAATTGAAGTTATCAAATACGCCGATAACACGGAAATGTCAAGAAAATGAAAGTCTCAATAATGTTATCTTGAGATGATGAGAAACAAAGGATAGCAAAGGCATGTAAATATAGATGAAAAGTAATGAGAAAAGTACCTCCTAGAAGTGAGATTGCTATACTTACTTATGCTGTCCTTATATCTCTATCATGATACCCAAGGGCGAAAATTTTTCTGCTAAAATATCTGCAAGATCCACCAGTGATATAGTGTCTAGATATGTTGTGCATGTTCAGGGTGACTTTGGGCGCGCAGGCCTACGTAAAAATTGCAGTGCCACGCAATTCTGTATCTGATTGGACATTGCTACGCCACTAAAAAGAATATCTAAGGTATAAGTCGCTTCTGGCAGTTTGTACGTTATAACAAGCAGCAATGACCAGGCTTTGGGAATATGTACCTCCTACTTTTGAGTTGTTTAAAGTTGCAATGACGCACAGTTTTAGCGTGCCTTTCAAGCGCTATTAGTTGTAGTGACGGCAGCGTGACCGCCAAAGCGAAAAGTTAAGTGGCTGAGCAATTTTGGCGATTGTGTGCCCACACTATAATAGGGAACACGTTCTTGGAACATATATATTATGTTTCTGTGCGCATGATAACGGTTGAATCTGTTAAGACACAGCGATTGCAACTATGTACAGTTGTGAAGTGAAACTCAGTAGTAATTCAAAGACAGAGTCTAAAGTGAGCACGTGGCCCTCGCTGTAGTGGAATAGCTGCCACGGCTCGGGGTTTAAGCTGTTTTTGAATACAATAATATTAGACAAGTCGAAGCTGCTTACACAGCAGCGCAAGAGGAAGGATAGGGAGTAACGTTTTCATGTTTCGACTCTTGGGTGCAGCGCACTTGAAGTTAGTCGTAGTTCGTCAGGATTAAGGAACAGGTGCCTTTTATCGGAAGGTTAGGTTGAGAAGTTGCATTATGTCGAACTAAAGGGAGTTATAATAGCGCAGGTTAAAATTAGTTCATCGTAACAATTTAAGTGAGGACATTTACTAACGAAGCGACCGTGAAATTTTCTCGGGTCCCGCTAGTAATAAGTAATCTCAGTCTTTAATTTAAAACTAATAATTCCTGCAATGGTTTGGGATTAACACCTGAAATAAGATCTGAAGTCTTCGGTAAGGGACCTGTTGCATTGCTGAGAACTAAGTACAAGATATGATACGTAGAATTGGCTGATAGCACTGCTATCAAAGTTTATGCGAACGGGTTATTTGGATGTTTTGCTCATAAATAGTTTCTATACAATGCTGGCAAGAAAAATTCAACTGCATTGTGCGTTGAAACTGGAATATATTGTGACAATAGAAATGCTGTGACAGAGCAACATACCCACAGCTTCGAGACAGGCTACTCATTTGCACACAATAGAGGGTCAGAAGTGCCATGGCCCTTTTCCACCAAGTGGTTTTGTTTGATGTGCTGTAGATGAGAACTGGTTCGTGGAGTTTGACCTGGAATGGATGCATGAGTTCTGCTTGCATCCTTGGATATTCAGCGCAGCAATGCAGCTTATCATGCAGAGCGTAACGACATCTGCAAACTTTACCGGATCCACCGTAACAGTTTGTCACCCTTGGAAGAGTACTAGGAGTTCGTTACAGTGATTCATCTTTATAAGGAACACGAGATGAAAAAATTAAGAGTAGCAACCACGAAATCGATTAACTCAGAAAGAACATATTTTGAGCTTTTAGTGCAGCAACCGTAAAGTCGATTAACCGAGAAAGGACATGTTTTGCGCTCTAGTGCAGCAACCGTAAAGTCGATTAACTGAGAAAGAACATGTTTTGCGCTATAGTGCAGCAACAGTAAAGTCGATTAACTGAGAAAGAACATGTTTTGCGCTATAGTGCAGCAACAGTAAAGTCGATTAACTGAGAAAGAACATGTTTTGCGCTCTAGTGCAGCAACAGTAAAGTCGATTAACTGAGAAAGAACATGTTTTGCACTCTAGTGCAGCAACAGTAAAGTCGATTAACTGAGTTCGTGTTGATGTAGAGAAACGTTCAACTATTTTCCAAACCGTATCACTTGTTAATCGGATTCCAACACACCTATTAGATCCTATGTCTAATGACGCCTTTAAAAAGCGGTATAAGGATTATGTTATGAAATTGTATTAGTCTAATTACTACTTGTTATCCAAAAAAGTTCTACAACTTTTCTATGGGTTATGCAGATATATTACTGTACGTATATTGTACTCAGAAAGTTTTCATTATTGTAAACTTTATCTGTGTGTAATAAACCTATCAAATATGTTTTGACTTGTTTGGCACTTCATTCATAATCATTTGTCTCAGTCGTTAATTTAAAACTGATTAGGCCCAGGATAGTAACCATCTTGTTTTGAGCAGGGCTCCATGTTGTTATCACTTAGCGGCAATACGACACGCGCAGTACAACACTTGCATATAAGTAAAAAACAACATGTAGGAATAACCTGGAGCCAGAGCGAGAAAAACATTAACAGCCTAGTTACTTGGCTACCACACCGGTTAAAAATAATTTGAACCAAGTCCTATATTAGGTACATAATTATATGTTGGCCACAATGATTCAATGAGGCATTGCTAGGCTGTAGCTGGAAACCACGTGATATTGTTGCCAGTGTGTAGAAGGATATTCTGATGGTGAGGAATTTTATTGTCGCCCGATGTCATTAAGAGTTCAGTTTTAAGTGTAGATGTAGCGCTCTGGGCTTCTAAACATTGATTTCCCTAAAGTAAGTGAATCATTCGTCACACGATGTCGCGAAGGGTTCGATTTCACCTAGACATTCGTTGCTTTGGACTTGCGAATAATACTTTTACATCAAAGTTACTAAGAGAATTTGTCACGCGATACAATTAATGGTTCAGCTCCACTAGTAGATCCAATACACTGGACCTCTAAGTATTGACTTTCCTCAATACGAGAAACCACAGTTTCGTATTCTCTCGTTGCTCTCCATGCCGTTCGTAACAAGTTTTTATGTCCCTAGAGCTGCTTCACAGCTTTCGTTCTCTGCAAGCACCGAAGAAAACAGTACATCTTAGAGAGCTTCATGGCATGACGGTTGCGGGCCGTTGCTTGAGGCAGCCCGTTATATATCCTTTTACAGCTAAATATTACCGCCCAACTTAGACCGGTTTTTGATGGTGCAAAGTTTGATTTATTTAAAAAGAGAGCCTATTAGAGGCCATCCCAGTTTAGGATTATGTCCAAGCTATTGGTTTAATTGCACTGAAGTACCTCAAGGGCTTGAGCGAGTGTCCCATCGGCTTGCAAAATTTACTCCTCATTTTCTACCTTTGATCACAACTGTGAAGAAGAAAACGAGACTGAGCTCTGTATAGTTCTTGGTTTTGAGTTATATACAGAAGCTAAGAAATAACGGCATGAAATCAAGTTACGTATGACACGGAAAACATAACTCTTTGCTTCTGATGATAGTGGGTCTTTGCATGAATTCTTTATACGCTCAGAAATATTGAGCCACACTAGTCACTGTAGAGGTACTACACGCGGCCGCTTGCAGCCCTCTTATAACAGTGACTGAAGGCAGGAGGACGCCAACTCTGAACGTTTTAACTCTATCGGCAGGGCTGCAGCTGCTGACATCTGATAATTTTTTACGCGCTGGCTTTAATTGTAGCCAAAAATTGTTGAATCTTTTGTGGTGACAGTGAGGTTGTCCGCAGATGCTTTTATGCTGCCTGTGTTGGAGTATTGCTCACCGGTCTGGGCTTCAGCTGCTGACAGTCAGTTAAGCCTGTTAGATCGACTTGTGAGTTCGACTGGCAAGCTGTGCGCGGATGATGATCTGGTGAACCTGTCCCACAGGAGAGGAGTGGTCGAACTCTGTACGTTTATAAGGTATATTAAAATGAGAGGCATTGGTTGCATTCATCTGTCCCTACCCTGAAAGTCTCTTGGAGAATTATACGTGCTGCGGTCGGTGCGCACTCTTTCACGTTGGAGAATGTTAGGTGCAGAACTAATCAGTTCGGTCGGAGCTTTCGGTGCTTCGTACCCTGGTCTGTTGGGGTTTGGAACTCATTGCCGGCATCGGCTTTCGGTCGTGTTGGCCTACAGGCGTTTAAGTCAGCTGTTACTGGCTTTTCGTTGGATTTCCTTTAGCAGAGTTTCAGGCTTCCCGGTGTTGCAAGTGCATCATTTGGGTCGTGCTGCCTGTCCGTGGGGTTCCGTCGTAAAGTTTTACTAATAATAATAAGAAGAAGGGCTGCCTTTAGGGCTTTCGAAGTAAAAAAATATTGTTATTTTTATCGTTAAATCTTGAAACTTGGATCTGGAGATCCGGTCGTTTTTGCAGAGGCTGAGCGATTGATGTGCGGTCAGATATGTCGGAATTATATGATCAACTACTGTGTACTCTTCCTTGAAACTTGCATCAAATAAGTATGATCGACAACGCTTTATTGTTTACGTTCCTGGCCACGATTCTGCTGCGTGGAGGGTACATTGTCCTTACAGTACACGAGGAAAGTGTTCTATTTTGGGGGAAGTAGTACTCGGGAAATGGAAATAAAATTCGATCAGTTGGTAGCTTCATGCGGAAAGCGCTAAGTTTGTTCTCATAAGTGGAGCTGCAACAGCACATAATCCACTGATGGACTTTCTTTATGAAGGCTTCATGCAGGCACTAAAGACGCTGGGTGTCTTCGATTCACCAAAATAAATTGAAACGACCTGAACCGATTTGTCATAACTTGTCTGATACCCCGTCCAGAGCTTAGGATAAGAAGCTTTATGCCAAGTTTCAAGCTTTAATCCTATATCGCTTAAGATTGAGAAGGTCGTAAACTTAGGGTATGTTCGATTGGGCGCCAAAATTTAGCCTTTGTGGCTTGACTTGTTCGAAACTTCAGGCAGGTGCGCTTGTTTTGACTCATTACAATTGCGTTCCAGACATTGTCTCTCAATCGGCTACCCTTGAGACTTCCAGAAACAAAATTTTTCATCGGTAAATGGAGTTTTCAAGAAGCTCAGCGTAATTGCGGCCAAACACTTGCAACCTTTTCTAAGTGACAAATCCAAAGTTTCTGTCTGGAGTTTCAAGCAAGTCATACCTCGAAGGCTTAACTTTGGTGCATAAGTCGAATGAGTCCTTAGTCTTGTTCTGCGGCATTGGCTGACTTTCATTCATCTCAAGTATAATCATTCGCGATAATGTCCGGAAATTTCCTCCAGAGCTATGAGTACAACGTTTAGGTCTGAAGCTTTGGCCGAGTTTTGAATATAGTACAGCCCGGGATGACCACCGGACTTACCAACTACAGTATATGGAGTCCAACCCAGTACAGTATTGGATTGCTATTGTGCAAGCCTTATCCAGGATTCACTCTACTTTAACCAAGGCAGTACCTGCACAGTTATGAATGACCAGCTAACTCACAATACATTTTTTGGCTTCTGCCCCAATACTGGCCAGCTGTTTTGCACACCTCCTACAGGATAATTGGCCCGGGTAATGATTATATACTCGCTGCCTCCCGCAACACCAACTCCTTGCTGAACAATTTCTCTGCTGGTGAAGAGGTTGGAGTTTTGTTGCCCTCCGAACTGTCCAGGTTGCAGAAGAATTTCCTTACTGACAAATCGATTGCTTTCTTTCACTTGACCTTGTGACTGTTAAAGTTCCACTACCGGTTGAATTATTTCTTGACTGCAATCTAAGATTTGAGCTTGTGTCTCGCCTTGTCCACCAATGGCACTGGCTCCTTGTATAATGTCCCTTCTTATAAACTGCTTTTTTAGTTGATGTAGAGGAAGCTGAGCTCGTGATGGTCCACCTCTTTGTTGATTCACTTCCCGGGTAATGAACTGGTTGCTGTTCTGTTGAGGGCAGCTCTGGCCAGTAATTGATCTAACGTTGCCAACGACTTCCCTGATGTTGGTGCGTTGTTAAGACGCAACTTGTGGTCTACCAGGCTGTTCTGCAATCTGCTGCACAATTCCTCTACTGATGAACCGATTGTTGCCCTGCAGAGGATACCGAAGCTGTCAAACAAACGATCCAGATTGCAGTCTTTGATCGGACACATGAAACGGCACCCGTGTATTACATGGCTGGCCTGCAGGCACATATTGCCTCCTTGCAGATCATTGACACTCATAGGGTGCTGGATGCCTATGTGGTTTCTGTTTATATTTTTACGACGATAACCTATTGGTCAATGTCTCTGAAACCTTGTTGAATCTACAGTGAAAGGTTGCCTGATATTTTACAAAAGTTGTTGACCTGTGATCCGGCTGTTGCATTGGGAGCGGTAGGATATTGGTCTCTGGTTTATTTCTCAATCGAAAAAGTTCATATTTACACTGTGGGCACCTGCGCAGGTTCTTGAATGATCTTAGTGAAGAACCCGGAAGCTTCGTCGCCCACAACTCTCACATCTCGTGGGTGACTCTGGCCAACGACGCAACCACTGGCGAGCAGTATCCTTATCAGTGACATCCTGCGGTAGTACAGGCTAGAGTGATACACTAACTTTGAAACTCGGTGGAAATTAATCGAATCAACATTTACTGGCTGTTAGGGTGGCATTATGCAACTCGGAATAACTACTTCCCGTGGGTCGTATCCCTCGGCTTGAGCTTCTCCTAAACGTTATGCTACTTTTTGTCTCTAATTGCCCTTTCAAATTATACGGCAAATCCGTTATCACTGCCCATCACTCACTGAAAATAGGGCTCAAGTTTCAACTATAGGAATTTTAAAGAGATCATGTTCGTCTGACTGAGTGGCTCCGACGTTCCGGCACTCGCACCCCATAAGACGGACGGGTTCACACTTTAGTCATCGGACGCCGTCATAGCCCGTCACGCTTCCGAATGTTCTGTGGTCTTCTTGTAGTTAACAGAAGCAAACTGAGTTTCTTCATTTTAAGTTACTTGAATTTTGATAGATCCCCAGGATTTCACTGTAATGGCACTTGCTAACACCCGCTTGACAATTCGGTTAACATTTTAGAAAAAGTTTTCGGCGGACATAGGTACGCTTACAACGACATAACCAAACATTCGAACACTTTGGGCAGCCCATAGAAAGGAAAACATACAAACAAAAACAGAGTTAGCCCGGCCTTACATGAAAGCTTGCAATCCACGTGGCCTAAATAAACGTTTATCAGAATCAGTCTCATTTCATCGGAAACATTCGGTCTTTTGATGAGTCGAAATCAGTGTCTTCTCAAGCTATTTCCATTAGGAGGGATACGGAGCCCTCATTTTTGTATCCCTCAGAAGGTCGCAGTCTGCTGGCTGGGAGCCCCTGCTCTAGCTCACGTATGTACAGCTTATACAGCTATGAATTTGGGAAATAACGTGTAAAGTACTCTGTTGGAGAAATACTTAAGAGCCTATCAGAGAAATGAATATTCTTAACCTGGCTCATGTAATCTTTGCAAGTTTCTAACTACAAATAAATTCAGTTATACGGCAAGCGAACCACACCGACAGGATCGTTCCCTGTGAAAGCTGATCACTGACAAACTGCAGATTAGAGTATGAGAGAAAGTAAAGTTGAAGTTTAGAGTTATCGGTATTATATATTATTATCATTAAAATTACACGCCAGGGCCTCTACCGACAAGTAATGTAACCCAAATGAAGTTTTATGCAATGCTAGAAAATCCGAAACGCTGCTAAGCAAGGCCCTTCAAAAAGCCAATAACAGCTGATTTGAACGCAATGCAGAACCACACGGCCGAACGCGAATCCCAGCAACGAATTCCATGTCAGTATGGACCAGGGTAAAAGTCACCAACGGAATTGAGACGAGCTCGGCTCATAATATTCTACAACATGAAAGGAAAAGTACCAGCCGCAGCACGTGTATTTTCCCAATAGATCTATTGAGAGCAAGGGCAAAAGAATGCAACTAGTGTTTTTCATGCTGTATACCTTACAAGATATACAGATTTAAGCCACTCTTTGTCTCCAGTGACCTTGACACACGTTTTATTGATTGGTCAAAGAATATCACTGCATGAAAATTCACCAAAATAGGTGCATTGGAGCTATTCATTTCTGACGACATTCATTTCCATCAGACTGAAACGCTTTGCGTAATTGACGATCATTATCAGTAGACTCATTCTAAAGTTTCTGCTAAGATATCATACAGTAAACGTAATTCTGAACAAATTTGAACAATTTCTCTTTATTAAGTAAAATGTTTGTTGCAAAAACAAAACCACATGTTCAGACAACAGGGAACCCTCAGGAGATACTCGGACAACGTTAACATGATTTGCCAATTGCAGTAAATCCATTTCTGCAAAATGGCTAGGTTTCTTTCCTAAAATTATACAAGGTTTTAGTTTATTTTGGTTAAGCATGTATTTACAGTGATGAACGCTTTCATCGGCGAACAAGTAATATTCAAATTTGCTTGATTTGCAGAAAAAGCTTCAGTACATGTTCTTTACGAAAGTTTTGTACCATAGTTTTGCCAGCCACCAACAACTTGTGTTTTTGTACATTCAGTTCATTGACGGAAGTGCCACTATAGCATTTAGCGTTTAGAATTTTAAGCTTAAATCGTATTAAATAGAAAAGTCAACTGAAAATTAGAGTTCAAGCTATTTCAACGAGATCCATAAGCAAAATAAGTCATTTCCCGTTCAGAAATTCAAATTGTTCTGTATGAAACCTCGTAAAGTATTGATAATCGTACAGTTTTTTGGCTAAAGAAAACACCAAAAGCTACAAAAATAGGTAAGCACTCTTACCTGTTCCTCAGACTTCCTCTCAGTTACCTTAGAGCAGCAACTTCTGACAACTGCAGATACTAACTTTAGTCCTCTAACTTGATGCCGCCTGAGACTTATCGCTGTTTCCATATATCTGTGCTCACATCACTGGCTCCTGGCTCCCCCCCCCCCNACCCAAAACGAATGGGCCCCACGTGGGCCGCACGTGGTAGCGCTCCCTTGGTAGAAGCTTGAACTTCCACCCTTACCCAGGCAATTTCTGCAACTTGTCCCAAAGTGGTGACTACCTCGTGTTTATGAGGCCCACGTGGCTATTATTAAGAAGCGTATGTCACGTGTCTGCCACATGATAGCCACTAAACAGGATGAAAAAAGCATGGTTTTACTTTATTTTAAGAATTTATTCCAGCACAGTAAATTACAAACAGAACCACATGAAGTCCACGGGGTTTCCATGTTCCCCCCTCTCCCTTAAATCCTTGAAATGAGATTTGGGGGGGTGAAGAAAAAAAAAGGAAAGTCAGTGCCAAGAGCGAATATCAGAATCCCTCGTTGTCCACCACCACTACCGGATAATCCTGGAACGTTCCAATGAAGTTCCACATCGTTGCTGCATTAAGCCTGGCGCCCACTTCGCGACTTTCGTTGTTTCTAGCAACCTAGCGCCAACTCAACTAATCCGACTGTGCAGTCGTGGCCGCGACTTCAGCATGACGTCTACGAGGATCGTACTCTAGTTATATAATTATTAAAGTATCAATCATAGTAGATTTAAACTGCTCATCATTAGGAACGGAAGTTGAAGGTTCACTATTAGCACTTGCCATGATGTAAAAACTGCTGTAGTGGCTGAAATTTTAAGCAACTCGTATTATAACTGAATTTTGTGCCTGCAGAAGCAGTGTCGCGGGAGCGTAAACTAATTTTAGCTCTAGGCTGCTAGCGACAAGAACAGTCGTTAAGTGGGCACCTGGCGTTAAATTTGCTCTCATCCTTCACTGTCGTACTCTATAAAACATTTTAGTCCACTCGCCTACCGAGAACTACCGCAGCTTATAATATGTTTTTTTTTTTTACAATTTAATTTAGCTTAAAACACACGTTATGCTTCATGTAAAAAATTAACTTAAAAAATGTCTACGATCTCCAAGCATAGGGTTTGGTATGTAATCTTAGAACGTAGAGCATCATACTTGGCTTGAGAAAAACTACCTTTCCCTCACGTTTCCGTTAACAGTTAGTCAAATTAAAAAAAAAATACAAGGTGAATAAGTAAAGAGAAACCATTTCAGATTTACAAATTTATTACCAAATTTTAAATTAATACTTACGTATGCATGATCTTATAAGAAAATTGCTTCTCTGAATTAATTGAATTACTCCATCTGTACCAGATACTTGGAACATACATTTCTCTAGGATTTCACTCCCCAATACACAGTATAAATAGAGTGTATGTTCGGCCCACTTTGGCTCAAGAGGTTTTGTTATGCATTAGCCCAAACTGGTAACTTCCAATTAGCGTTTACGTCGTTTTTTCCTTTAAATTGGCCGACAGTGGGGACAATATGCTGTTTTCAGCTGGGTCTCTTTACGGTTTCAATACGCAACATTCATATGAGAAACGCGACAGTAACGCCTCCTCACAGCCACATGCACGAGTTCCAGCTAAAGAAGTGTTCGTCACAACCTTGCGGCAGTTTACAAAAGAAAGTGAAAAGTGTCAACAAATATCTGCAGGAGCTGCGGATGGCGACAATTGCACAACTCTGGTAAGTCATTCATGTACTGATTACAACTATAAACAGAAACAGCTGAAACTATTGGGTTGCATTTGGATAGGCCGTTGGAATATTCAGAGTAAGAAAAATAACATTACTTTCAATGTAAATTCCAGAGAATGGTGTCTAGAGATACTGTCAGTCGAAAGAGGGCTAAGCCCTTTCTATATACCGGATCGCAATTACTCAATTTTATAAGGCAACGCATTCGACTTACAAAAAGATGAAAGTGAATTGCATTGCTTGCGTATTATCTTTCACGCTCATAGTTATCATTCGAATATGGAGGATGCAATGTACGCACGCACAGTGCTTGAGGAAACGTCTTATCGTTTTTTGAAGAGGATAGTAGGCTAACTACAAAGAGGTGGCAGAAAATTCTTTCAGATGTTAGCTCTAAACGTAACGCACAAAGTTTTTTCTTAAAAGCAAACAACGCTAGTATCTACTGCAGTGACATTGTTCATGAACGTGTCAAAGCAAAGGCGCTGGCTAAGTGAAGCAAGCAGCTGAATTAGAAATTACACGTTGTAGTCTATCCCAATACCGGTCGGCTGTTGTGGAGACCTCCTGCAGGATACGGCCTACTTTGGCCGGGGTAGTGACTGGATACTCGCTGACCTCCCGCAACTCCATGCTGAACAGCTTCTCTGCTGATGAAACGGTTGGAACTTTGTTGCCCTCCAAATTGTCCAGGTTGCGGAACAAATTCCCTACTGACCTGACTCTGAGACTGCCCTGGTCCGACTCCTTGTTGGATAATTTCTTGGCTGTAATATTGGCCGCCTCCTTGGATCTGAGTTTGTCTTTGACCATGTCCAGAAATTGGCCCGCTTCCTTGCTGGAAGATTTCCGCACTTAAAAATTGATTATTCCCTTGTTGTGCGGCTCCGCCTCCTTGTTGAATCACCTCTCGGCTAACAAACTGGTTGTTGTTCCTTTGAGGGTAGTTTTGACCCGCGAATGATCCGAAGTTATTAACAATCTCCCCGCTATTCGCGTTGTGCCGAGACCCAACTTGAGATCCAACTTGCTGAGCTGCATTATGGTGCACAATTTCTTGGCTGATAAACCGATTGTTCCCTTGTTGCGGAAACTGACCAAATTCCTGGCTTGCAAATCTGTTTGACTCTTGGTGCCCGGACCCTCGGGATGGCAACTGTGCACCAAACGGCTGACCTGCAAACACATTAGCTCCTTGCTGACCAAATCGTCTGTGCTGTTGCTGGGTACCCGTACGGTCTCTAAAGATATTTTGTGTACGACGAATCCCTGGAGAGACTCCATGTCCTTGCGGCCCCCCACGAACAGCGCTTCCGAAGTCTTTCCCAAGTTTTTGTAAAACTTGTGTGCTTGCAACACGACTCCCGCCAAGGGAGCTGTAAACAACGGGAGTAAGTTCTTGTTCACTCTCGAAAAACTTCTCATTTACACTGTAGACGCGTCCATTCGGCTCTTCAGGTTCTGGGATGATCTTCGTGAATATTCCTGAAGCTTCGTCGCCCACAACTCTTACGTGTACTGAGTGACTCTGGCCGGCCAGCCAAGCGATGGAGAGCAGAACCCATATCGGTGACATCCTGCAGAAGTAAATGATAGAATTACGCATTTATTTTAAATTAAAAATTTTAATCTTAGGTACAAACTAATATTCATTGAAACAGAATTAAGCGAATAGTAAACACTTGGTTTCATTGTTAGCTCTGGGATCTAGTCATAAGCAGGCAGTTTGTGGTTCAATTTTACTCTTGCACCGCTACTTTCTGTCACTGAAATTCAGGTCAAAGTATAAATATATTTTTATCGACAGTTCGTTACAACGGTTGCATTAGCTAGGCTCATTTTCTTAGGTGGTAGATGAAACGTGAATCATATGAGTGAATGGTGAGTGATTGTTATGAAAAAAATTGTGTACATTTTATCCACTTGACTTTCATGATTCTCTACCATTATCACCCGTGAACGAAGAAAGAGAGAGGTGATAATGTTTTGGTTGAAGATTTAAGTTTATATATATGTTTGTGTGTATATAGTGTATGGCCTGATAGAGGTACATCCCCTTCCGAGAACCTTGGGTTAGGTGTGCAAGGACTGGTTCTCCTATTATTCTATATGTTTTAACGGGTTCACAGTCCTGGGAAGCCATTAGAACACTAAGCGAACCAGTCCTGGAGGACCTAACCTCTGTTCTCGGAGGTAAACATTCATTGGAAGGAGGCTGGTACTACGGGTGGTTGGTCAAGTACGATGGTGGCAGCACACAAAGTTTTTACTATCGAGAAGTTGGCGTGCGCGAACGTAGATTTGCTTTTCCTTCAAAATGAGACAATTTTTTAATAAATCTACGGATTTTTTAACACGTTTTTCACTGTTTGAAGTTGAAATACCGTTAGGTGGCCAAGATTCTTGGTACCTCTATCGAGACATTAGCCACCTAACAGGCCGTTTATAAAGATTC
>LQNS02278091.1:47995543-48017770 GCA_001587735.2 Parhyale hawaiensis | reverse complement strand
TAGGCAATGCCGCTCTCCGATTGGATAAGCCACTCAGCCAGTTTAAGGGAAAAGTTTACTCGCAACGCTCCCGTAGGATAAATAGATAGGGTGCACTCCTCTCTATTAGAACCTCCTTGGTTGAATCTTTACGCTGCGCAGACGCCTTTTTATATTGAATTTACATCGCAGCCAAATTTCGAAGCTGGAGGTTCAACAATCAGTTTGTATCCACAATACGGCGAGCCCTGGGCATTTCCAGTGAATTCTCTTGACTGAACTATATTTTCTTAAGGCAGCTTAACGAATTTTTTTATCAATTCCAAACTGATATTCACGCCTTATCATGCTGGGGGGATATTTTATAAAACTCATGGTTGTACAGTACAACATTACTAATGGAAGATCAGGCCTGCAGGGATGAGACCAATAATACAGCAAAACCAATACTCGGAACCGGAACAATAAAAAGCTCAATCACAAAATTTTTGCCGTAACTTTTGACGGCTGGGCCCTCTAGTTTCAATCTAAATTTTCAGCTAATTACTAAAGCTAAATAATTCATTCCATTGGTTGTGAATCGTGGAATAAAGAATAATTAAACATTCCCATTAATTTCTACCGTTGGCTAATATCTTTGCAAAATTTAAAAAATACCATTTGTTGTAGCTTGGATTGCTGCATGACTGCATTGGAACTGCTTCACACTAAATAATGCCTTCATAAACAGAAAAATGCTTTCTTTATACACATAAATAACGGGTCTGGGTCAAAATCCCGACAGCCAAAATCCCGACAGCCATAATCCTGACGGCCATAATCCCGACAGCCAAAATCCCGACAGCCATAATCCCGACAGCTATAATCCCGACAACCACATTCTTGGCTGTCAATGTAATGATTTTTTTTAATGTACAGGCGCAGTTTGTATATTATGCAATGCATAAATTTTAATACATAAGCGCTATGTATATAATACATGGCGCTGGTTCCTTAACACGGTTTCAGTAACATTTCATGTAAAGCCAGTGTCTGCGCCTGTGTCTGTCTGCCCGCCCCTCGGGGGCATAGTGAGGACCATAAGGTTTAGTTAGATAGGTTTATCCATCCTATGTTATGAGATGCAGCGACCCTAGGGGACAATACAGGTTACCTTAGCCACTAGCTAGGCCTTCGGGCCTATCGTGACAACTTTCTTTCCTTCCTATTTCATACTTCTGCAGATCTTACTTCCTCTTCCTTCACGACTTGCTGTTCCCATGCGCGTTGATCTTGTGTGGNAACTATTTAACTGAATATCTAACTAACGTTCATTTCAGACTAAATAGCCATTGAATTGGAGGAAATTTATGAAGTGATCCACTCTCAAAAAGGAAGAGAGAAGATAAACGTACGTGGATACCTGATATCATGGTGAAAGATAAAAACAGAAAGGAGACACACTACTGGTAGTGCAAATTTCGATAGTTAAACAATTGCAGAGGCAGAGCTGTTACCGAAATTGTGAATGGAAAACATCTTCTGACAAAATTCGGCGAGCACATTCATGCTCCTTGTGCAAGTGCTGCTAGTGTTGCAAATGTACGAACGAAATAAAACTACCAGCAAAAACCACCAGAGATCAACCAATTCAACTTATTCTATCCAGCACCACCTCTGCACCTCCGAGTATTGTACCCTATTTGCCTCCCAGAGACGCTCTAAGAAAGACCAGATTTTGACACATGTTCTTCATCAGATGTTTTAGATTATCTTCAAGGAATTGCCCACAACTGGCATTTGGCCTTTTTTTAGATTTTAACTCCTCTTCATGAAGCACTTATGTTTTCAATAAATAATGATAAATATTACTTCATTAATTTAGATACCTGTCTTGGCACACCTGTTCTCTACCAGAATATTTCTTGACATTTGTTCATCATCAAACTTCTGGCTGCCGGAATTGTGGACGTCAGGATTGTAGCTGTCGGGATTCTGGTTGTCGGGATTCTGGCTGTCGGGATTCTGGCTGTCGGGATTATGGCTGTCGGGATTATGGCTGTCGGGATTCTGTCCAGGTCCCATAAATAACACCTGATAGATAGTGATAGACATCGCCAGACTTATTTATGTTCGACTAAGCTGTCGTACAGGTCAAGTAATAGTGCCTTAATCTGGTCAAAAATCTGTAAATGCAGCGGAGCTATCACAGTGAGACCGGTATCCAAGATATACAATTCAAATTTTCCATACATGAACTAGAGCACTCTGAGAGCGCATACCTAAGCCAAGCGAGGCAACGGTAACGCAAAATTCAAACTGGCTTTGAAACCATGATTTTCTTTGTATGAACTCCAAAATGACGCCTTTTGATAGTAGTAACAATTTATGTAATTTTCTAGAAGAACCGTTCATAACTTTTCGAGTTATGCTGCTAACAAACATTGTAACAAACATAAGTCAAAAATGCAAACGAATCAACCTATTTGCACTATAATTTAAGGATTTATGTCTTTTAGCATTTCTCAAAACTCCTGTTTATTTCATAAAGATCCATTCAAAACTTTTTGAGTCATTGGCAAACAAACATTATGACAAACATATGTCAAACATACAAACGAATCGATAGATCTGCACCAGAATTTGATAATTTATGTCTTTTAACATTACTAACAACTCCTGTAATTTTTTTGAAGATCCATTTGTTATTTTTTTAGTTATAGTGCTAACAAGTATAAACTTAAAAATAGTGACAAACGAACGAACCAACGGATTATTACCAAAATTTTGTCATTTGCTCTTCGTTATATACTAAACAACTCACATAAATTTCTTAAAAATCCGTCCATAACTTTTTGAGCGAGGGCATTGACAAAAATAAGGCAGGCAAACAAACAAGTGGATGGATGGATCTTCACCAAAAGTTAATTATCTGTTCCTGTTCCCATACTTAACAATCCATGCTAATTTCGTCAAAATCCGTCCATAGCTTTTTGAGTTTTCTTGATAACAGACAGACAGACAGACAGACAGACAGACAGACAGACTAACAGACAAAAGGACAGACAAACAAACCCAACGAAAACATAACCTCTTTGGCGGAGCCAACAAGTACCTGCCTTGATCGATCATGCTTCATCTAGAGAACGTCTTATTTTGAATTAATTTTATGAAACATTGCTTAGTTTGGAACATTGGATGCATATACGATGTACAAAATATCTCGAATTTCATTCGGAACTTCTCCTGAATATGATTCACGGCTGAATCAGAAACTTGAACGATGAAAGAAATAAATTACTGTTTGTGAAATGTCATTAGTTGTAGCGCTTATTATTCTGATCATTTTAAACCATGTTTTTCAAGAAACCAATTCACCGAAAAATTTACCTACTTTGGTGTCACACTTCCTGATTCAAGATACTCTCCCACCCTTACCCGTCCAGTCAATTTGGGTGTGTGTTTTTTTTTTTTTCATTTTCAAGTTTGTTACCAGAGCGAGAATCAGAAATGGAGAGACCGCAAAGCGAGGTGCAGGAAATGCTCAAGCCCGGCTTACAGATGCTGTGAAAATAAGCGACGAGGAAGAAGATGCCCTAGTGGAACTGACCCCACTGATGGGAAAAAGTAATTTCCGATGTCCTACGAAAGCACCCACCAGGTGAGGTACTTACCGAAACGTTCAATATCCAGATCACCAGGCCGTCATGACATTGCCACCCTTGATGGCTTACGCTGGCTTAATGATGAGGTTGTTAAGTTCTATGTAGATAAATCTCAATGTGGAACGGGAAAATATGACATTTATCATTCAGTACACGCCTTCATCACATTCTTCTATTCCATGCTTGTCAAAATGGAAATCTCCGACCGTGAAAGATGTACTGAAAACTTGGACAGATTCCAATATGGCAGGTGGCTGTCTGCTGGCACCTGCGAGTTGCTGTGACCTCCGGCCACTTGCATCCATCTGCTGCCGCCTGCAGCCAATTGCATCCATCTACCGTCACTTGTATATACCGGCGGCCATATGCATCCACCTGGTGCTGCCACTTCAGCTACTTGTGCCAGATGCAGTCACTCAAGCCACCTGAGGACCCTTTCGGCCACTTATGCCACTAGCAGCCACTTTCGGCCTCTTGCCCGCCTGCGGCGACCTGTACTATTCATCTCCTGTCAAATGTGGCCGCTTTCTGCAACTAGCCCACGCCACCACTTGCATCCAGTTTATTTTACCAAGTCAATAAATCTTGCCATGAATTTGACCAGTTGGCCCTTAGTTAGTACTTCCAATACCACACAACTCATCTTAATTAAAAGTTCACTGCAACAGATTCGTGTCATATAGCGCAAGTGAAACATAGATTTCGTCACCCTTTAGAAGGTAAGAATATACTTTTCTCATCATTATAGTTGTGAACTCAGTCATAAATATGAATCTGGTACAGTGAATAGACTGACAATCTCACTATGACCAATATATGATGTATCACCGCTGTCAAAAATCCACTATTCCCATGTCTGCGGACAGAAATATGAGTCCCACCTTAGTACATTTTTACTACAAGTAGTGTAATGGGATAATGGACTTGATTTCGGCACCGAAATATACGAGCTACCATTGTCAAAATACGATGATTTAAACTCTGCATTTACTACCTCGTTAATGAAATACGTTTCAGATCCCCTTTTTTGTTTCTTGCAACAAGTAGTTGCCTATAACAGCATTTATACCAGTGAAGAGTCAGTGTGATGGCACCATCTTCTGGGTACAATGCAGCGTGCGCCCAGCACAGCAACTTCCTCCTCTGCGACTGTGCAGAACAGAAATGCTATTAATTTTATGTTTTTAGGTGGCACAGGAAGCAGGTTGGCAGGACTATATAAGCTATGAGGCGGACCCTCCTGAGCTTAAAAGCCCGCAGCCTTTGCGAGTGAGCTGCTGGTTCCGTCTGCTGAGGAGCAGCACAGCATTTGTTGTCCCTTAATTGTGTACTGTTGAAGAAATTACCTTGCTTAGAAAGTGCCCTTCTGAGGAGACCAAATAGTGACCAACATCAGGTAAGAACTACGCATTAGTTCTAAGTGATGTAATCGCAAAGAGACATGGATTTCATTTTAGGGCGTGTGGGCAGATATTTAGAAAGCGTTCTGCGACATGACTGCTAATTACAGTCTATCTTGCATATGTTTGCTAAAACTCTGCTGTAGCACGTGGTAAAATATGGTTATGGATAATCTATTAAGCGGTTAAACTACAAAAGTAAGTAGCACACTTCAACCACGCATAAGCAATACATTACTAACAAAACATGCCTTGAAATTACTGCTGAAAATGCACTATTGTGTCATAGCACTATTCAGTAAAACACTTAACCTCAAGAAACACTGCAATAAAACGACTTAATTATACTTAGAAAATGGCTGATAATATAACTTTACTATTTGTTGCAAAATAATTTGTAATCATTTTCAGAACTACAGCGTAGTAAATGCTTAGTTTCATTCCACCCCTAAGGAATACTCCAGGAGAATCTTGCAAAGCATCTCAGGACTGCCTTCTAAAATTTGCGCCAGCGGTTGCTACAGGCGCTATGGCGCTCCAGAAAGGATATTTTGCTGTCCGGATTGTAACGAGAGTAGAGCATTAGTTTTTATCACCCGCAAACAAAGTGAGAGAGGTGATAACGTTCTCGTTGAAGATTTAAGTATACATATGTATATAGAACATTGTCTGTCCACCCAATAAGTGGTTGAAGGAGTTGAACAATGTTCATAATTTTTTGTAGGGAGTTTGGCGGGTTGCCCTAAATGTGACCCATGGCAAAAAACTAGGCCTAGCTGGCCATCAAAAATAAAGGCGTTGTATTTTCTCCACCGCGGTGGATTTGCCTACACCGCAGCAAATTGTCTGGAGCACGAGGCGTTCTATTTTTTCCCTATTTTATTATTGAAGAGCCTGGTATATTATATTCACTAGCTTTATGCCTCCGCTTCCCTCGGGTGATGGTCTGACGCCACGAGGCGTTCTATTTTTATTATTAAGTAGAAGTTGAAGCCTGTAGACATGATTGCGTTGTTGGAGAGCACCCACTGCCACGTGTAAGAAGAGTGAAGACGTTTATAGGTCACAAATGCTTTTCTGTAGTTTTTATGGTAGGGTACGGTAGCATTTCATTGAAATTCTAGTACTTTAAAGTTGAATAAAGCAAAAAGTGAGAGACCGCCAAGACTATTGCAGAGCAAAAATGTTGACTGACAAATTGTCGATTAAAAACTGAAGAATAGGTTGGAGTCCAGGTGCAATTGAGAAAAGCATGCTTAAAAGGCGTGTCCCATTTCTTTTTCCTTAGCTTTTCTATTAAATGGAACGAGCTAAGATCCGTGATAAAACATGGAATTAGCCTAAAAGACAGAGTCTTCCTTATTAGAGAAGAGCCAGGAGAAGACAAGCGGGAAACAATCTCGGATAAGAGATGATCGATGATTGACCGGAAGTTATTGGTGCTGCCATTAAAGAGAAGTTGCGTAGAAACAGTGATGTGTAGTAGGTACCCTGGAGAACTTAAATAATATGTTAGCATCGCAAATGGTGCAATAAATTAATTAAATAATATACTGTAAGAATGAATATACTGTATGAAAGTATAAACTTCGAAGTTTCAACTTTTTGATCCGATAAATATGTTTTAGAATAAAATGTATTCAATGAGAAGCGCTAAGGCTTTAAGCGCAAAGCAAACCCGTTCTCGAACCATTAATTAAGAGTTAGACCGAGGTCGTAGCCCTCTGTGGCTCCTGAGGACGTCGTTGCTATGCAGTTCGGCTGGTAAAGGTCAAAGTCGCAGCAAGGACATGGCGGCTTGTGGAGCGTAGCGCTCCTTTCATATAGCCTCTAAGTCTGAAGTGTAAGCTGATCAGTGCGATAGAGAACAGGTTGCCGACCGCTACTGCGGATTGTGCGTGGCGGTTTCTAACTGGAATGTTACGATTTCGGTTTGTCTACTGGATACTTTAGAACAGGGTGATCGAGTAAACTAACTGACTCAGGAGCCACGGGGACTTCTAATTATTGACACGCGGGCCGGACCCTCGTTTGATGCATGTATATAAAATATAAACAGAAAATAGAAATGCACTGTTAATAACTACAATCACTTTAGCGGGAACATATTTGCTGCTTATATGTAAGTTTTTAGTAAATTTTATAATAACCGCTTGAAAAGGGTTAAGACATCGAAGAACCCAAAATATTCTGCGGACTGGATTAAAAACAGAGCTGGGCATAGATACTCAAAAATGTATCTAGATACTAGATACTAGATACACCCTTAAAATGTATCTAGATACAGATACTAGATACAATTTTACAAATGTATCTAGGTACAGATACTAGATACTTAAAAGTATATATAGATACAATTCTAGATACTTAGATACTTTTATTTTTACAACTGAATTTAATAGTTTTACTAGTTCATATGGTTAAAAATCATGTAATTCAGGTGGATACAATTCTCTTCCTTTATATACTGTTGCATAGTAGATTAGTAATTACAATAATAATGACTGTTGCACATTTACTTCCGGCAAAGAGGCTAAATAGTTGATCACATTTGTTTGTGATAAAATATCATGTCTCTAAAGGAGATGGGAAATTAGATAGGCGGCAGTAGACGAACCAAAAGGCCCATTCCCAAGCCCCAAAAGGCCCATTCCCAAAGACCGGAAATGTCATTGAAGTTTCATAGTTAATTGGTATATTGACTTTTTTGCAATAACATTCAAATGCAAAGTATAATTTAGGCCGTATATTTTGGTGGATGTTACCCCAATTCCAAGCAAATCTTTAATAAACAAAATAAAAGAAGGCTTCTAAAAAATTAATAAATGACACAAGTTTTTTCCGTCGAAGTATTTAATCCCAGTAAGAAAGTTGGAATACAGGTAAACAAACTAAAACAGTGTTGAAAAAAAAATATAAACCATTCCGTACATTAAGGCTATCACATCTGATAAATATGGCTGAAGGGGGTTTTACTCATAGTCACAAAAATCATTTCATTTCAAAATTATGAGCCTTTCAAACATTGCATCTGAAAGAGAGGCTCTTGGGGGTGCCAGGGTTAAACCTCCAAGTGAAAAAAGTCTCTCTACAGGTGCAGACGAAGGTAACGTGGTGTTGTATTTGAGGAATACATTTTTAACAGGCTCGTGATGCTTTAAGATTTCTAAATCAAATTTAGAATCCTGCAAAAATGATAATAGTATCATTTCAAATGAAGTACGAGTCCTTTTTCGCTTGGAGAACTGGTATAATTCATTATGATCAGATGATGCACTATTCTCTCCTGAATGAATAATTTAATATTATCTAAAAAGCATCTAAAAAAGTATCTAGATACAGACAAAAAGTATCTAGATACTACATTTAGATACAACATTTGAAAAGTATCTAGATACAGCATTTAGATACAAAAAAGTATCTAGATACTGCCCAGCTCTGATTAAAAACTATCGGGCCGGATGTGGCCAGCGCGCGGTAGTTCGCCCACCCCTGCCTTAGAAACTTTCTTAATAACAGAAGAGATGCCGGTAACTGTGAACTGCTATATATAGCGTTGCGTGGCTTTGAAGAAAAGATTATCGACCCTATAGCTGGGCCGTGCCTACGGCTGTCGATATCCAGGATTCGTGACTAACCATTTGATGGTTTAGAATTGTTTACTTATCTAGCACACATAACTAGGGCGTGACGCTGCTCAAGAAAAGGAGTTACTGCCCATAACTGCGCATTGCATTAAGCTGTCTCTATAACTCGGATCTTATCATTTGTGGTTATAATATTGATGACTTAGTATTTCTTTAATAATGTTAGAGATAAAATTGTGAACAAGGAGCTAAGCAATGCAGAAAAAGGCTGGTTGCAGGCCACGTGGGCTGTAGAAATGATTTCTTCTATCTTGGACCGAACGTATAACTTGATTCTGCGTTTTTTAAGTTAGATATTACGTAGTAGTAGCATAATATTATTGTTATTATTAGAGTTGTTGTTATTATTATTACAATACACTAGGCTGGCAACGTAAAAACGGAGGAAATTCCATAAGCTTGTCAACTCCCACGCAACCAACCCAGCAAAAGAAGAAAAAAAGGGATGATTAAAAATCACAGAATCACTTCGTTTACAAGGTGTTTGAAACTGCCAATACCAGCACCAAGAAAGGCCGAGCCATTAAGATTATTCCAAATATGTACACTTGGTGAAACAAACGAGCGAGAATACTGGCTTGTACGACATCGGTCCGGCTCTAAGACAAACAAACTCATGTCGAGCACCAGTACGCCGAGTAAGCCGCTACAGAGTAAATGGCTCCGTGTAGTGTACCGGCATATAGGACACTAGGCGACTGGTTACGGCCTTAAGATGGTACCTACTTATTCTAACTTTCTTGTCCTGCAGCTTTTTTGTTAAATTATTTTTGTGGTCATCGCGTGAGGTAACAAGCCAAAAAATTTCAGCCATGACCTTCTTAGCGGAAAGAGCCTTGCAATAAGTGTCAACCCATACTGGGAAGATGCAGCCCTTCGTCTGCTGATCGTAAAGCCCACACCATATATGGGTTAGAACTCAGAACCGCTGGTCGTAAAGCGTAAAATTAGGGCAGTCCTGCAAAGCCGAATGCACTATAAATAAAAAATTTGCGGCTTTAGAATAGCACTCAGATTACCACCAAAGCTCTTATTATTTGCAGAATTCAGTTTATTTCCGCTAACCATATCTACTGAGAATAATAACCGCCAATATTAGATAAAGAAACCAAGAGCCACGACAATAGGCTATATGATAGTGCACTAAGGAAACAGCTTGTATTGAACAAAGTACATTGAAGTTAATATTTTTTCCACAGGTCCAGGATGAGGTTGTCACTGCTGCTGACGGTCACGGCCGGCTTGGCCAGTCAGAGCGTCGCCTCGGTTGTAAAAGTCTCCGGGGACGAGTCGTCAGGAATATTCACCAAGGTGATCGCCAGTCCTCCATCGGCCGCCTACACCTTCCCCTCCAGCAGCAGCCCTGATGGAGCCGCACGTAGCACAGGGGCAGTGGTCTACAGTTCTGCTGATTCTACGGGGGTCTACAGTTCGGGTGTAGGGTCTGTTGGGCCCACGTTCTACTCAGCGCAGCCTCACCGCCGAAGGCCTGGGTAATACATACATCTTCGTTGTTTATAATTTCGTTTAAATCTCCGATCACGTATATTCCTATCCACGTTTCAAGGTTTCCGTCTTCGTCTGACCAAAGCCTCCAAGTCCATTTGGAAGAAAAATGACCATGGTAAAGTCCACTTTATACGCGTATAATAGTCATGATAGGGTTAGCACACTATTGATAACCTGGGATTTTGCGTGGTACATATCTTATGCAGTATATTTTGAAGCGAAGATTAAGATATGTCGCCCCATCCTACTCTTGCCAAAACTCTTTTGGAAGTGAACTTATTTACCACGCCCCTTTCATGGCTCCACCAATGGTATAAACATGTTTTACTGAGCAAATATTCAATAAAGAATCATTGTAAAAAGCATTCACAGCTAGTTACCAGAGGGGACATAACGTCATTGATTTTAAAGAATCTGTGTATTTTATTATATGTACATTTCGGTACATACCGTATCTTCGTAGTTCTATATATTCTATCGTACAATACAGTATGATAAACCGATATTCATCATCCACAACTAATATCTTCTTATTTTGAATTTTTTTCTTTGAAAATCAGACTACCAATCGAAGTAACTCACCCTACAGCACATCGACAAAAACCAGACTTTACAAATGTTCTAGCGATGCTTTTGCTGCAAATATTAAATTTCATATTGCGCCTCAAGGTAAGTACGCGCAATTTGTGCTTTATAGCTATCGCCACAGCAAACACGCTTGCACTTTAGCCCAAATTGTTCGACGTTGTTTCCCCAAGTAGAAGCTACGCAGTATGAAATATCACATGACAATTTTTATCCATGACTGTACTGTACTTCCACTTAGATATCTAATGTTTCATTCCACCAAAGTAGAAAAATAATTTTTTTAAGAGGAATATTTTTGCTGTTGGAACAGTGAGAAGCGACTACAGAAGTTAAAAAAAGTGTTTTGAAAGTAAAATTTTCAAGTATTATCTTACTGAAAAAATTATTCTAGACTAGTGTAGCTCTCTTAAGATAATATAACCGAAATAAGTGATATTCGGTCACAGTTTTATAATTTTAACAATGTTGAACGAAAGATTTCCAAACGATAATATCTTGCGTTATATTGTAACTGCGATAAGCATTTTCATCATTTCAGCGTTGGAGGAGTAGTGGTGGATATAGTCGACAACCTCATCCATGGCTCATCCGGCCATCACGGACATCACGGCCATGGGCATCATGGCCACCAAGGCCATTATCCTGGACGTCCTGGCTCTTATCCTGGACGTCCTGGCTCTTATCCTGGACGTCCTGGCTCTTATCCTGGACGTCCTGGCTCCTACCCTGGGTCTTATCCCGGATATCCTGGACAGTACCCTGGACAGTACCCTGGACAGTACCCTGGACAGTACCCTGGACAGTACCCTGGACAGTATCCTGGACAGTACCCTGGACAGTACCCTGGACAGTATCCTGGACAGTACCCTGGACAGTATCCTGGACAGTACCCCGGAAAGTATCCTGGCCGCCGACCAGGAAAACATCCTGGAAGATGTAAGTAAACCAGTCCCCTACCTTATCAAAACAATTAACTTATAGTGTTGTGTTTTCTTATTATTTGTTGATTTATCATTATAACAGCTAATGCTATTGAGTACACCACAGCACTACAAATACAATCATAAATAAGCACTAATAGGCTATGAGGTAAATGCACAAAAAAATCAGTTTACAAATATGTTACAGTTACAACTCATGCCCATATTACATTCGCATTTGCAATTAAACTGTGCTCGCAGACGAGGCCAGAATAAAACACTAAAATAGAGACAGTTGCTTATTATTTTTCATTAGTTCATTTGCTTATCTGGTCATTTTCAGGCAAGGCTGGATATTTTTTGCGCACCCTAGCTATGCTCAGGGTACCGAAAACAGCAATGACATTGCAGAGTCGGACCGAAAATTGATTCGACTGTTTTTGCCCTCCTAATTTTTGACTTCATGGAACAGTTCTGGCAAAGCTTTTCTTGATTGAAACTGATCTTATTTATATCTATCGATATTTTAATTCTTGGATCAAAAGTTTGAGCTCAAAAAACTTTTCAAAGAAAAGTGACGATTAAAAGTATGAACACTGACATATTGATGTACATTTTTTCCACAGTTGGTTTTGGAAATCAAGGACCATGCTCTGGTTTAACAGTAGCATTCCCCGAGGCGCGAAAGGAAATATTTCCATACTAGTGTCCCGAGCCGTCATTGTAAATGACGGCATATTGGGTTATTCATGACTGGTGCACGTGTGCGATAAATGACGGCAGTAAGTTAGCCCTTCAGGAAAAGCCCCGCTGGCTTCCTCATTTTCCCCTATCTAATACTGAAGAAAAGATTCCAAGGTACTCAACTTTTTTTTTTCGCCTTTTGAAATCTGAATTTTCTCCTATCTTATTAGTTGTATTTTTCCCCTACCTAATACTGAAGAAAAAGATTGCAAGGTACCCCACTTTTTTTTTCGCCGAAAAAAAATTGCAAGGTCCCCCGCCGAAAAAAAAATTGCAAGGTACCCACTTTTTTTTTACATTTTGAAATCTGAATTTTCTCCTATCTTATTCCCATAGAGCGTGACAGGAAAGATATAAATATATATATAAATAAATAAATAAAAACACGACGTGAATTATTATATAGTAGATGTCCTAATGGTGTTATTTTTAACCATTGAATATGCTTGTCAAAAATGATGCATTTGAAACCTGGTGCAGCTGGCATACTCAATTCAAATAGCTTTATAATAGTAACTTAGCAGCTGTCAACAATCACTGCCCATTAACTTGAAATGCAGCTTATGAATAGATTTTTCTCTAGTTTATTTGCTTTTTTAGTTACGGTTTGGGGGAAAAGTGTTTTACTTAATGTGAAAACTGCACTGCAGCACCAGAGTTTTGTACAAGAAATATGCAAGTCATTCATGAACTTTAGGATAAGTTCTAACCTTACCATGCCGCTAAATATCCTGGTGCCGACTTCTGTAACGACTTCACCTTACTATCCACGAGTTGCCACGGATATGAGTACACATACTGTTATAGTATACTATCTCTGTAACAGTTGATATGCTCCACTGTATATGTATTTCCTATTTTCGTGAAGTGACATTGCATGTGCTTTGAAAACCGAGATTTCTAATCGTAGAAAAATTTCAAGCGCCTCAGAAACTTTTAGGGATGTCTAGCGCGCTGGATGTCCATCGCTGGGATCCAGATTATCTTCGTATACTCGTCTGATAGAATCTAGGAATTAATTAACCTGTTGACAGAACATGTGTTCGAAGATGTTGCTAGACAAAGATACCTGGCGGACGGACTTGCTCAGATTAGTTGGTTATCGGGCTGACCGGCTGTAAGTTACCGCCTACAAGGAAGTTTCTGTAAACAAAGTCTTCTGTTTACTTTTCAGATCCTTACGGAAGATAAGGAGGAGTGCGGACAAACGTCAGCAACACCTAGCGACTGGATGCAACATATGACGAAGCATACGTATGAAAGACTGAAAATGAAAATTGAGAGCACTATAACATTGCCTGTACATTGTTCGTAGTTACAGAAACTAACACGCTTTTTCGGCTAACGCAATTTATATTTCACGAGACGATAACTATATAGACACTGGACGCTGCCATTTTTGTAGGGCTATTCTGAATTATTAACTACAATTAAGATGCTATACAGGTAGTGTTTATTAACGAGAAATTGACGGAGAGACTGGCGGACGGACAGGAAACTATTGATTCTCAATATCATTGCCGAATGCGTTTGATCATATGGTTATTTATGCTTGTATTAGCGAATGCAGTTATGAACAATAGCCTCATTTTAGACTTAACTATCAACATATTAAGTTATTCTTATATTTTTAAGTCGAGTTTTGGTGTACTAATGCTGTTATTCTTCCGTACACTGAAATACATTCAATACATTATACATTCAATAAGTCTTTGGCAAAAGTATGCTCTTTCATCCCAATTTTAAACTTAAGTGGCAGAATGTTCTGCTGGGCAAAGTTTCATTTGGATCACTATCGTGTAATGCCAAGCTGTAGAAATTTTGTTTGACAAAAATATCATTCAATGAACTGAAAAAACGGTACTAGCCCAGGGAATCTCGAGTTACTTCTAGAGCTGTTAGGACTATTCAAAACCCTCTCATTGGGACGATGATCTCTTCAAGAAAATTACTTTTAAAGGAGGTGCTGCAATCAAGTTGTGAGCGGTACTTCCAAATGGTAACAGTAGGCACATCGTTCGTAAGTAATTTTTCATAAGTGAAGACATTGTAGGGCGCATGCAGGTATCTAATTTAGTAACCACTGGTGTAGATCACTACTTACTGTGCATTGCAGTTCCCAAGGCCAGCTCAAGGTTGTGTTAACAATAAACAGCTGTGTGAGATGACGTTTGTTGCTGATTCATCTTGAGTTACCTTAACTGAGGGCATCGAGCTTTGTAGGCTCTGCACGCCCATAAGAAGCAGCACTGGGAAGCCAAATTTTCATATATTATCTGCCAGCGTATCCAGCCGTACACATCATACTGACGGAAAGTGATGTGGGATGATTCTACTCCTTTTTGGGCTGCCGATCATCAAGTTCAGTAACCGATCAATGAATTGACTGTCCGGCTATCATAATGAGCGGGCAATCATGAAGTTGAGCGTAGGTCCGTAAAATTGAGCGAGCGTGCGATCTTGAGGTTCAGTGAGCGATCATTAACTTGAGTTATACCTTGAATTGCATCTAACCTCATCTCCTTCGCGTTCAGTCACCGCAGTTTTTCCCATCTATTCCTTAAGATCTGGATGGGAAAACAGGTCAACTAATCAAATGAACAGGCAGCCAACCAACCGACTGTGTGTTAGTACACAACGTATGTACCATTACACGCTTGCTCGTACGTACTCGCGTAGCCATTGACTAAGCAAGACACCCAAGGGCAGTTCTTCACTATTTTGCAAGAAAATTTTCTCTGAGGAATGACGACACAGTCATAACTTTGTTGATTTCATCAAAAGTTGGTATACAGGATACGAGTTTCATTTAAATAGCTCCAGCCTCTCGAAATTTAGTCGATGCTTAATGGCTAGACATCTGTGAACCGAGATAGCTTTCTAAAACGAAATCACCCTGAAAGTCAATCCACTTTCTGAGACGTTAGAACGTTGCAGTACTTTTCCCGATATATTTAATGATCATGACACACCTCCGATATCTGAATGATGACGTCACTGGAATCTCGAAGTAGAGTTTAGCTTAACATAGAAGCTGTTCATCTGTGTTTTCATTAGTCGCTGTACCTCGGAGTAAGTATAGGAGGAGACGACGTATGTCCTCGGCAGTGGGACCAAATACTGTTTGCGTTGGCTTTCTCATGGCAACCTTCTGCAGCGGCGTCCTGGTAAGCTCTATTCTCGATGTCACTTTATACAGTATATGTAGATATAAAGGACTCCATGGCTTGGCCTGCAAAACAGTTCACTTACTATAGAAGTTATGCCAGCTCTAAGCAAGAACCCTGACGCTCAATTTTAGCCAATCAGCATCCCCCAGACGGTTCTCAATTTCAGCCGATAAGCGACCGCCGTGTCACTATTCTGAGTAAACAAATGAGGCCGCGAGCGACGGCTCGATGTACTACAGTTTACCAGAAAGACTTTCTCGCCAATTGATTATCATTTATTACCTCAAATTGGAACTACCCATACACTTAATTACATAAGTAAAGGAAAGTAATAGACCACAGATTTGATGTACGGTATTGCATCATGATTTCCAGCCCCATAATAAAAACTGAGAAAATCGTCCGTAAATGTTTACCTAAGTAAAATCGAATGCTTTGCGTAAGTTATAATGCATCACATTGATTGAAAATGACAAAAGTAGACGATTTACACTCACAAAATATATTGCATTGCAACAGGTTATAAAGAAGAATGTTATACATACATGGAAATCATAATTAATTGCAATTGAACAGTTTTACAAACGTTAATAATAATCAATCGCGACCCACACTTCGCCTCTCACACATTGTGGTAATTATCGAAGATGTCGCGGCCTTTGGATTACCCAGGATCAAGGAGCTTCTATAGAGAAGGAGGGAGCCAGTAGCCTAGCCCGTTGAAGCTCAAGAGTCTCTTATGGCTGTCAGCCAGTTGTCCCATGCACTAGTCGCATGTCAGTAAAGAGTCTCTTATGGCTGCAGCCAGTCACTTAAGCACCAATCACATATCAGCAACTCGATTTGTCTGCTGCTCCCCCGTGAAACTCAGTGATCCCCCGTCTTTTCCACCAATAACCGTCTCAGCCATAAGAGATTTGGTTGACTCCCTGGCAAGTCTGTAACTGGGCCACAAAGCTCTCTCCTTCTCATTGAAGCTCCTTGCCCAGGATGCCCCGCTGCAAAATTAGTGACGCTCTTGGCTGATACACTTTTTTGTGACATCACAGTTCGGCAAGTGCAGGCTCTATGGTCTGACATAACTTCAATAATAAGTGAACTGTGGCCTGCACCCGATCAGCAGCCATTTGTACAAGCGCAAATGGGTTGGTGGCACCTTCTTACAAACAATTATCTTTAAGGAATCAAAATTGATGAATATTTATGGAGCGTTGTAACCTGGATACCGAAGGCCATTAGCTTCAGTCCACTGAAAACTGAAAATCTGAAATTCTTCTCTCGTGGACGGTAGCTATTTGCTGCTAATGAAAATGAAGAAGAGCACGAGTCTACTGCTGTACAGCAAAAAAATCTCAGATTGCATCTATGCCACCCTTTCCAGCCAGCCAGTCAGCAAGCCAGCGTGCAAACCAGCCAATGTGTCAGCCACTTCGTACCATAAAGTGGCCCGCAGGCTGCCGTGCACTATTTTGGTTATGTCGTCTCCCCTATACTTGATCTAAGAGCTGTACTAAGTGTCAAGCTGTCTATGTAATAAGGAATTGTTACGTATTTATGATACAGGGAGTCAACATCAGCAATGGGGTGCATCTTGTTACAGTTCACTTACTTTTAGAGAATAATTCATAGATACCTAAGGAATATCAGCTAATCATCGATCGTTTCTTGAAGGAAGACACTGTCCAATTTTGCCAAGGATAATGAGACTACACAAGGTTAACCCATGGGGCGGGGACAAGCTGTAGTGCACCATGGGCAATGAGGTGCGCGTGTGACGTCACAAACTTCACGTACGTTAATACGCAGCTGGTTTAAATTGTTTCTCCATCATTTCAGTTGGGCCTCCAAAGTGTCCTACATTATTTCAGTTGCACAAAAGTAGGTATCAAAGCATCTATGGACTTTTTAGCTTTCTGAAAGATAAAATTTTCTCATTATTATTTCGGAAAGGGTCTGTAAAATGTGGCCCTAGGCTGTGCCGTCGCGTATGAGTCGTTAGCAGATCCTCCGCTTCTAATTGTGAAAACTACCGCATCATTGGGAAAAATTATGGATTCAACACTCGCTAGTTTCAACAACAGCGTTCCGAAAGACAGTTTAGGTGTGGAAAATGCGGTTAGGTATTTTTTTTTCAAGTTAGTTAACGCGAGTCGGATGCGACACTTACTTATACTGCTGTAACCCACATAGCGTATACGTAGCTTATGTTTTTTTTTCGAATTTTACCGAACTATTGTATGGCTTCTGAGAATTATGTATAGACTTTTGCTTTCAAAGTTCTTCGACAGAAGGAATGTAATTTGTTCCTCTGATGCTTTAATGTTTTCCAAACAAATCTTGGTAAAACGTTCTTCTATCCCGGCGTTTAATCATACGCATCTGAACAACTTTTTGTGGCAGCGGCTTAAAATTATAGAGGATAGCAGATCATTGGTAGAAGACAAGAATAAATCGAAAACATGAAGGTTTTCACTCGTATGATTCCATCTTCAGAATGCCATATTACTTTGGAAAAAACTCACATGATTGATTTCATTTTAAAGACGATAAATTTGACTCCAAAAGTGCTTCTGACACATGCGGGCATTTGCCGGGTTCAATTCGTGTGCTCTTTTACAAGCCTTTTAGCCAACTTTCTTTCAATGTTTTATCCTTCAGCAAGCTAAAGAAGTTTGTAGATGCTTTGATACATATTTTTGTGCAACTATGAAGATTGTAGGACATGTAGGACACTCTGGAGGCCCAATTGAAATGATGGAGAAACAATGTAAAATAGCTGCGTTTTACCGTACTGGAATTTTCTCATGTCACAAGCCTCATTATATATGCTATAGCCCGGATTTATTGCGCTTAAAACAGTGCACTTATAGGAGGCTCCTAAAAATTGCTCTTATTGCTCCTAAAAAATACTCTTATTACGCTTAAAATTTGCTTTTATTGCATCTAAAAATTGCTCATATTGCACTTAAAATTTGCTTTTTTGTACCTAAAAATAGCACTTATTGCACTTAAGCAATAGGAGTAGAAGAAATAGGAAACAAAGAAAAGGCAGATACGGCAATAATTTGAAACAACAAAAAGTCGAATAGCAAACAGGAATAGCATGTCTGTGGATCAACGGACACCTATTTCAGTTCCAAATACCAATTAATCAATGGTATACATTGCCCTTGTGTTAATTGACAATTCTTCCCAAAGGCGAAAATGATTCTTACAAATATCCCGCTTTACCTGTTCTCCCGAACGAAACAATTAATAAAAATTTAATAGTCAGATTTTGAGATATTGTAACTCAATGATATTTCAACAACACCTTATACATGGAAAAACAATTGATAAGGAAACCAATTGTCATAGCGTTTGAAATTTTGTGACACGTGGCAGTGATAATATGTGACTTGAGTTCACACGTCCCTAATCGTAACGCGTTCAATCACGAAAATGAACTATGGTATAATAACGTTCAGGTAGCCCCACGTGTATCTCCGACTCCGCCCCCCCCCTCCATCCCCATCCGCCTTGCATGCCAGCCAGCTGTTACGTCATCCAGAGGTCAAAACGGACTGGCTCACTATAGTCTCTATTTATGATTTTCGTTTGCTCAAATGATTAAACATTCTTTACTTATGGCAACAAATGACCAGTTCATTGAAATGTTGCGGTTCATTGCATAAGTCATGTTTAGCTCTCCTTGCTTGATAACACCGTAAAAGAAAGACCCTCCGAAGTCAGTGCATTGTTTTACAGCATGTATTAGAGCAGCTTATGAGGAAACAAAGTGACATTAGATATTTTACTAAAAACATAAAACAAATATGTATAAAAATTGCTAACTAGTAGCTCCTTGAAAACGTCTTAACTTCAAAAAATTATTATTATTATCGTTGTATATATATTTACTACAGCACAGATTACGATAAAGTTTTGAAACAAAATACGGTAGGAACAAGTCATAAGATAGTGCGATAAACTTATATGGTCTCCCAAAAAAGCAATTCTCAACGGTTCCATTGAAAGACTTGAGGAGGGATACTCAGTTAAATTTCACACAACGTCGTAGCCTGAAAGAAAGAAAATACATTTGTTCTTGTCTGAATACTCAGCTAGAAATTTCATAAGTATGCTGCTGATAAAATATTGGCTCTAGAGTATCAAGTAGAGCTCGCTGCAGACGATAGTCTTTTGTCCTGTGTTATCATTTCACAGAGTTCGAATGCGTTGCTGTATCTGTATACACAACTAATGTGAACACTGCTTTCTGAGACGATATTCACTAAAAATTTGGAAAGACGCCAGACTCTGCACTAGTGAGTGACATTTGCTAAGCCTGGTAAGCAAGCGGATATGACGGTTAACAGTTTATCGAAACTTTTGGTAGACACACTGTTGTTTACCCAGACGGTACGAAATATTCTTAGTTTCTTACGCGGTGAAGTGAAAACACAGGACAAAAGACTATCGTCTGTAGTGGCTCTATAATGTGTTCCATGCATAAATATGTTAATGCAGCTATAAGTGCCTTAAGTTTAAATACTCAAACTTGAATAACAGGTATTTGCATGTTTGCGGCTTCCCATGGTATAGGGCCCAGACAGAAGCTAATACATGAAGATATAGACACATAATACACTAATATTGCTCGAATATAGCTTTATGTGATAAAAATTTAAATGCTCTGCAACTTTTCACCTATAAATTCATAGACTAAGCAGCCTTTACTCATATACTGCACAGGAAAAATGTTAAGAACAGCCTAGGCCTATATTTACTGCGATAACTTGCCGATTTATCATCTTTGTGTGTAGATATCTATCTTCTCGATCGCTAAAAAAATCCCAGGTCCAATTCTTTTTTCTTCTTTTGCACAAAAAAGACACGGGAACAATCGATAATGGGCTTTATTGGTCATATTACGTCCATAAACTCATTCACAAGAACGGCACTCACCATGCCTGCGGACTCCAGATGACGTTATGGAACGAGATGCTCAGAAGAGTCACAAACTGGTCAAGGAATGGGACTACTTCTACGTTATAATACTACGCATATAACAACATCTGATAAAAATTGATGTACTTTTCCAGATTTATATTTATTCAACAAAGCTTTCGGCACAGGTCAAGTTAGTGCCTTAGTCGAGACAAAAATCTGTAAATTCTGCTGAGCAATCACAGAGAGACCAGTATCCAAGATACACAATTCAGATGTACAATTCATGAACAACCTCATTCCCTGAACGGTCATGCTTTTTCTACAGAACATTTTATTTTGAACTAGTGGACCCGCGCGTGAAAAAAATTCACGCAACTAGAGCACTCTGAGAGCGCATACCTCCGCCAAGCGAGGCAACGGTAGCACGAAATTCAAATTGGCTCTGAAACCGTGATTACCTCCGCCAAGGTTATGTTTTCGTCGGCTTTGTCTGCCTGTCTATCTGTCTGTCATCAAGATAGTTCAAAAAGTTATAGACGGATTTTGACGAAAATTTTAGCAGGGATGTTAGGAGGAACAGATGATTAACTTTTGGTGATGATCCGTCCATCTGTTTGTTTGTCTGACTCATTTTTTTTTAATGCTATAACTCAAAAAGTTATGGGCAGATTTGTATGAAATTCATATGAGTTGTTAGGTGTATTACAAAGAGTAAATGACCAACTTTTTGTGATAATCTGTTTGTTCGTTTGTTTGTCATTGTGTGTAATTTTATGTTTGGTAGCACAATAACTCAAAAAATAATGAAATTCAAATGGGTTGTTAGTAATGTTGAAACACATCAATGATTAAATTTTTGGGCAGATCGGTTTGTTCGTTGGTATTTTTGACTCATGTTTGTCATAACGTTTGTTAGCAGCATAACTCAAAAAGTTATGAACAGATCTTCAAGAAAATTGCTCAAGCTGTTGTTACTGTTAAAAAGCACCAATGATTAGATTTTGGAGTTAATACAAAGAAAATCATGGTTTCAGAGCCACTTTGAATTTTTTGCTAAATTTGCCTAGCTTGGCGGAGGTATGCGCTCTCAGAGTGCTCTAGCTTTATTGGTATCAACTCTAAAATCATTTGTGCCTTTTGGCACAAATAATTGTCAATTAACACAAGCCCAATGAATACCTACTGATAATTGGTATTTGCAACTGAAATAGGTGTCCGTTGATCCACTGAAACGCTATTCTCGTTTGCTACTCGACTTTCTTGTCCTTTCAATTTTTTCTGTATTTGCATCTTCTTTGTTTCCTATTTCTTCCACTCCTATTGCTTGGGTGCAATAAGTGCTATTTTTAGGTGCAATAAGTGCAATTTTTAACTGCAATAAGTGCAATTTTTAGGAGCTATAACTGCAATATTTTAAGCGCAATAAATCCGGGCCCTAGTAATTATACAGGTAAAGAGTCAGCGTAATACCATCCTCTTTAGGGTACGTCGTAGCATGCACCCGTCTAGCTCGGCCCCTTCCTATGCGAGTGCGCAGAAAAGAAATGCTATCAATATTGTGTTTTCAGGTCGCACGGGAAGCAGGTTGGCAGGACTATATAAGCTATGTGGCCAACCCTTCTCAGCTTCAAACGCCTGCAGGCTTTGCAACAAACCTGCTGGTTCTGCCTGCGTGTGCTGAGGAGCGGCACAAC
>LQNS02278091.1:47958103-47972999 GCA_001587735.2 Parhyale hawaiensis | reverse complement strand
TGGACCCGCGCGTGAAAAAATTCACGCAACTAGAGCACTCTGAGAGCGCATACCTCCGCCAAGCGAGGCAACGGTAGCACGAAATTCAAATTGGCTCTGAAACCGTGATTACCTCCGCCAAGGTTATGTTTTCGTTGGCTTTGTCTGCCTGTCTATCTGTCTGTCATCAAGATAGCTCAAAAAGTTATAGACGGATTTTGACGAAAATTTTAACAGGGATGTTAGGAGGAACAGATAATTAACTTTTGGTGATGATCCGTCCATCTGTTTGTTTGTCTGACTCATTTTTTTCAATGCTATAACTCAAAAAGTTATGGGCAGACTTTTATGAAATTCGTACGAGTTCTTAGGTATATTACAAAGAGTAAATGACAAAATTTTTGTGATGATCTGTTTGTTCGTTTGTTTGTCACTGTGTGTAATTTTATGCTTGGTAGCCCAATAACTCAAAAAATAATGAAATTCGTATGGGTTGTTAGTAATGTTAAAACACATCAATGATTAAATTTTTGGTGCAGATCGGTTCGTTCGTTTGTATTTTTGACTCATGTTTGTCATAACGTTTGTTAGCAGCATAACTCAAAAAGTTATGAGCAGATCTTCAAGAAAATTGCTCAAGCTGTTGTTACTGTTAAAATGCACCAATGATTAGATTTTGGAGTTGATACAAAGAAAATCATGTTTTCAGAGCCACTTTGAATTTTTTGCTAAATTTGCCTAGCTTGGCGGAGGTATGCGCTCTCAGAGTGCTCTAGTTTTATTTGTATCAACTCTAAAATCATTTGTGCCTTTTGATAGTAGTAACAGCTTATGCAATTTCCTTGAAGATCCGTTTATGGACGCGGCGCGTTGATTAGAGAGAGGCAGCGGCCGCAAACGCGGTAGATGAAGAATGTTGCATGTCCTTTTTTTTAACGCACTGCGTCATTCAAGTTCAGTAAACAGAACTTATGAATGCTAAATTTATCCTCTGCAGCGTTCACGGATCATGGACAAGTCGACAATTTTTGTTATCTTCACTTTAATGATCAGAATCACTGTCCAGTACTCCCATTTAAGAGAAGAAAACTAGAAAACCTGAAAATGTTTTCAAAACACGGACGCCATCTTTGATTTGGTAGTCCAGCTGATTGCTCTGTCGTGAGTTCTCTTCTGTCGGTTTATCAGGCTATAACTATTTTTAAAATAGGCTAATCGTATCAAAGTCAGTCTAAAAAATTTTGGGATACGTATGTAACTTCAAACCGACGCGGAATATAGGCGAAAATGTAAAGAAACAATGTCATAACTGAACGTGCAGTGTCATTTATATGAATAAAGCACACTTCTAAGAGTGGACAGAGACAAAAAAAAATTGACGCACAGCTTGTGTTCAATTTCGTGATTGAACGCGTTAAAATGAGAGACGAATGAACTCATGGCACTTATTATCACTGACACGTGTCACAAGACTTCAAATGCCGTGGCAAAAGGTTCCCTTATCAATTATTGTTCCATGGATTTGTTGGGGTAAAAATATAATTCAGTTGTAAAATTTGACTATTAAATTTTTAGAACCTTTTTTGTTGAGGGGAAACATCGTAATAACAGTTAATGCCGGATATTTGCACGAACCATTCTCACCATTGGAAATAATTGTTAATTAGCACAAGCGCAATGTATACCTACTGATAATTGGTATTTGAAACTGAAATAGGTGTCCGTTAATTGATCCACTGAAACGCTATTCTCGTTTGCTACTCGACTTTTTTGTCCTTTCAATTTTTTCTATCTTTGCATCTTCTTTGTTTCCTATTTCTTCCACTCCAATTGCTTGGGTGCAATAAGTGCAATTTTTAGGTGCAATAAGTGCAATTTTTAGGAGCTATAACTGCAATATTTTAAGCGCAATAAATCCGGTCTCTAGTAATTATACAGGTAAAGAGTCAGCGTAATACCATCTTCTTTAGGGTACGTCGTAGCATGCACCCGTCTAGCTCGGCCCCTTCCTATGCGAGTGTGCAGAAAAGAAATGCCATCAATATTGTGTTTTCAGGTCGCACGGGAAGCAGGTTGGCAGGACTATATAAGCTATGTGGCCAACCCTTCTCAGCTTCAAACGCCTGCAGGCTTTGCAACAAACCTGCTGGTTCTGCCTGCGTGTGCTGAGGAGCGGCACAACTTTTGCTGCCCCTTGTGTTCAGCCTGAAAAATTACCTTGCTTAGAAAGTGCCCCCTGAAAAGACCAAAATAATAATAGTGACTGACATCAGGTAAGAACTACATGTTCTAAGAGATGTGATCCTAAAGAAACGTGACTTTTATTCTAGGTGAGTGGGTAGATATTTAGAAGGCGCTTAGCATACATGACTCATAATGACAATTTATTTTGGGCTTGTTGAAATTACTACATAAATTAGCTGGTGTTAAACTTAAGTAATGAAAAAGCAGTTTAGCAATAAAAATGCGAGACTGACTGCAGACACGTCCACCACGCATAACAATGCTACACTTACAAAAACTATGCCTGCAAATCAATAATTGATTTAAAGGTAATGCTGTATCTTAGCACTGACAACTAAAACCATATAATAGCAAGAAACACTAATAATGCGACAAACTTGCAATTGCGTATACGTACTCCTCATGTTGCTCGCACTGTGTTTTATAATAGTTTGATGCTGAGTTCTCTTTCACTATGAGCAACCCTTCCAGCCATGTCTTCCTGGCAGAATTTTACAAAAACTACAAGACCGGCTTACTGTAATTTGTACTAGCAAAGTTAGCACTCAGGATTTCTCTTCAGAACGGAACTTTTGCTTCCCGGATCGTAACGAGAATCAATCAAAACTCTTGTTTATTAATTTAAAGATGGAGCCTGCAGGCATAATTCCATTTTTTACAGCAAATTTACTATACCACAAGCAAGGAGAATACGAAGGTTATATCACAAATGCTCTTCGGCCATCTTTACGGTAGGGTACACCTGATTTTTATTAAAATCATGGCGCTTAAAAATGCAACCATACAGCAAGTGAGACACCACTAAGACTATTACATTTAAAGATGTTGACCAAGAAACTAGCAATTAAAACTGAGGTATAGGTTGGAGTTGAGGTCCAATTGTGGTCGACACTTAAAAGCCCATATAAGGCATTCTATAGGTTCTATTGCTTAATAGAACTACATATATGTATACTTTTGGTTCAATATTGTCGGCTATGCTTGGTTGTTTGTTACCGATTATCAATTCTTAAACTTTCCTATCATTTAATGTTAAGAGAAACTAAAAAACGACCGCTGTGAAAAATGACGGAAGTCCAATGCCTAGTCGGAGTCCACGTGTTAACGCCACCAAGACTTTAAAGAAATATTTAAAATTGTTTGGGGAGAAACAGGAGAAGATAAGTAGGACGCAATCATTGGAAAGGAAATCATTGACCAAAAACTATTGGTGTTCGTGATAAGAGGAAAGTTACGTAGGAAGACGTCAAGTACAGTTAATACTTTATTTGGAGGGCTTATATTACTAGTGAAGTAAATCCGTACCTTATGTGTAAGACGTTACTGCACTAGACAAATTAGCCATCCAATTTTCCAAGTTCACTTCGACAAAACTTGAAGATCACGGCAACAATGAGGCGTAGCAAACAGATGGCTCCTTTGACCACTCAATATGATAACAGCACGAGTCATTAAACTCATCAAACAAGACATGCCCAGTTAAAATAGCAACATAAACTTTGTCGCATCATCCTTTTCAAACATCACATATATTTGAGAATGAAATTTATTTTATGCATTTAATTTGAAGCGCTAAGGGCCTAAATGAAACGAAAACAGGTTGTAGCAGTACTTAGAGTTAGAACGAGGTCGAAGCCCCCGTCGTATGCTGAGGAGGTCATTGCTATGCCGTACGGCGGGCAAAGGTCAGAGTCACAGCAAGGAAATGGGCTGGGCAGCATAACGCTTCTTTCATATAGCTTATAACTGTGAACTGTAAGCTGGTCAGTGCGATGAGAACAGGTTATCGACCGTAACCGGGTGCTGTGTATGGCTGTTTCGAACTGGGATGTAACGGTTTCTGGCTGTCCGGTGGATGCCTTAGAAGTTTATTTAAAAATACAGTATAGGAGACGTACCTAACGTTGGATTGTTGGCGTTCATGCTATAAAGAACAGGCTACTGACCGTAGCTGGGCCTTGCATAATAATAAGAAGAAGAAATGAGGCATATCTAATGGATACTGAGGAAGTTTTTTGCTCCATCTGGAGAAAGAACTGTAAGCGTGACGTTGCTATAGCGAAGAGGTTACTGCCTCAACTGCACGCAACATAAGGCCGTCGCTCCACCGATAATAAAGCTTGCCATTTGTGGCTACGAAGCCTACGGTATTGATCACCTAAATATGTTTTTAATTATGAATGAAATACAACTGTGAACAAGGAGCTGGTCATTGTGAAACAGAACTGATTGCACGCCGCTACTGGCTGCTGTAGTTGCGGTTACCTCTAACTTGGTTGCCTTGTTTATTACATAGTTCTTCGTTTGCAAACTCGTTGTTACGCAGCAGTCACCCATAATTATTATTATTATTGTTTTGAGATGGTATTATATCAAAGACCGAAGAATAAGATGAGAAGCAAAAGTAGACATTATTACAGTGGCAAGTCGTATAAGGCATTGAGAGCCATGCATGGCGTTAGTACTTTGATCCAACTGCCTTAACCCTTTACCGGGGATATGACTATATATGTAGCTAATTCCATATTGGTAATCTTAGGAGCACATTTTTCCAGCCATCTGGTGCAAACTCTGTTTTGCATAAGTTAAACATTACTTGAAGAAGGAATATCACTGGTCTTATCGCTCGCAGTTGTGTACAGTAGGTACGATTAGGCTACTTATGTAAGACCTAAATGCAACGTCTCTGGTTGAAAAGTCCTTTGGCTAATATAAATAGGTCCTCCTAGATAGATAAGTCTTTTTAAATACATACGTCCTTTTAGATACATATACTGTATATATTGATCCTTCTAGATACATATATATATATATACTGCATATATATATATATATATATACAGTAGGTCCTTCTAGAATCTAGATAGATAGGTCGTGTGATTCTCCATTTATTGAAGGTTTTAGTGTCTAATATACTGTTCAAAATAAGTCAATGCCCTTGCTAAATTCTGAAGAATAATTATGGACAACGGAAGGGGGTATTATGCACTGAATTTTTGTTTTTGATAGAGTAGGTACCAGTGGGGCTTACTCAACTATAAAATTCTGCGTTTTGAAAAGAGCCTGCTTTTAGGTTTGGGCCCTAACTTATTTTGGAGCGCTTACTTTGTTAATCTTTAATAGAGTAAAACTAGAGTTTACAGCTACCACAATGTAATTAATTACTTTAGGCTATCTATGGTGTGAAAAACAAGACAATTGGTGTGGATTTGGTAGTTCAACTACCTAATGTACCGTGGTAGATCAGTTGAAGCGGCTTGTAAACTGGCGGCAGTAGATATCACCGTAAACACACTAAATTAAATGCCAACCCCATACACAGAGATGCTTCCACTAAGTGTTACCATGCACGTGCTCGATTAACGTGGTTATTTTTCTAACAAGCATACACTAATGGAGCTGAGCTCGCCTTCAAGATGACACTAAGCCTTTCTCACTCTATATCCTTCTTTCGCAAGGACCCTTTCTAAAAGATTTCTTTCAGCGGCCATCGCCAGGCCGTCGTCTGGCTAACAAGCCAATATTTTTAACTATAAGGCTCTAAAAGTGCGATACAGACTTATAATTCGTAAAAACCCGTACTGAGAACGAGCGACTCTGCAGCTACAATAACTGAAACGGCCACTGACTGCAAAGTCTACAACAAATGGTCAGGACAACTAGCCGTAAGGCTTAAAAAATGACCTAGTCCTGCAGGGAGAAGTAGCTAGAAATAAAAAGTTACAGACACGCAACCGCACCCGGAACCGACAGCACCGAAGCTGTCTTTGATAGCAGAACTGAGCTTATCACAACAAACTATAGCCACTGAGACCGACTACCGCCCCTCTAAAACATAGAACCAAAGACTATGAAAACTTACCATAAAATGAGCGTATCGAGCAGTATGCATTAAAGTTTATATTTTCTCCACAGGTCCAGGATGCGGTTGTCACTGCTGCTGACCCTTTCGGCTTGCATGGCGAGTCAGAGCGTCGCCACGGTCGTTCGAGTTGCCGGGGATGAGTCGTCAGGAATATTCACCAAGTTGATCGTGAGTCCTCCATCGGCCGCCTACACCGCCTTCCCCTACAGCAGCAACCCTGATGTAGCCGCACGAAGCTCCGGCGCTGAGTTCTACAGTTCCGCTGATTCTACAAAGGGCTCCAGCAAGGAAGTATATTCTGTTGGGGACAAATTCTTCACAGTAGGATCTCACCACAGCAAAGAGTCCGGGTAATATACAGTCCATCCCTTTTTTGTTATTATAGTTTCAGAGCTCAAGTTTTGTATTGTCCTGTCCCTGTTTCAGAGTAAAAGCTTTTTTTTTCCCCAAACCCAGCCAATGTCTCACATTTTTGTGCAACTTATAGCTATAGACTGAGTCCACGGGGCAGATTCACCACATCACCATCAGCGCATTTACAAGAAGCATTGTCTTTCTTGGTATAGATGCGATAACGATGATAAAGTCTTAATGAAGGCTGCCAGGGCACAGTTCCAGTGAGGTTTTGACGAGTGTAACATTTAGAAAAAGAGAGGGAGAGTGTGTTTTATCAGAAACAGAAGATGATACCCATACTTTTCACAGATAAGCCGATAATTTTTGGGAGGTAGCAGGTCACACGTTTCAACCTCGTGTGTACCGTATATAGCTTCATTTTGAAGTTTAAAATTTTGTGATTACAAAATGACAAAATGAGTGGCGACAAACGTTTTAACTAAAAATTATATTCGTTTTCAATTATGTTTTTGGTAATGATTACGGTTCTATATATATTTGATTGAGATATATATATGTTAGACCCAATCTTTGAAATTGCCCATTTCATGAAATAGCCAATGACATGGACGAGTTTAAAAACCTCGTTCACAGACATTTGCCCAATTCATGAAATGGGCTTACCCAATTAATGAAAATTTACAAAATCTAAAAATGATATCTGTTATCATTCTTTTCATATTCCAATGTTCAATACAATAGGCCAGAGGTACTAGAATTGCTTGAGTTCAGTGTGAATACACAAAAGAAACTTCAGAGGATTATAATTCCTTACATGTGCTACAGAGACAGTAGGTGTCAAACATAACCCCTGACTACTCTTGAGATGGATGACTTTATAGAGAGCTGTGCAACCTTATAATCTACTGAGTATGAACAGAAAGTTATTTCTGTCCCCAAACGAGGTAAGAATGGGCAAGCTGATGGCATGGACGCGAGACAACTGCTCCCAGTGGAGCTGTGGAGTTCGGTTTGTTCAGTGGGCAATGAAGAGCAGCTATCATAAGCAATAAAGATGTCTCCTTACTAAGCTCTTACAGGCAACAAACCTCGTTGTGGCCTCCGATCACAATAATCAGAAGAGTTCCTCAACAAAATCTCTACTGCTGTTGAAGAAAAAGAATTTGAAATACTTCTTCAAGACAACGGTGACAATGCTGCTATATCTTCTGTAGAGACTCAAAAATTTCAAGAAGAACCTAGTGATGAACTCTTGGCTAACTTAGCAGCAACACCTGGACAGTTCTCAGCTTCCACAGACAACACTGAAAATCAAGAACAAGATCAAGCAAATTCTCCCGACAAAACTGGAAACCGTGAACAAGAATCTGATACTTCAACTGAGGAACTACATCCCGCCAAGCGTGAAAGGAACGAAGCCATTCATGGCCTGAAGCAACAAGCTAAGCGAATGATGGCACGTTCTACCAAATCACTTCAAGCAGTTGGTGTTGGGGACAACGTGACTGTGCCAGTATCACCATTTGACCGCAACAAGGGAGATCCACCAAACATAGTTGGGGTTGTGCTAGCAGCTGAGAAGACTGGATGTACGATTGGAACAACTGAGGAAGTTATCAAGGGAAGACTGCTAAGAAATTAACTTGAGTTTGTACGGTACACTGGACTTCACGCTGAAGATGTCCCCCCCCCCCCAGCAACTCAGCATACGAAAGATTGTTCGCACTCAGAGTGTGTGTAGAGGACAGGGATACGAACGATGCCACTGAAGGGGAAACTGCTTATCAAGGCGCTGTTCCAGCTTAAAAGCTGGTCTTCGCTGCAACAGGTCTTGCCATAGCCACAAATCGGGTGACAATGTGGACTAAGTCAACTGAGGATTCAACATGCCAACACTGAATTAACACTATGAATGAATTTGTATTCAACAAATGATTTGTATTTATAATTATTATTATTAAAACTCCACCCTTGAGCTCCCACGGACGGGTAATGCAACCCAAATGAAGCACCTTGCAACACCACGAAGCCCAAAACGCTGCCACAGGAAATCCAGCAAAAAACCATTAACAGCTGACTTAAACACCTGCAGGCCAATACGACCAAAAGGCGATGCCGAAAACAAATTTTAAACCATAGCCCGCCAGGGCACGAAATACCGACCGAACTGATTAGTTCGACATCAGACATCCTCCAAAGTGAAAGAGTGCGCTCCGCACGCAGCATGAGTCTCTTTTCCAAAGACCTTGAGGGCAGGGATTGTATACCTTATAAAACATACATAGCTCGGCTACTCTTCTCCAGTGGGATAGGTTCACCAGATCATTATCAGCGCACAGCCTGCTGGCTGATCTAACAAGTCGGTCCAACAGATGCAAGTGAGTGTCAGCAGCTGAAGCCCAGACCGGTGAGCAATACTCTAACACAGGCAACAAAAAAGCATAAAAACATCTACGGACAACCCGACTGTCACCAAACACAGAAATCACCTTACGCAGGAACCCAATCTTAGGGGAAGCACGTGACACCAACCTCCTAATATGCGGTTCAAAAGTAAGCTTCTCATCAAAGACAACACCAAGAATCTCCAAGGAGCTAGACTCTTGAAATACAGTGCATCAATCTCCAGTTGGGGATGCTGCGGTATATATGAAGGAATTTGCTTGTAGTTATTCCCATTTTAAATGAATTGTGAATAAAGGTGTTTTGCAACATGCAGTTTTATTTCTTATTTTTTTAACTGGTGATAAAAAAATCAGTTCCATGTCACTTTTAGTAAACCCACATTAAGTAAAACTATGTCTGATTTTCTTTCAGAAAGAAATTTAGCATTTCAGCAGTCTTATACATCTGTGAACGAAGCTTATTTTTTCGTGCATAAACGTTGATCAGTTCATGAAATGAGCAAGATTCAATAACCCATTTCATGGAATGGGTAATTTCATAGATTGGGTATCACGAAATTAAATTTAAAATCAGTGGTAGTGGCCTACCTCATGTTTGCCGCCACATTTGTCAAGACCTGAAAATATATTTACGCCATTTCAAAAAATAATAAGAAAATAATATATGTAGATAAGTTTTGTCTTATTCTGCAACTAACCTGAACATTTCTATTATTTCAGCATTGGAAAAAAAGTGGTGAAAGTTTTTGACGACCTCATTCATGGCTCATCCGGGCATCATGAACATAAAGGATATGGGCATAAAGGCCATGGACATAAAGGGTATGGACATAAAGGCCTTGGACATAAAGGATATGGACATAAAGGCCTTGGACATAAAGGCCATGAACATAAAGACCATGAATATAAAGACCATGGACAAAAAGGTGATGAACATTATCACCATGGCCACTATCCCGGACATCCTGGATTATATCCCGGTTACCCTGGACCGTATCCTATCTACCCAGTACCTTATCCTATTTATCCCGGACACTACCCTGGCTATCCCGGATACTACCCTGGCTATCCCGGACACTACCCTGGCTTTCCCGGACAGTTTCCCGGCTATCCTGGAAAACACCCGGGTAAGTATCCTGGACGATACCCCGGAAAATATCCTGGCCGCCGACCCATCAAAAGACCAGGAAAACATCCCGGTTTTCCGGGAAAATATCCCGGAAAGTATCCTGGACGACGTCCCGGAAAGTATCCTGGCCGCCGACCAGGCAAAAAACCTGGAAAACATCCCGGAAAATGTAAGTAAACATTTCACGCGTTCATGCTAAATTTTACTTATTTTTCTTCTGTCACTTGTTAAATGTTTAAGGCAAGGCTGAGGCCCTACAGAAAGCAACAAGCGATGCAATGCAAATTTTACGGGGTTCGTGTCGCGAGGCATCGCAGTTGTGGCGGTGGGGGCAGCAGGCTGCTGTACCCTCCGCTACGTATTGTCGTGCAACAATTTTGTCGCGTTGCGTGTCGCTCGTTTCGCCAGTGAGGCGACGGCCTAAGTCTATTGTACATAGTAACGTTACAGTAAACACCGTCGCGTGTTTTGTGTATTCATATGTTTGAAAATTTGTATGTACATATGCTGGTACCATTCGTGTCACTTTATTTTGCAGAATAGGCGAAAAAAACCGGGTTGAAGATGTTTGCAATTCTGATGCGTTCTGTTGCAAACTCATAAGCCAAAAATAAACCATGTTGAAGAAGATAGCCAAAGTGGGAATCCTTATCCTTAAATATGAACTCACCTATTGCTCTGCCAACGTTGAAATCCAAACAGCGAAAATGTTCGCACCTTCTCTTAGTGCTCTCATAGCGTTTCGTTCTTACATGCACTCCACACGGAAACTTAATTTGATTTCAGCTTACGATGAGCCATGGACTAGACTAGACGACACCTTGACTGTCCACTAAATTTGCAATTGAGGTTGATGGCAAACAGATGGCAAAATGGGTTCATTTGCAGAATCAGTGAGTTATTAACTGTTGTAGCATCCACATATTCAGGAGCCAAGTTGCCTGGCATGCCACAATTCCAGTTCCGAACTGAATTGTTTACCATCGGCTTAGATTTCTTCTTGATGGTGGCCTAAATTTTTCAGCGGGGTTCAGATCTGGAAGATTTGGTGACTACACCATTAACCTTTTATCCTTGAAGATCATATTAAGAAACCAAATATGCTTTTGTCGCTTTTGCAGAATGCGTGGGGGGATAGTTTTGCATGAACGCTATAGCCTTCTACGAAGAACAAACTTTACTAATCAGTAGGTGGAAGAATAACTACACTCAAAAGTTAGCAATAACTAATGTAATTCATTTTTCTCCCTCTCGAATCATGATGGGGTCAACGATTTTATTATTGATTCCTGCCCGTAATATTATTCCATCTCCACCTTGGTGGCCACGAAAATGGCGATGCAGTCTCCTATTAATTCTAACTGATCCTTTGGCACATCAATCCTCCCATCCAAGTAAGGTGTCCCTGCCTTGTCTCATCTGTGAACAAAACTAATTGCTGCATATCCTGTTTTATGTTTTCATGAGCCCAGTTATCCCTCAGTTGCATTTTTTTTTTTTTTTGCCAACAGAGGCTTCTTCTCAGGAGATCTTACTACTACTTCAGAGAAACCTAGCGTACGGCTTCCGGTGATTTTAGCTCATTGGAAAGGCCTGCATTCCTAAAAGTTGCTTTACTGGAAGTTTCGACACTTATTTTCTTGACGCTTAACTTTCCTTATATCTCGTAAGGGCATGACTTTGAGTTTCCCTTTGTCAAACATTGGCGTTAGACTAACGGGATCATGGACTCTTATCGTGTCCACCTTAAATTTTTGCAGCGACAGCAGATGGAGGTCCGTTCGCAGTTTCTTCCGTTATATATGTCTTTTCAACATCCGTATGATCTGTAGGACGTTAAGATGTCCCATATTAAATTTTAGTCTTCATCTATCAAAAAAACAGGGAAAACTGAATATTATGGCCAGAACTTTACAATGAAAGGTAAACAAATGGTGCCAAACAGTCAATGCATAATGTTACACACTTCATTAGAATACGAGACAAGTAGTTTTGCCCAAAACTACTTCTAAAAATAAAATAATTAGTAGGGCCTATTATCGTGTTCCCCAGGGTAAAGTAGTTTTAACTTGTTGGAAAGATTCCCTAACTAAGGTCCTGTATTTTCTTTTCAGATCATCACGGAAGATAAGTCTGAACTACGAAGTATCAGTGCCGCAGAGCGACTAGATGCAACATCTCGGAAAGTTTCTCTATTGGTACTAACTTTTGGCAATCTAAGTTTAAACAGCTCGCATAATAGCACTGACTATACGTTATTCGTAGTTGTAGAAATTATTACTTCGGGTAACGCAGTTGATATTTCACATGGTGACGTATCGACTTGGGTTACCTGAATAGAATTTTTCGTTTTCGTAAAGTGACTCTGAATCATTAAGGGCAATTTATATTCCGTGCACGTAGTGCTCATCAGTGAGAAACAGTTACTAAAGAGCGTCTAACAGGCAGAGAGAAAGCTCTCCTCTTCACATGTCATTTTGATATGTCTCCGATGATGAGCTCCTTTTGCTTGAGGTAGTATACGTAATTAAAAACTACAACCTCACCATAAACTTAAGCATCAGTTTTTTTAATTTATTTGTTTATTTATTTATTTATTTATATTTAAGTCAGTTGAATTTATTATGTTGTTGTTATTTGACTAACGGGTTTAGTGTAGTTTAGGATTCAATAAATCTTTAGCACGACTGGGGTCATTTATTCCAATTCAAATGCACTTGGCTCAAGGACCTACGGCGAACGGCTTTGCTTGGATCGCTGTCCTGCCGTGGAATAATTTCGGAACACTCGTAAGAAAGATTACGGAGCGGTGGTAATATTCTAGTCAATTACGAGTTTACAAAATACTTTTTGATCTATTAGGAGCACTGCTTAGAATCCGGGGCAGCTCATGCGTAGGTAACATTCATCGCGATCATATTTTCTTCTGGAAAACATGATAGACGTACTGCGAATTCTCCCCTCCGGGGGCAGAGGATGGGCCATAGGCCATAGGTGTAGGTTAGTAAGGTTCGCCCATCCTATGTTATATGGAGTAGCGGCCCCGGGGGTTTGTGTAGGTAACCTTAGCCGTTAGTTAGGCCTTCGGGACGTCTGTCTTTCGTACCCATTTGCTTCCTTCCACTTTCATACTCCTACTTGCTCATGCTTTATTCTTCCTCTTCTTTCCCAACTTGCTGTTCCCATGCGCGTTAGTCCTGTGGGAACACCTTCGTGCATGGGTTCTCCGTTTTTCTATCGACATACTACCGTATATGTCCCTTCCTTTTCCTCTCATAGACGAGCTTAGTACTTATTTAGGGAGGATTAAATGTTCTTATAATACCTAATACTTAAATACTGCACATTCTGAGCAATACTTCCATTACTAGCAATAGCACATTATTCATAATAATTTTACTGAAGAGAAGATAATATCAACGTAACAATCTACTGAAAAACTACATCGCCGGTGTTGATCGTTTCATAACGTGCGTTGCAATTTCCAAACCCAGCTTTAATATAATAAATTAAAAACTGGAACCGATGCTGTACACACGTCGATATCTTCCAGCCCGCTTGACTCACTCAGTCCCACCTCAAGATATCACACACACCTATACATCCACACACTGACATGTCCTCCTGCCACACGCACATACAGACATCTTGAAAAGTATACATCCTCTACGGGCTACACTTGCACAGTGGACGATTGTCGTTCCAAAAGTAATGCCTATTTCTTTTGTTCCGCTCGAAGGGATCTGGGGAAAATGCAAATTGTATTGTTATGATGACCGTACTTATGCGCTCATGCCATGAAAGTTTTGCCTCTCTCTTGCAGTTAGTGACGGTTTCAGACTCTAGGAAAGCAGTCACTAGCTATCATGGACGTGTGTCAGTATCAGAGATGCGCCCTAAATTCCTCCATGAAAAAAGAAAAACTTACATCAATCAGCAATAACCGGCGCCTGGTTAACATTTACGAAGCCAATCAAGTTGACATCAGTACAGTTAGGAGATAGGTTTATCGATTTCAAAGTGGCGACAGAGGTGTAAGTGACGAAATGCGCTCCGGACGCCCATGCGCAGCCACCAGCCCTGAAAACTAAAGTGCGTTTTGATCAACTCATCTGCACTGTCTTCTGGGACCGGAAGAGCGTCATCCTCCCGGATTTCTTTAAACCAGGGGCGACTGTCAACTCTGACGATGACGCTGATACGTTGACCAAGCTGAAGATCCAAATTGCCAGTGTAGGACCAGAGAAATGGGAAACATTCCTTGTGCAGCACAAGAACGCCTGGCCACACACAAGTTTGAAAACCCCGGTATGTGTATCAAAGTTCGGCTGGACGGGGCTGTCTCACTCACCGTACAGTCCCGACCTGGCCCCGTCAAACTTTCACTTTGTACGGACCTTTGAAGGACGCATTACGTGGGCAGCGTTTCCCCGACAATAACGCTGCAATCTCAGCCGTGAAGAAATGGACTACCTCAGCTGGCATTGACTTTACGACCGAATCATCAATGCTCTCGTTCATCGCTGGCTAAATTGCATTGAAAATGTTGGTGACTACATAGAAAAATAAGCAGATGGAGTACAAAAGGTTGCTTGTTGTAATGGTTCTATTTCCGTCTTTGTAGGGCTTCAACTTTTCCAGTTGAAAATTACAAGGCATTATATTTGCAACTAGTGGCCCATGCCGTCATTATAAATGACGGCAAAAAATTAACACTGCACCAAAACCTCCGCCGTCTTTTGGGCTTTCTCATTTTCCCCTATCTAATACTGAAGAAAAATATTCCAAGGTATCCAATTTTTTTTTCGCCTTTTGAAATCTGAATTTTCTCCTATCTTATTACATAGTTCTATTTTTCCCCTATCTAATACTGAAGAAAAAGATTCCAAGGTACCCCACTTTTTTTTTACATTTTGA
>LQNS02278091.1:47915797-47958087 GCA_001587735.2 Parhyale hawaiensis | reverse complement strand
TTTTTTTACATCTTGAAATCTGAATTTTCTCCTATGTTATTCCCATAGAGCGTGACAGGAAAGATATAAATATATAAATAAATAAATAAATAAATAAAAACACGACGTGAATTATTATATAGTAGATTTGATGACCCTACAATATGTGTATCCAGCTGTATGAAAAATCCAGCTATGTCAAATATCCAGCTATGCGAAAAATCCAGCCATGTGAAATATCCAGTATGTGAAACTGCGATAAATAAACCGTGAAGTAGCTAGGAAATACTGGATAGAGCTTGTACATCAAGTATCAATACATGTGCATTTCCCCAATTGGAGTGGACAGTAATTTTATTTTTAGGGCTTCACTTGTACGTTTACTATTGGCCAAGGTCATGATCCCAATTTACTTATGTAAACGTAGAATTATTCCTAATCTTCACTAAGCACGCGCATACTTAACATGACCAGCGGACGTGCGACCAGCACATCGTACGTGGCACTTCATATGTCTAGCCGACTTTCACTATTTCTAGCGGCGGCGAGCTACCGTAACTACACTTTGGGTACTTTCGGCATATTCAGCGTATTCGCAGGGGGTGTGGTCAGGTGACCCAGGGAGCCACTCAACGGGATAATCCACAGCTACCACACGCTCATTGAAAAGTTCTATCAGATGAATTCGGACATCGATAAGACGGAGAGCTGCGGCCCCGGCTTGTGCCCACCAACATAGCGGAACAGTCCATTTCGCTGGCGCTGGAGGTGCATCTCCATCTGGGGAAGAATTTTCTGCTGGATCATCTGCAGATATGCCTGGCCAGTCACTTTTGCCTCGAGGAAAAAAGGACCAATGAGTACTCCGTTGCCACAGATCAATATCCAAACTGTCCTTTTTCCCATACTCATTCGCTGCCTTCTTGGAGCAAACTCCAAACCGTTGCGAGTGTTCACTTTCTCATCCATGGCAATGCCGGCTTCACCACCAATAAATAAATTACGTAAGAATCGATCGTCTTCACGACATCGCCCCCAGAAGCCACTCCACGAAGTGTTGACTTCTTTGAAAATCCTTAGGCAGAAGTTCGAGTCGAACGTGGATGCGATAGAGATGGAAATGTAAATCCAGAGGAGTGATTCAGTGGAAAGTGGCTGGAGACAACCTAACGCCATTCCGTCATGCACTTGTCTCTCTTGGATGTTCGGCCAGCTGCCATGGTGCCTCACGGCTTCAATGTTTGCAGCAGATTTCGCTGTCCTCTGCCGTCCTGAGAGACCTTTGTTCATGTTTAGACTGTTCCATGGCTTTCGTACTTTTTTCCTTTAACCCAGATTGTCTTCATTGAATGTGAGTCTCGATCTCTGAATCTTTCTTGAAAAGCATCCCGAGTGGCTTTGAAACTCCTTGTTTTGTGGAATATCATCACCACAAAAACTTGTTTTTCAGTGAGTCGTCAGCTGAACTACCTTCACAGGACGCAGGAGGTCAAAGCTTCGCTTACACGTAACTTTAATGAACTCACTTTGTACCCTAGATACGTTTAATTCTTCTGAAATGAAAGACAATGAAAATGTCACGGGACGAAGCTCAGTAAGTACATTTTCGATGGCAATACTTAATGCACCTGCTATTCACTTATGCGATAAGATAAAACAGGTATGCAAGGTGTCATTTGAATGCTCTTGTCCCAAATTTTACTGACATTGTCCTCAAAGTTTTATATTAAAGTTTGTTTAGCTGCGGTAATCCTATGAACTTGGGTTACTTTTTTCAGATACCCGGTACAGTGTAGTGCCAGTAAAAGGGATATAAAAGCTCCGTTGCACCTAAAAGCAGAACTGCATTCAAAGAAACTGAGTCACATTTCATTTAATTCTGTATTGCTAATTTTTTGGGAGCTGAGCTACGAAGATGTGATGAAAACCTGTACAACTGGCATGAAGCTAAGACCGGTACACACGACAGAGAGAAATGGAGGTATTCACAGCAATGCCCCAGATGATTTACTGTGTCTTTGTAAACACCATGGTGAGTGCGCCAAAAGCTTCCAAGAAGTTAAGCGGGAAGTCAATTTGCTTAACAAGGATCATTATTTACTAGCGGGACCCATGGAAATTCCACGCTTAGTTAATGTTTTCTCCTATCTAATTTTAATTAAGCTGAGGTAGCGCTTCTAATTTAACCCACCCCGTCTGATCTAATGTCTACCGCTTAACCCTGTCTATCGTTTCGCAGTCTATCCGCGTTACACCCCGTCAAACTTTTTCTAGTTCAGTATTCTCATTTCATCTGTGAGTCGAGCATTTGTTCTGTCAGCAAATAATTCGCATTTGTGTCTTGATAAAAACATAGAAATACGACGGTACTGCTTACACGGTTCTTCTATGTATTTGCACACCTTTTCTCAGCCCTGTTTCCCGCAGTTTACAGACAATTTATTCCCTCATATTCTTATACTCTTCAATGTTTTTTGTAGGCGTATCCGATTTTTTCGTACTATTATTCGGCACCCGTTGATATTTATCAGTAGCCCATCGTTTTCTGCCTTGTTTGATGCTATACCTATACTGCAACAGACTGGCCAATTCCATCAGTCACAGTAGCGTGACCCTCTGTTCTTGAGATGTCGTTATATTTTCTGAGATATCTCACACTCGCTTCAAAAGTAATTTAGAGTCAAGCTGCCCAATTAGGCCAGATTAATTAAGAACGTAATACGTCACCAGGAAAATGAGAATAATATGGCGTGAATAAAATGAAAAGTGGTACAAATGATACGTGTGAAATGAACTTCACGTTTCAGCTTCAAAACTGAGAGATTTTCTTTAAGAAGCAAAAAGAAGGCAGCTATGGTTGAACACCATTCAAGTGAAAATCAGAGCGTCTAGCATGCTCAATCTCTCCCTAATACTGAAAAGCGCAAACACATGGACGGATGTACGAACGGAGCCTCAAGCAGCATTATAATATAAGAACTGAGAAAACTATTCACTTTTTGTTTTCTGAACGAACACAGCAAAGTGTACGGACGATGATATGAGAGAACCCGTTCATTTCACTCATGTGTATACCCGCCTTTAAGATCTCTAGTGCATAGAGTAGCAAGTTATAGAGGAAAAAGGAAAGGGGTAACTTTGTACAGTCTTCAATGGAAAAAATATAGTGTGCTAACATTTTTTTATACATGCGTTGCTATCCTGGACGCAATGTTCACCAAGAACCACTCACAGAGCCCGTATTTTCTTCATGCAACGCAATATTACCAAAAAAAAATTAATTGGTGGAGAAACCAGCTCATTTTTATCGTCACTCAACTATAATTCACTGTTTGTTTGTAACAATCTAAGCGGTTTCTGCAAACTCTTGACGATCCGTCCATTTCTTCTTGAGTTTTGGGAGCTATATTCAGACAATTTAAGAACAAACTTAGAGATAAACTCCCAAACTGAAGAACAGTTCATCACCAAAATTTGGTAGTTCGCTTCTCAAAACATACCTAGCAGTTTCTGCAAATTTACTAATGATCCGTTCATGACTTTAATTTTGAGTTATATTACAGACTGATAGAGAAAAAATACATAGAAAGGCAGGTGGAAGAACAGATGGTCACAAAAATAGGCTCATTTGCTCCTCGTAATGTTCTTAATATTTCAAGCAAATTTCATGTAGATTTGCGCATAACTTTTCTTCACCAAAAATTAATAATCTATTTTTCCTTATATATGTATTAATCTCTGTAAATTTTTTAAAGATTCATCCATAACTTCTGTACTTATCAAAGTGACAGACCAACAAAGACATGACTGAATAATTAAGGACAATGAGACAGACAAACCCCAACAAAAACATAACCTCCTTAGCGAAGGTTACAAATGAGATCTAATGCAGTGTGTTTCTGTTGTCCTTTTCCCATTTATAAAAACTTAGACTATCCAAAAAGCAGAAGGTGCTAGTAAATGACAAACCTCACCACGTACATTGCTTAGCTTTATTAACAATCTATGAAAAACAATAAAATGTATAGTCTTTTTCTGAAAAATTCGCCCTCCAACATTTATAACAGATACTCAGATTTCAAAACGGACAAGGACAGCTCATCCCAGGGCATCATAGCGTATTTTTGTGTCTAAAATCCTATGTCATTTTGAAAATCTCGAAGCCAAATCTCCATGATAAGAATTATATTCATGCTGTTCGAAAGAAAGTTCAAGTTTTTATAAGCTATGCGAGGTAACATATGTAAACAATGCCATGAATACATTGTTTTTCGTAGAATCTTCTTCTATTTATTAGAGAGTGCGGTTAATCAACTAGTCGGCCATTCAGAATGAGCTATTTATGATTAATTCAGTTGAAACGAAGCAGTCACTTAAAACGTGACGCGAATTTTTATTATAGTCGTTCAGCTAAATACTAAACCTATGCTTTTTCCCATTAAAGATACGTTATGGAAAATAGAATCGGCATTCGCCGATTTTGTACGTTGACTAAAATCTTTGCAAAATTTAGAAAGCGCTATATTTTTGTAACTTTGTTTACCGTAAACCCTTGCGGACTGTGATTTACACTAAATGTTACTCTAATCAGTATAAAAAGCTAATTTCGCCCATAACCATATTAGCCCCTAAACACCCTCAACATTGTGCGATCTGTTAAAACAACATTTGATTTTCTCAAAGACGATTGTTATTGGTAATACGAGCCTTCACCGATCGAAATGCCTTACTCGATATTCTACAACCATTCCTCATCATGATCCTGAACACGTTGTCACTGTTCCTACACAATGTAAATGCTGCCGTGCCGTAAGTAGCTATAGATAACAATCAAAACAACCAAACACTCTATCCATGAAGTTTCTCTGGTGGCTTGCAAACCTTTTCCTTCAGACAGGTATCGTAGCAGCACTTGTCAACACCGGAGCAGTTGAAGTCGCTGTGGCAAATGACAGGTCCAAAGTTGTGACGGAGAGGGCAGTCCGCCCGAACTGGAGGACAAGCTCCTCCTTTCTGTCCACCAAAGCCTTGCCCGATACCACCACCAACGAACCCGCCTTGGTGGAACCCACCACCGGGTCGGAATCCACCATGAACTCCACCTTGGAATCCACCAGGTATCACGGGCCTACCACTCTGATGAAAGCCACCTGGTCTGAACGGTCTTCCACCGAAGCCACCAAATCCTCCAGGCCGAGAAGGTCTTCCGTGGGGTCTACCGCCGATACCAACATGGCCTCCAGCGAATTGACCGTGATGGCCAAGGTTTAGCTGTCCGTGGCTGCTTCCGAACTGTCCATGACCACTGCCGAACTGTCCATGACCTCCACCGAACTGCCCATGACTTCCACCGAACTGCCCATGACCTCCACCGAACTGTCCATGATGACTACCACCTAAATGACCGTGACCGTGTCCATGAGGCCGTCTACCACCCAAAGCAGCATTGGCAATATGTGCCCCGGCGTTGATGACAGAGCTGAGGAGACCAGGGCCAAACCTTACGTCTTGCTGGGCTCCGCTAGCTGCCTGGGGTCCAGCTCTGGTCTGTCCAGCTGCTGCACCAGCCGCTGCTGGCTTAGCAGCTGCTGCATCATCTGCGGATTTGCCTCGTCTGCCAGCCGAATCATCAGCAGTAACCACAGCCAGCAGAACCACAAGTAGCCAAACCGACCTCATCTGGAAATATCGAAGAGTGTTAGGAATAATTAATTTCATTCAAATTTATGGCATCGAGAGAGCAGCATATCGAGTACTAACCCAATAAATTTTGAAACATGCAAGGTTTTTGGTAGAACTTATAGAACAAAAAAAAAAAAATAGCTGGATCACAGGCTATTAAACTGTCCTCATCAGGATATATCAGAGAAGTTTTGAAAACAATACAAATATTGTAGTAAATTATACTTTTGAACGAAATGTAAGGCATTACTGAAGTTAGTTCCTATTTCAGACACCAATGCTCATTGAGTGCTGTTGTATAATGTGATGGAGAACATAGAGGGCGTTCAGCTCCAACTTTTATTTAAGTGCAAGGCTGTAAGCAACAATGAGTAAAAATGAATAATTCATAATAAAACGCGGCACCACAAACAACGCACTGGAGTAACAGGTTATTTCAGCAGAGCAAAAATCAACAAAAGTAATTTTTTTTTTGCAACTTTTAAATAGCATTTCGATGAACGCAATAATATTTCAGGTATCACAACTAGGTATCAAGTTATGTAGATCTCCTGCCAGCCTCTCGTGCAACCAAAGCCAAGTGGAAATTCGCCGCTTCTATAAATCGCACTCACGCTCTTATCTTACAAGAACCGTTCATGTTCTAATAGCGTAAGGTTAAATTTTTAGAGCTGAAGGCCAATATGACAAGTGTCGTATCTCCATAAATTTTACCGAAGTAATGAATGCACTTAAGGTGAGAATTTGCTGTGAAAATTGCAGAATAGCAATCCAATTATAAACGGCGATTCATTTATCAATCATGGATGGTAACTCCAAAATGCCTGTCACTACTGTCTATAATTTTCACAATAGTAACTAGAGCACTCTGAGAGCTCATATCTCCGCCAAGCAAGGCAACGGTTACGAAAAAATAAAATTAGTTCTGAGACCATGATTACATCCGCCAAGGAGGTCGTCGTGTTTGTCTGCCTGTTTGTTTGTGTGTTTGTCTTTTTGTCTGTCTGTCAACAAGACAACTCAAAAAGTTATGAACCGATTTGGGTGAAATTTACAGGGATTGTTAGGTATGTCAGGAGGAACAGATGATTAACTTTTTGTGAAGATATGTCCATCCGTTTGTTTGCTTGTCTGCCTCATTTTTGTCAATGCCGTAACTCAAAAAGTTATGGATGGATTTTGATGAAATAACACGAGTTGTTAAGTATATAACAAGGAGTAAATGGCTGAATTTTGGCAATGATCCGCTCGTTCGTTCGTTCGCTTGTCATTGTTTTTAGTTTTATGCTTGTTAGCACAATAACTTAAAAAATAACAAATGGATCTTTATGAAATTTATAGGGGTTGTTAGTAATGTTAAAAGACATAAATGATTAAGTTTTCGTGCAGATCGGTTTGTTCCTTTGTATGTTTGAATCATGTTTGTCATAACGTTTATTAGCAGTATAACTCAAAAAGTTATGAACGGATCTTCAAGAAAATTTAACAAGCTGTTGTTACTATCAAAAAGCAAAAATGATTATATATTGGAGTTTATGCAAATAAAATGATAGTTTCAGAGCCAATTTGAATTTTCTTGCTACCGTTGCCTCGCTTGGCGGAGGTATGCGCTCTCAGAGTGCTCTAGTTTTCTTTGTATCAACACCAAAATCTAATCACTTGTGCCCTTCAATAATGTTAACAGCTTCAGTATTTTTTGAAAATCTGTTCTTAACTTTTTCAGTAATGAATGATTCTAACAAACATTATGACAAACATGCGTCAAACATGCAAACGAACTAAGCCAAGCTATACCAAAATTTAATCATTTATGTCTTTTAATATTACTAACAACTCCTATAAATTCAATAAAGATCCATTCCCTATTTTTTTGCGTTATTGTGCTAACAAGCATAAAATTAAAAACAGTGACAAGCGAACGAACAAACGGTTCATTGCAAAAATTGGGTCATTTACTCTTCATAATATACCTAAAAACTCATGTAAATGTCATGAAAATCCGTCTAAAACTTTTTGAGTTATAGCATTGAGAAAAATGAGGCTGAAAAACAAACCAAACCAATTGTGCCATATTTAATACAATCTGTCATCTAATTCGCTATTACGGTAGCTTACGCCATACCTTGAAGCTCCACTAGTTTATCATCTGTTCCTCTTAACATACCTAAGAATCCCTGTAAATTTCGTCAAAGTCCGTCCATAACTTTTTGAGTTATCTTGGTGACAGACAGACAATCAAACAGACAGACAAACCCGACGAAAACATAACTACCTTCGCGGAGGTAATAATGCTATTGATGTAACGCGAATTTTACTGATGCACTGTGGGCTATAAGACATTGTTCCCAGGACGTTATGGTGGCATTCATAATAATCTTAGCAGCGCAAAATTCGAAGTGTTAATGCCAGTCATAAATAATAGACTCAGTAATGATATACTTCTAGCGACATTTATGACAGACACTACAGTAGTTGATGTTAATGTGCACAAATGGTATTGTAAGGGGTAGGGAATACCACGCCGTACTTTCAAATCACATATTCACATGTTCGTTTGGATCTAAACAGTCAACTAGAGAACTAGCGCTGATTTTATACACAGAAATGAAGCATTTCACTGGCTAAGGTGAAACAAGAGGACTCGGGTATGCAGTTTTGGACATGAGGAATTTGTTGGAATCTCAATAGACTAGGGGCTCGTTCGATTCGGCCCCGAAATGAAGCCTTTGAGGCCTGATTTAACTGAAGTTTCAGACAGGAGAAATGCCTTTGCCACTCTGAATCCTGTTGCACGTGCTAAAAATCAATGCTGTTTGTTTAAGCCTGTTGAAAAACTCCATTTCACGGAGCAACATTGAGCTTATAGACATCTCAAGGTAAACGATTGGGTTAACCAAGTCGAAGCCAGCGAACCTGCCTGACATTTCAAACAAATCAAGCTTCGAAGTCTTCAGTTCGTTGCCCCATGAAAGGCACCCAATTACGGAAGCACAATTGATTTCACACGTAGCAATGAAGTACCGCACGGGTGATAGCACTTACCAATAGATTTTCGCAATTTGATCAAAGATTTGAATGGAAAAATACGGACATACAATTATTGTTGTTTTATTCCATAAGTATTGTATTGGCTAGGGAATATCATTATAGTATTTGGCAATGAATTTTCTCCCTTACACAGCAGTTTGTTGGAATGTGAAACAAGAATTACAGATGTTCTGTTAATGTTTTTCACTGATTTTTTCTGCATAACCTTCGGAGTAGCAAGAGGATTTGACAACACATTTCTCACTCAAACAATTCGCATGCTTCTGGACGGGCAATGATGCGAGTACAATTATTTTAAATATTTAAATGTGTACAGAAAGCATTACATAAGCTTTAAAGAATAATGAGGATCGACCTATCAGAACATTTTCATACTTGAATAGCTAGGAAAAAATTTGGTCAGCCAAGTCTTTATATGTTGTAGCGCCGCCAAACATAGTCAATATTGTAGCAGAATACAAACAATAAAAAATAATAATTGTTCTACACTGTAACGAACTTTACACATATTTCAGCCCTAGAATGTTTCTACAGTTTTTAACAAAGATATATTTATACGACGTTATGGAAGAATGCGACAATATTGACCAATTATTTTTGTTCTATTCTTCATGACTCACTAGCAGCGATGAAATTTTTATGAACATTAATACTACTGTAATCAGTAAATCAGTAACACTCTGTTTTACCTAGAGAAAAATATATGATTCATATGATTCATATGATTATTAAATGCAACACGAAACAGTTTCCTAAGTAAACGTTCATAACCTTTGTTCATGCAAAATACTACAAGTAAATTTATCTAATTTACTTCAAGCTTCATACTGGCAATCGAACTCAAATATTAGGGATCAACATCATCATTCTGTATTTCTGTTGACCAGCTGCGCACAAAACTTTGCTTTGAGTCCAAATATCCAGCCACGGCCGCCGCTGCCTACAAAAACTGGATCGGCACATCCGCCACCGAGTGCACTAAAACCAAAACATTTGCTTCAACAAACTGCATTTAACTTGCATCACGCACACCATTTCCGCTCTAATGCTTGGCGGAAACGACAGAATTTAGTAAAATATATAAAATATTTCAGTAACTTCAAGAAAGATTTGACCACAGGGTGCCCCCCTACCTTGAACAACAGCAGCCCCTTCGATACAACACCTGCAGAACGAGTTCAAGAGTTTATATACGCACGTCCTCGCTCCCGACCACCTGCCAACCTTGGGACCACCGACTCCTTCGGTAATGATCGTCTCCATCGCTGCTGGGCTGAGTGGCGGAATGTGCTTGATGAAATCTAAACAATATTACTTTTGGAGATTGGGAAATCCACTTGAGCGATGAAATTTGTCTCTCATATTAGGAAGCCTAAGTGTTTCTTCTTCGAACTGGTCCACTCCTGATGTTGGTAACGAACTTCTCGGAAAAGCTGGATGATTCGGGTCGACTGTTAGCGAGTTGTGCTATCCTGTTTCTTGCACATGGCTATATTAGGCTTAGAAAGTTTGCTTTCTCCAGCTGTATTAATTTAAATTAGCTACATCTATGTGGGAAAATAATGACTCTACGTTAGTACTGTCCTGTTGGATGCAGCTTTTGTACTACTCTACGAGAAATCCGGAGACTTATGCTGGTAGCTCAAATGCCAATGTCCGGTAGGAATTACGGAGTTCCCGTATATTCCCCCAGTGGTTCTGATGAAAAGCAGAACACGTCAATCAGGTTTCGAGCCGCGGCATGCCTCGCTGAAGTTGCTCTTTGTATGTTTACTTTTTACCAGAGTGCACTATTACTCCAGAGGACGAAATAATGTTCTAATTGTGCCATATTTAATACAATCTGTCATCTAATTCGCTATTACGGTACCTTACGCCATACCTTGACGCTCCACTAGTCCGGTTTTTGATGAGGCGTTGTTTCGAGTGAGTCCTAACATCGCTTGGTAGCTGCTTTAAAATTTCAATGAATATTTACTTCTGAGATTTTACTTATTGTTGCACTAATAATGATTCTTTAATCTAGTCATGCTCAAAAACTTGCATAAATGACAAATTAACAGCAATATCATGGAATATATGCTAAAATATTATGAACACGATATTTATAAAATATATTTTTCATGAAACTTGTTGTTCAAGCTTTACCATACTTAGTAATATAAAGAGTCCCATATTGAAAGTCCCCTCAGTCCGATGGTATACATTTTAATTTATCACGAAATATCGGACGGGCACTATTTGAGTTTTATTGTACGGTATAAGCAAATAGCGAAGCCTTCATGTACGCATGAGGTCAGTGCATCATGTGCTATACATTTGAATCCGCAAGAAAGGAAAAGTACACGAATGCAGCTCATTTTTCTTAGAGAAAGTAAAACAATGCCTGAATATCCATAAAACAATACCCTGATACTAGTAAAACATAACCCGGGTACCCGTAAAACAATACCCTGAATCCAGTAAAACAATACTCTTGTACACGAAAAACAATACCCTTGATACACGGAAGATAATACGGTACCCTGATATCACAAGTTCCATAGTCTGCACAAAACATGCACATTACTCCATAGCTGAATGAGTTATTAATTTTGAAAGGCCCCATCTGCCTTCAGGAAACACCACAATTTCTTCGCGAATTTCAATCAGTTAAACTTGGAACCTCGTTAAAAACTGAGTACACCTCATTTACTAGAGATAAGTCGCAAAATTAACAGAATTAAAAAACATTATATCCTCAAAGCGGTAAGTAAGTTGGATAATGCCGGAGGTTAGCGCCTTGTTCATATGCCACTATATAAGCTTCCAGTATCCAGTCCTACTGATAAGCGTAAGGAGAAACGAAAATATTTCAAGGTTGAAGCAAAGATGACCCCCTCCCCCCTCTAGAATGGACCGGCCATGGCTGAACAACGAACGTTAACGTAGTTCAGCCATGGCACCAGCCATCACTTCTTCGGTAACTTCCTCTGTTTGCTACTGGTCGAATGGAGACATCTTTGTTGCATGCCATATTACTGTAGAAATATTTGTACTACGTATAGATATGTGCTTTAGATACAGAAGTGTCTAATATTTGAAAATTTCGGATATTTTTAGGCTCTTTTGAAGATATCCAAAATCTATTATCATCTCCCACCCATGGCACATTTTTCAAACATGTGATGTTGTTCATAAATAAATTCTGGCTTTATTTGAGCTCTCCAGCTTAATTAGAAAGCATTTTATTACACATAACGTAGATAGGTCTCAGGGCTCATTTGTGAAAGACCCAATTTCAGTGGACAGTCTATAACATGAACGTCGTCACCGTCTGAAGCGACTCCTAGGCAAAATTAAGCCTTCTTTTTCGGTAGATTAACAATTAACGTAGTTTCCATTCACTATTTACTGTTCGCTTCATCTTCTGATACAAGTTTCAAAGTGTATTGTGTAATTGCCAATATTAACGCTTATATTTAGACATTTTTAGTCATACTTGCATAATTATCAATTTAATACGCGTGCAGTTAATCATAACCTCCAATAAGAATCATTTTGGAGAGTTCATTCAATGAGCGTTATTTCTGCTGCTGTTCATGCAAAACTGGTTTACACTGGACAAATATACAGTATGATGCAAGCACCTTCATAAGATGACTAATGCAGAGTAAATTTCATGAGACTTACCCGCACATTTGTGATTCCAAAACAAAATATACGGTGGTAGTTTGCATGACGATCCTTGTCATTACCATATCAAGCAGGAATCGACCACAGGATGCCTCTGCATGACCGTAGTTTTTCTGGAGTTCCCACTACCAGGCACCGAAGTGGTTCTGGAGGCCTGACCGAATGCGTAGTGGTCCAGTTTGCACAAGTCATCTCAATAAATGAGAGGGCGGCAAAACAAATCTATGAAGAGAAATTTAATGATTCGCTGCCAGTCGCAATACGGGGGACGAAACAATTGAATACTTACAGTACAAACGTAAAGCGTAAATAATACAACTTTGCTTCGTTCCTCACCGTCCAATGGATGTGGATACTGTAGAACAATTATACTAACTTGATTTTAATCGAAAAGGTCACCCATAATTGACAATTTGCGTAGCGTTGGAGAGCTATATAATGTTATATACGCAGTTAAATTCCTCAAGCATGTTTCTTTGTTGATTTCAGACATTACTTATGTACAATTTACTCCAGTACTGTGCAGATAAGCCGTGGTAAAGAAATTGCTGAGAAATATTTCCATTAAACGACGAGTGTAAATAATTGCGCACCTGTATGATGAGGACCAGTAACGAAATAGAGTTTTCACTGACACCCACAGGTCGCAGCATATCACAACGTCATGGAATAATACTTTCACATCCATTAAGTTTTCAGCCCCGAACCTACGTTTACAGGGTACAGGGTTTGGATACACACACCATACTGTCGCCAATATGGTCTCAGTTTCGCTATACAGCTGACATACAATGCGGAAATATTTTGATACTTTTTTAATTTTTCTTGTCTTCAAATTTAGGGGTTGATTTAAACAGGTGATATTATTTCAGATAATATTCTAAAAGACAAGGCTAGTTCACATGATGGTTCAAATGGACGAGGCTTCTCAGTACCACTTCCGAATGCGTTGCTGTGGCAGCGTGCGCAGCACAATAGCGCACGTCTCTCTGAGTTTTGATTCATTCCATGCTTGGGAAAATATGCCAAACTTCCCTGGCGAAAAGGGCTGACCCCACTGGCTTGCCAACAAACAGTTTAATAACCTTTTAATAGACACGCAGTAGTGTACACGAGGGCTCAACAAAACTTGCGGATAATTTAATGGAGGAACTCGCTCATTAACTTTGATTGTCGTGTAAGCCTCTCTTGAGAAAAAATAAACGACAGAAGTATGAAGATAACTTTGTGATTATTATTTTAATCCTACAGGCCTAAATAAAATTGTAAATGTTAACGGACATCGACGGACAAAAGTCAGGTATCTCGTAGAACGATGAAGGAGGATGACACGCATCCCAACAAACGTAATTTTTTGAACCCCAACCTCACTTCACACTTGACAATCACCGTAGTTACACCATGGTGATAGTGCCTCACACGTGACAAATATATTTCATAACTACAGAACTCTGGGAGCGCATACCTCAGCCAAGCAAGGCAACGGTTACGAAGAAATAAAATTGGTTCTGAGACCATGATTCTTTTGTATCAGCACCAAAATCTAATCATTTGTGCCCTTTAACAGTGTTAAGAGATTCAGTTATACTTTTTGGAGATCCGTTCATAACTTATTAAGTTATGCTGCTAATAAACATTATGACAAACATGAGTCAAACAGACAAACGGAACGATCTGCACCAAAATGTAATCATTTATGTCTTTTAACATTACTAAAAATTTTCTATAAATTTCATAAAGATCCATTCGTTATTTTTTGAATTATTGTGCTAACAAGCATAAAATCAAAAACAGTGACAAAGAAACGAACGAACCAACGGATCGTTACGACTCATGTAAATTTCATAAAAATCCATCCATAACTTTTTGAGTTATGGCATTGAGAAAAATGAGGCAGATAAACAAATAAACAGATGGACAGATCTTCACGAAAAGGTAATCATCTGTTCCTCTTAACATACCTAACAAACCCTGTGAATTTTATCCAAATCCGTCCATAACTTTTTGAGTTTTCTTGGTGTCAGACAGATAGAATAACAAACAGACAGACAAAGCCGACGAAAACATAACCTGCTTGGCTGAGGAAATAAACTGGGTGTATGCGAAATCAAAGTTTTTAGCACGTTACCACGACTCACTGTGACTCATTGCCACATTGCACGTATCTTTAGTATGGAATGCGACCGTAAAAAGCTAGATCTTGTGTTTTTGAAGCATTATGCCACCGACAAAGTTTGCTGTGGCAGTGGAAGTTGCCTCACAAAGATACTAGACACTTTCTGCACCATTTTTCTTTCTTCCTTTTTTGCGAAGATTGGAACACTGAGTTCATGCAACAGGAATGTACACATCATGGTATGTATTATCTGTTTAATATAGCCATAAGAACCTACCATGTTGCCACCAACTAAGTAAATTCCAGGCAACCCCATGGCCGCCGCTGCCCTATGCAACTGCCAGGACTCTACGTCTACGCCAGCTTGTAAGTGCCACAAAAAATTGGGCCAATGCAGTGGTGCAGGCCTTAAGATCTGGCAGGTCCATAAGCGGCGAGGGGGGAATATCCCTAACCATCTGAACTCTCTCGAGCAGGATTTCGCCAGTATATTCGAATGTACAAGAACTATAGAGACGCTCTTTTATGATCAACATAACAGCCACGTGCCATTATTCGTAATTTCTGATCCACAGTTTCTGGTTTCATTATCTAATCGACCACGAGGAGATTTTTAAAAGCACATGGTGCGAGATAATTCTTGAATTTTCATTCTGTATTTCTTTCTTTTTATTTTTTGTTTCATCGTCTGACCGATCTCGACGCCCTTATGGCGTCAAGCACACAACCAGGTGAGATAATTGTTGAAGTTTTATTCTACACTTCTTTCTTTCGTCCTTCCTCTGACGGAGGTAGCTGCATTGTTCGTCTCACTTAGCTAACGAAACTTAGTGGTAAAGTTGCTTCTTCAATTGCTTCAGGCATACAATCTTGTACTTACTTAATTCAGGTTAATGTCATGTACGTACGCACGAGGAAGTAGTAATAACTTGCAACCTTCAGGCAAAGAGAATAAATTATTATATTATGATTTGAGCCAATAAAAATTGGATTGCAATGCATATATTGTTTACACATTTCTATTTTTCTGAAAAATTGTGGTACGCCGCAGCTGAAGCATCTGCTCTGCCCCTTCACGATAGCCATCAAGCCATGAACTTATAAACCGCTTCCTACCGGATAATAAAAAATTCATTTCTATGCATAACTAGCGGAAAAAATTTTCTTAGTATCATTACAATTAATAGTTATTTAAACTACAATTTGAAGGGATCAGCTAGGGGCAATAAAGGCATTAAGCAACCCCAAGAGGCCATGATATGGAACCGCTGATATGAGACATTCTCGGCCGACTTTAACTCTTGTACATCAACATAGTCCAAAAGGATTTCGACAATGAATCCATGCCAATGCAGATCTGGTCAGGAAACACAGACTGATCTGACTAATTTGGCTGCCAGCATGTAGCCTCCAATACGAAAGATGGGCCAGAGCCACAGCTCGTGCGTTTATATCAAAGACCTTGGGAGCAGAGACAGAGCGCTGCAGCCAACAACCCTCATTTTTGTCGAATACCTTGAAAAGTATGCAGAGATGAGCCTATATGGGATAGGTTCGCCTATTTATCCCGGGCATATGGTCAACTTACCGAGCCAACGAGCCAGTCCTATTTTTACGTTAAAAAAAAATCCTCTGATTTCAAGCTCTTCAAATGTACGATTTCAACGAAAGTTACCCTATTGAGATGAAATTAACTGCCAAACCAACTACATCTGGTGCGACGAGAAGCGCAAAACAATAATAGATGCAGACATGACAAGTAATGGTGTTGATTTGTGCATTTCGACCTCGCATACATCAACTGTATTATCTGTACATATTCATACTCATCTACAGTTGTACATGGCCCAGCATCCTCTAAAATTTAATCAAACTGCCATCGGAAAAGGGTATCAACCCAAACAAAATTCTTTGTGGCTCCAAGAACTGACACTAGATAAAAACTTCACGGGTGGCCAAAGATTTAGTTTTTGGAAGAACTGCCTCCCCAGACGAGGAATTAAAATTGTACGACGCAAAGTGGGTGTCAGCTAAGAAGATGCGTTTCGAAGATACAAAATACGTGCGCAACTAAGGTGATGAGACCGGTGAGCTCTGCGCATCAAACGCGATGCTCCAATTTGGGCAAACAAATCACAAAAAATTCCGTCTTAGGCGACTGTACAATAAATTGTCAGCAAATCGCCCAGTGTCGGGTATGATCCAGTTTACTCCAGCGCTCTTACTGACAAACGGTCTGACTGCAAATAATTTTTTTTATTTTCATACCAAACGGCGACCAGACGACCATAATTTACTGTATATACTATAATGGAAAGCAAAATATGTATTGTGCTATTATCGCAAATCTATTAAAAATTTAACAACAAAGAATAGAGTTATTAAGATCATCATTTATCGAATATAATTTCGGTGTTTAACTCCATTATGAATTCTATTTTTGTTCGCCTGTTTGAAGAACTGAACTGATGATGGAGCTGGACTGCGAGATTTAGCTTAAATGATCAATTTACTCTTCACCTTCTTTTTAAATTTGTTATTCATAACAGAGTTGAGTATAGGTAATTAAACCCTGCAACACTTAGGCACCAGTTCTGAACCATGCCAGCATGGCCCTATACATGGATATACGAGGATGAGGATTTACGATCAGAAAGGAAGATCATTTTAGTATCATTATGTCCGCTGTTTCATTGAGGGATTTGGTACCCTATGGGTGGTGAAGAAGAACACCAAAGGGACTCATTACCCCCAGCAGTAGCTGCGTTACTCCTGTCATGTCTACTTGCACTGCCTTTCGCGGCGCCAAAACGACTTTTGGGCGTCCTCTTATTACGTGTGCAGCAGCATAACCTACTGCCCTGTGCTATCTTGAAAACGACGCTGGTTTTTGACTGGGCATATAACGATTGCAGTAAAGTGCATCGTAGATGTAAGTTATAAATAAAATGCTTCCCTTTCTTTACAAAATGAAAGAACAAAAATATAGTATTTAAGTGAAATAAGGTCAAATGAATTTTTTGCAAATACTCTTTGTCAGTTATATGAAATAAGTATTCCATTTTCGTGGAGTCAAAATAAAAAATAATCCTCTACTGCATTGTACGGTACGATTAAACGAATAATAAATTCACTACCAGTGATGCTAACACTGTCATGCTACTGGGTTTTGGTACAGTTACTAAACTTTGTAAAAAAAATGCAGCCGTTTTCCATACTCGAGACATCTCGCTCCGGAAGTAAGTCTATGCATATCAGTAAAGGGCACTCTAATAGTAATAAATTATTTATCCCTAGAGCCAAGAGATAGAGTAAATGGGTGGTATGATCATTTTCAATAATGTCATTACGATAATGGAGAGAAAATTATTTTCGATAAATAACTGTAGAATAATAATATAGGTACGTACTTTAAGAACTTATAATGTTTGAACTAATTATCCTGGTCTGACGTAAGGCCTGCCGAGTGTTTTATAATTGCCAAAGACAACTTTTAGTTGGCATACGTCAAAATATTGTAAACAAGTACTTATTATTTGCGTTTTTTTCTGAAAGATAAAATCTTGTATTGAAATCAATAAATTTGTGACGGTGCGATTTATTTCATAGCGCAATTATACAGCAGCACAGCCCAGGATTTTTTTTTTTTTGCTCCATTAAATCTGGTACTGCCAGCGACGCGCCTATGACGTCAGACGCTTGCCCAAGATAACGGCGCCACGGATGACGTCGATGTAAATGAAATAGTATTTATTACGAGATAAGAAAATGAATTGAGCGTAATCTAGTACCTCTTCTCTCTCAATAATACGTTTAAAAACATCAATACCTGACCAAGACTGAAGGTTCTGTACATAGGTATATATCACAGCGTTGTCACTCTGCTGTGCTACCTCGCGGGCTGTGGGTTAGAGCGTGAGCTCTAGCTCTAAAATTTAACATAGTGACCCATTTAGACTTGTAGGTATTCTATTTTCCAACTGCGTGTTCGATTCACCTGCTTCGATGAGATACCGTAACTTAATGCATGCAGCTTAACTTGTCCCGAACTCCAATCCTGAGAGCTGTGAGAAAACTCAACTCAGTACATACAAAGCATATATATATGTACCTATAAATAATATAACATATGGAGGAAGTGCGTGTACGGCATGTCCCACGGTGGTGAGGGTGCGCAGCAATGGATAACTTACTATTAGTTGATGATTATAGGTTGTTTGGGGAGACCGTCCTGTAGTTATCTCAATTTAATTGAATGCGGTATGTTGTCTGATCCATCCCAAGGGCAGAAAGAGATACCGCAATAGAGTATTATTCTCATGATGAAATTTCATATTTTTCGAGTGCATCAACTAGTCAAGGATATGTTTGCAAATCATCACAGCATGAAGTTTTCAAAAATGCATTCTTCCAAAACACAATAATTATTAAAAAAAATTTTAGAGCACTGTACTTGAATAGTTTTTCTTCTAGAGTTCTCTATTGATAATTCTAATCTAATTCGAGCAACTGTAGTACGAGAAACATCTGTGTAGCCTCTAATGGAACCATTGGTTTTATTATAATAAAGATCTTCATCCCGGAGATTCTACACAACATACAACTTAGTCTAAACAACGTTCAGCCAATTCTGATGACATGAGACCAACAACCTTTTACATCTTATTATTTGTCAAGGAAAAATTTTCCCACGCAGAAAATAGTTCTTGAACCCTAGATACGCTGCACCAAATTATGCTCATATCACAAAACCATTCATCATATAGTTGTAATTTTTAGCATGCAGTAACATCTACAACAGTATGATGAAAATTCTACTGGAACGTACAACGAAGTACAAAAAAGTTAATGGCACTGGATGCCGCTTTGCATCATAGGACACCGAGCGTCTGCTCTCCATGCATTTAGCAAAGGTTAATTTTGTTAACAAAAAACTGTAACAGAGGCGAGCTAAGGGCGTGTAGGGGCGTGTTTCTCCGTGGCCGACCAGTCTGCATTATATAGCCTGCATTATGAAAATTTTCGAATTACCTGAAGTTCAAATGTTACATGCTTTTTATGCGGCTATCGCAAAGCTATTCTTCACTCTATACTATCATCTGAAGTTTCTATTAATTTGAATTGTGATTAAAAAAGATATCCCATTAATAAACTTGAACTGACACACGCGTCTGTGTACATGACTACGTAATCGATTCACTTCCTTCAATCGTAATCTATGCTGTAATAAGAGAGCTGTGTGTGTCTGTCCGTCTCTCAGTCCATCTGTCCAAAGCCTTATTTTCCCCCTATAATATACTGAAGAAAAAAAATTAGAAGGTGCCCTACTTTTTTTTTGCCGAAAGAGGCAAGCAGACTAAGTTCTATTTTCCCCCCTATCTAATACTGAAGAAAAAATTCCAAGGTACCTACTTCTTTTGCCGAAAGAGGCAAGCAGACTAACTTCTATTTTTCCCCTATCTAATACTGAAAAAAAAAATCCAAAGTACCCAACTTTTTTTTGCCAAATATTGCAAAGTACCCTATTTTTTCTTACCAAAAGGGGCAAACTTTTAGATGGGATGGTGAGATGTTGTCAAATATATATTTTCATGACTTGTTCAACAGAAGCGTTGCGTTTGGTGCACTAGTGATGGTAACAGCTTGAGGACAGCCTGAGCCCGCATGGGTTTCGGCTCCTTCCTGGGAATGGGCCTCTGTGTAGGTCCGTCTCTTCACAGCTGTCTAAACGTTTTGCAATGTTCGGTAAGTCTGAACACGACAGTTTTTTATTTATCATCAGAAACTGAATCACCTTATGAAATGTTTAAGTTTCTCGAAAAGCAGATCAAACTTGTGAACAGCTGTTTAATGGCTATCGTATAGGGGTGATGAGATGAGGTCTACCGAAACTCTTTGTACGTCAATTTCAGAGGTTATTGCTTCAAATTCGGCATTGGAGAAACCTCAATTGAATGTGATATTAAAGTACCTACGTGTAGATTAAATTAGACAAGCGGCAGTAGACAGACCAACAGGCCCATTCTCAAAAAGACACCTGGACTTACGCCGCGGCCCTCTATGAGCTATTGCATGTAGAATCAATGAGCCAATTTTTTGTTCTATAAAATTTTGATATTCCGAGAAATTATAATGAACTTATTATTATTCTTGGTGTCCAAATGTATGACATATATCGCCTACTAAAGATACGTGATTGTGAATTTAGATTCCCTGCTGCGAACCGCATTCCTTATAGAACAACGAAGAAATTAATTTTTGTTTGAGGTCTCTGTGAATATTAGAACTTGTTTTATTAATAACACGTAAATCGGCCTCCAGACCCTATTGCGAGAGGCACGATTTCATTGTCCAGTCAATGTATGGTGTGGTCTATGATTGGTGCAATAAAATTAAAAGAAATATAAAGAACTCTGCGTATTGTGAGAGAAGATAACAAGAAGGATGCAATACAACCTTAAAGTAAATCATAGCAAACACACTCTGAGGACCTAGATGAAATTAATTCAGTCCCCGATAAACCGTTTTCTTCCGTAGCTCCGTCTCTGACACGGTTGACTGCGCCACACTGCAGGTACCTCACAGGAAATGCGGGACTTAAACTGTAACACACGCTTCGGGGTAACAGCTGAACACTTTCTTATTATCTGTGGTCCTATGTATACCTGTAACCTCAGCTTACATAGATGAAGTGAGACTAAACGTACTGTATGCTAAACAGACTTACAGTTTTGTGGTGCATCATTTCCTGTCATTATTTCGTTTGAAATTAATTCGTCGGCCACATTTCGGCTCATGTGTACAAACAGTTCAATCTTGAGAAGCCCTGCAGTTGCAATAGAATTGTATCTTTCCTCTGTAAATGCACTTTGCTCTGAGTCATATTGTGCTCTATGGTTGCTGTCATACTGTATGTGGTTGCTAGGGTCTCGTTTATTGGCTTGTAAAATTTTAATCGCAGGTAACCCGCTCGTCCAAAGCCTCATGTAACAGTATTGGTTTAGACACTTTGAATGTGTTGAAGGTGTTGCAAGCAACCCAGGTACGCTTGTGGAGGCAGAAAAATCCGTTTTAATAAACGTGGTGGAGTTTCTGGCCGTCTCATGAGTAATTGATTCAATGTTAAGCCTAAATCCAAGTTAACGAGACGATGCCGACACTAAGTCTTGTCGGAGATTCGAACAAGTAGGTTCGACTTAAATCGGCTTCACAGGCCAGTCGAAAGAGCCTATAAACAAAGAACTCGTTTCCCTTATCTATGCTGGTACTTACTTTTGCCTTTCAAATTTCGTCTGTTACTTTTATATAAATTTCTCAGATACCTCAGCGCTTTCTTCTCTGTGTTCCTGGTAAGTTATTGATGATCCTTCTGAGTAAATTAACTTTGGGAAACAACGATATCTCCGTCTGATACCGGTTAATACAGTAACTGTGTTCACGTCTTTCTTAATTGTCAGACTCTTTTGGTCGTACTCTCGGGGTTTCTTTTGCGTGGTACATGCTTTCATGCTGAACTTCTTGTTTTGATAGACACTGGCTCATGCAATAGTACTAATTAAAAGTGAGTGAGAAAAAATTTTCGTATATTACCCCGCTATTCTGCGTACTGTACGTGCTATAGCCTTAAAGCCGGCATTTTGGCTAAGCAATTCCTTTTACGGTTATAGTGTGCGTTCGATTAGGCAATAAAATTAAGCTTACGAGGCTTGAGTTGGTTGTCCGAGGCTTCAGGCAGGTGCGCCGGGTTTGGCCCGTTGAGTTGAGCTTCAGGCATTGACCCTTAATCTGCTACCTTGGAGACACTCAGAACCTTAATCTTGCTCCCTAAAAGAAGTTCCTAGCCGGCCCAACGTAACTGCGTTGTTTCTAACACTTGCAGCACGACTGAAAGTGGTGAAGCCAAAGCTCCTGCCTGATGTTTCGGACAAGTAAAGCCTTGAAGACCCAATTGCTGCACCTAGTCCGATGTACTCTTGATGATCGGATAACTTTAAAGCTAGTACACACTCTCTGTGTGCATTCTCGATAACACGGAGAAAATTGTGGACACTCATGGCCCGCTGTTACAGCTGTAATTAACGAAGAGCATCAGCAACACATCAGGGCCTTCCACCTCAAAAGTCGGAGAGGCACTCTACCAAAGTCAGACAGACAGCCCCGGACACACACCTGCACACCTGTACACGCAGACCCACCTAAACATTAATTTATGTAGAAATATATTCTACTAATTTGTAATCAATATTTTTGAGCCAAGCAAGAGCAGACAAGCTTAGGTTTGTCAGCAGGGCCAACAGCGGTTTCTTAATCGTATTCAGTTAGACGGCCCCTACTGATTCATACTAAGCGCAAGAGAGCAAATCATTACATTGAGGATTTATTGGGCATTCATTTCACCAAAGATTGGCGTTTTGGGCCATTCGCAGCAATTTGACTCGGCCATGAGAGCCATTCTACAAACCTCCACCTTGTCTTTACTCTTGAAGCTGGACGATGCGAGCAAAGTAACACTGTAACAATGACGCAAAACTTATACTACAGTGACACAGTACGAACCTTGTGATAATCCTTTAGCATTATCATCAATGGCGCTCTCAACATTTTCAAAAAAGTTGACATTAGGTAGAGGGAAATCAAACTTATTTTATCTATTTTTTTTTTTTTTCACTGAGCCGAAAAGATTGCTGCATACGAACCCAGTTCCAGGCCAAGTAGTGGGGAGGCTATAAACAATGTCCTCTAGAATGCTGTCTGACTAGGCTGTTGAAGCGGCTTGCCGAGGAGTATCATCGTACATTTTAATTAGTGAAGCTTTGTTCTGGTAAGCTAGGGTATACGTTCAGCTCAAGGTCACTCACCACCATACGGCCTATAATTATAACCTAATGTATCATTTCGATACTTCGCTGCCTCACCGAGCAATGTCTGCATCGTTGTGGGTTTTTTCGTCTTTGCTGAAATTACAGCCAATATGTTGACTCATTCAACTGAACTCAAGATGGTTCGATTCTATATATAGCTAGTTACCTCTTCGCTTGAGATAGTGTAATCCAGTTATTTTTAACGAACCTTCCGCCACTAACGCTCAATTCACCAGCTTGGCTCGAGTTTCGTGCACCGATAGCGATTACGTGGGAGGCAGCCTAAAACTAAAGCCTATTTTGCAGATGCACATTTCCAGCCACCTCACAGTTGATCTATTCTACAGAATACGCCTAAAGTCAGGTGCGCAGAGGTGCAGAGGTATGTTTCCATACTTCCCCAGACTATAACCGGTAAAATTCCAGAAAACCTGCTGCCTTTGCTGAGCTTCAGGGTAGATGCCATCAGTCTTCATTATACGGAGGTAGGAGAGCAAATTTTTTCTTGGAACGCAGAGCGCAGTATTTCTGATCGACTCCGTACGTAGAGCACTAAAGCTCAACATCATTGAAAACGCGGAGTGCAAGCGCAAATTTCTAGTCCATAACACCTTGACCTAAAGCCTATACTGTAAGCCAAAACAATCTATGCCTAATTTCAATTAAGTGTACATACGACTAAAGAGAGTATTTAAGCCATATTTTACGAAATTTGTGGACATCAGCCTCTGACTCCTAGGTTGTTGGCTCGTATCTACGAACGTTCGTAAGTCGGCTTTTCGTTTCTTGTCTTTGGAATCAACTGTATGAAAAATAAGCTATTGTACAATACATATGCTGTATGTGCAGACTAAAAATACTCAGTCATGTATATACTAGTCTAAGAGTCATCCTCGTCACTTATTTCAATCTCAGACAATCCCTTGAGAAGATTGGAAACTCTATGTTCCTTCGGCTATCGGTACATCACAGTGCACGTCCAACTAAGTCCAGGATTTCTAGTTCTCTTATTCCCCTTGTAACGCAATTATTTTGGTATTAACATAGCATTCCCACAACGCTGACAAATTGTTCGATTAATGATGATGTGGTGCTGAAATTACGTTTGTAAGTTACACAAGATTCCCGCATTGTCAGTTTTGACCGTTAATCGAAATAATGACAAAGCTTGCACATTTGTGGACTTAGTAAATAAGCATAGGTGCGCCAAAATTCAAAGTTTTGGCGCTTTTGGCAAAAAAAGAAATGTTTTCTCTGGGGTACATATTAGGCATTTGCACTATTAGTTTGAAGTTTGCTCCCCTTTGTGCATATGTATATAGTAGGGGGTTCGCACGACACAACCAGGGACATATGCATAGGGGGGGGGGCGATTGCAAGGCCAGCGCTGACGGAGCTCCCTGCAACCTTGCAATCTCGCCTCGTAATGCATGGGTCCCTGGTTCATATCCCACGAGCCACCTACGGGCAAGGCTGTAGAATATGTGGAGAGGAGGGGGCTTCACAATACATGTATGTATGTATGTTGGTTGCATGCCAGCAATTTTGAGGTTATTACAGGGTGATCATTATGGGCGGGAGGGCGGGGGCTTGTTACTCTTCCTCCTCCCCGCTGCTGCCACTGCAGTACCTACATGGTACGAGTACAGTGACACAACATCATACAACGAAAAACGTTGCACTAAAGGTTTCATCGTAACATAAAATTAGTCGAACGATCAGCTGTTCAAAGTTCTACTCTAACCAAGCAGAGGACTCAGAAGTTCCGTTTATTCTACATTCACTGGCAGAGTAACAACTGGCTATTTCACTTTGGAGGCAAAGGTTTCAGCATTTATGAAAGCATGTTCATAATAATTACACTATAGTCTTTTTAACAATCTCATTTTGCGCGCTATATTTCAGAAAGAGAGCACGAGCTACATTTCTTTTTACGACGCTCGACTATACATTTGGCTGAAGACGAACTATAGGACCCTAGGCTTCTACGGTAAGATACATACTGCAATGTCCATTAATATACCCACCAGTTTTATTTTAATAGAAGTATAGTAGTGTTTTATTTAAACAGGGCTGTTGTTTTATCCATATAGATTTTGGACAATATGCCCATGAGTTATTTTAAAAGAAGATCGTAATACTTTTTTATACAAGGCTGTTATTTTATTCATACAGTTTATGGTTGTGCTGTTATAATGTCATTAATGTGTACAGGCAAAGCAGGCGAAGTGAAGTCGTATCAGCCCTTTGTTAAAGAGGTGATAAAATATGTGAACTCAGATGTGATTACTTTTATTAATTATTAACTTGAACATGGAGGAAATAATTAATTTAACGATTAGGACGTGAACAAATTGATCAAGACTCTGAGGCTGGCGGGGCATCGGCAGGGGCATCTGCTGCAGTGGCTCCATCATCAGCTGCTGGGGCATCGGCTCCTGCTGGTCGGGATCTCAAGTCGAAGCCTGGGTTAACATTAGGGTTCTGGAAGCCTGGTTGTTGGAAACCTGGTTGCTGGAAACCAGGCTGACCACCGGGTTGCTGGAAGCCCTGATTGAAACCTGGGTGCTGGAATCCAGGCTGTTGGAAACCGGGTTGCTGGAAGCCCTGCTGGAAGCCTGGCTGTTGGAAGCCCTGATTGAAACCTGGCTGTTGGAAGCCGGGCTGTTGAAATCCAGGCTGCTGGAATCCAGGTTGCTGGAATCCAGGCTGCTGGAACCCAGGTTGCTGGAAGCCTTGCTGAAATCCAGGCTGCTGGAAGCCACCTTGCTGGAACCCAGGTTGGAATCCTTGCTGGAAGCCCTGTTGGGAACCAGGTCGGAATCCTTGCTGGAAGCCCTGTTGGGAACCAGGTCGGAATCCTTGCTGCGCACCTGGCCTAAAGCCTTGCTGAAATCCTGGGCGGAATCCCTGTTGGAAGCCTTGATGTCCTCCAAACTGGTTGAAGCCTCCCGGCCGACCAAGCTGGCCAAATCCTGGACGTCCTCCTTGACCAAATCCGGGTCTGCCGAATCCCTGTCCGGGCCTGTTTAAATTCAGCACACCAACAACGGGCCGGCCATTGATGGCCAACCCTCCAGGGCCGGGTGCTATGCCGCCGATAGGGCGACCGCCAATTGTCAGTGGTCCAACGCCTCCAAAAGGCCCCCCGAAGAAACGCGTCGAAGGGTCTGAAGCGAAAAGGAAGCCCGTTACGCATCGCTCAAGGGGATAATTTATGAGGAGTAATAAAACAACCTCCTGTACTCATTGCAAATAAGAGCAATTGCGCTCAATGGGTAACTCATGAACAGCAAAGTGTGGGACAAGAATTAGAGCGTATTGATATATGGCTTGTCAATGGAGATGTGCAAAGTAGGAAGAAGAAAATGCGACAAGAATGTTCCATCCTAGACACATTGCTCAGCATTGTTTGGCCCAAGTCTGAAAATAGTATACGCTGTTATTGTGGGTACATGGTGGATAGTGTGTGGCCACGACAATAATTTTGGATACATTTGTTAGTACACGGTACCAAGACAGGCCTGTTCGTTTCATAGTAATTTTGTTGTTTATAATTGTTCCCATAATATAAATGGATATGTTAAGGAATTTGTATAGTTTTTTTACATGGTTGCTTCATTAACTCGTTACTTTCGTTTCTGAGTTTGAAACGAATTTCTCAGAGTAGAACAGTTTGGGTCCCTTCTGATACGTTACGCATGTAATGGTATAATGGATTAGAGAGCAGCTTCAGTTAACATCTGTAATCGCATTTACCAGCGAATAATTCCTGACTCTGGAAAATAATGTAATGATATTTATCAACCATTAGAGTATTCATTATACTTTTTATTGCTAGTATAACACATTGAGTGATGATTGAATGATTCGAAATCTGCAGTCACGCTTTTCGTACCATTGATTTATACACTACGTATCTCTATATTTCTTTCTTTCTTTCCTTTCTTTCTATACAATTCTAACTAAAATGGCAGTACTGTTACAGAATGTAAGCCACCACAATAACTTCTGCTTACCAGCATCAGTAGTGTTTGTGTCGGCAGGAGCATCTGCAGGAGGGGGGGCGTCAGCGGCAGCTGCGTCTGTGTTAGAGGAGTCGGAGTCAGCGGCTGCCAAAACCACCAAACCCAGTAGGATGAGAGCCTCCAATCGTGCCATCCTGCAGTAATCGAACTAGTTATATACAACAATGTAGTTCATAAAAGGAGATGAAACTATAAAGCAAGTTCATGCAAAACAATAATTCGTTCTCTTAGCATTAGCTAGGCCTTCGGGACGTCTGTCTTTCGTGCCCACTTTGTTTCTTTTCCGATTTCATACTCCTACTTGCTCATGCTTTATTCTGTTCTTAATCTTCTTTCCTGACTTGCTGTTCCCATGCTCGTTGATCCCGTGTGGGAACACCTTCGCGCATGGGTTCCCCCTTTCTAACGACATACTATATGTCCCTTATCCTTTCCTCTGTGATATCGTTCCGCCCGGAAACGGAGGCTTAAACTTTCTGACTATAACTAACTAAAACGACAATTTTACTGCTAATCAATGAAAGATTGCTGTAACTGCCGTCATGAGATGTATAAACGTAGGGCAGGACAGACGCCATTTACACTCAGATGTTAGAAGGCCTAAAGAATTAGGTAACAAACGTCTATGAAGTGAGGGCACAATAGCAGCGTAGAGAAAAAACTGTATAGAACGCCTCGTGGCGTAAGACCATCACCCGCGGCGGAGGCTAACTCCAGATTATTGCCATTTTTTCACATTTCAGTCAGCCCACCAGGCTGCCTGAAAAAATTATTAATATGACTCAACTCCTTCAGCGTCTTTTTGGGTGGACAGACAACAAAATTCATCCCCGTCATTTTTGGTGGTCAGCTAATTACAAATTTTCGGCATTGGTCACCTCTAGCTTGAACCACCTGCTCTCCCTACAAAAAAATTATGAACATCGTTCAATTCCTTCTCCCTGTCTTTCTTTTTTTTTCGAGTGGACAGACAAATATACTTAAATCTTCAACGAAAACATTATCACATCTCTTCGCTGCGCTCGCAGGTGACAACTACTCAATCAAATAAGAACATTGTACTTTGGAGTACCTTGCACCATACATATAGTCCCATTCATTAATTTCACTAGGCTTAGTCATTACTCCACCACTGCTTTTTTCCTGTCAGAAGCAAAGCCCATAAAAAATGAAATAAACGCTGCTGCTTTTAAAGAAGCTTTTTTTTACATCATGTGTAAAGAGTATCGTTAACAAAGTTATTTATTAATAATGATATACTGAGAGCAGTGCATCACTGTTTTAACGTGTTATCTCTGTATATGGGAAAATCTGCTTTGTTATACCTCACAACTCAAATTTTGATAATTAATTTTTCCACAATGTCTGTAAACGTGTATTTGATTTAAAATAAAAAATAAGGGCTAGTACAGCCGTAGTGTACAGTCTTGGCGGGGCCAAATATACATATACAACACCAAAATATACCTTCAAGGACAGCAAGAATATCTGATGCACCTTTTTAAGTCTCTCTTATTCTAAGGACAACAAGCACCGACCGGTATAGGGACCCTAACACGCACCTGCCACCTCTTTGTGTCGACACCACCAGTACAATTCTTGGCTTCCAGCTGCCGGGGGTGTCTTATATAATCGGCGAGCCCAGCCCGCATACGCCTTGCAGGAGACTACCGCCGTCCCTCTGTCTACGCTTCATTTTTTTGTCTTCACAAGCGACCGTGAAATGATTCCTCAAGCGGCAAGTTCTGTATGTAGGGATGTCGCGTGGCTGATATCAAGATGGTGACGCTGATAGCGGCTCGTCGAAATTTGTTAATTGTTGTATAACTGTTTACACCTTGGCATTGTAGAGGAGTTAGGTACCTTAGAATGATCCTTGAGTGGGGTGACACTGTCTGTAGCGTATGGGGGGCCTGATGAACAATATTAACATGGTGAAGCTGATGTCGCACTTTCTGTTTTGTTTCAACAATTTAGGCATGAACAAGAAAGACTCGTAGTCGCTGTTTGAAAGCTCGGTTACAGGCACTGTAAGTATAATCGCACGCCATGACTTGTTCAAAGTGTATCTATATATTAATTATTTGAACGGTACAAAAAGTAATTAAGAAGTGATATTTTCAAGGAAGAAACAGAGATCGATATCTAAATAACTGAAAATCAACATAAGAATAACATGGAGCAGGTCTATAGCGCCACTAACACTGTACAGTAGACCCTTAACCTTTAGAGAATCACGTGGTATGCATATTTAAAAATAATTAAAGTACTATTCAATCTTATGCACTGATGATTTTTGATTTTCCTTTGTAAAGCACGGGATTACTGTTTGGTGAAAAGTATTTTATGCAAGCACGAGATAATATATATAGGAGTAGATGATCTTAAGTTGTGGCTGAAAGATACTTGCCTGAATGGTAATACAGTAATATTTACCTCCGCGAAGGAGGTTATGTTTTTATCGTGTTTGTCTGTCTGTCATCAAGGTGACTCAAAAAGTTATGGATGAATTTTGAAGAAAAATTTAGAGGGATTGTTAAGTATGTTTGGAGGAACAGATGATTAACTTTTGGTGAACATCTGTTCATCCTTTTGTTTATTTGTTTGCCTGCCTCATTTTTCGTAATGCTCTAATTCAAACAGTTATGGGCGGATTTCTATGAAATTTACTTGGGTTGTTAGGTATATCACGAAGAGTAAATAACAAAATTTTTGTAATGATCCGTACGTTCGTTCATTTGTCACTGTTTTTAATTATGTGCATGTTAGCACAATAACTCAAAAACTGTTGAATAGATCTCTATAAAATCTATAGGAGTTGTTAGTAATGTTAAAAGACATAAATGATTAAATTTTGGTGCAGGTCAGTAGGTTCGTCTGTTTTTGTTTGACTCATGTTTGTCATAATGTTTGATAGCAGCATAACTCAAAATGTTGTGAACAGATCTTCAGGAAAATTGCACAAACTGTTATTACTATAAAAATGTACAAATGCTTAAATTTTGAAGTTGCAACAAAGAAAATCATGGTTTAAGATCCAATTTGAATTTTCAGTTACCGTTGCCTCGCTCGGCGGAAGTATGCGCTCTCAGAGTGCTCTAGTATTATCAATATTACTGCCTGCTCCTGGCTTAGACCTAACCATCACTGACACAATAGTATTAATAAAATAATGATTAATAATGTGTAAGGAATCGCAGAAAGAATAAATGATAAATGATCGCACGTACAATAAAAAAAATTAGCGTGATGTAATTACATGAAAAATATTCCAAGCTGAGTTTAGCACTGTTTTAGCATTCATTTGTTAACGTATTGTGAAACTGTCGTATTTGTTTACCCAATTGCATCCTTCTCGTAGAAATTCACAGAAAGCAACATCGCCAAAATTTTACGCCCAAACATTCTGATAGACACTGAGCCCTCACATCAGAACAGATATATTGCGCGAAGTTTGGACACACATCATACAGTCGCCAATACAGCGTCGCTATAATAAACTGTTGAGCTCCTCAACAGACGGGTACATCTTTCAACTTCAGCTAAGCAGTTGCTGTTGCTCATATACGAACCGCAACAAAATTAGTACAATAAGACATAGAGAACATCGCTTGTCCTACACTTCACGAGAGATATATCGGTGAGCATCTGCGGCCCAGTTACAGGGCTGGATAAGAGGTTCAAAAATAGCTTTGCGGCTTGCTGTCATTTTATTACTCATATGAATTATCTACAGGTGGCCGCATCTGCCCAGCTCTGGAAACAACGATAGTGATTTATTGGTGTTCGCTGCGGAATGATTTCCTACCGAAGTGTGGAAGAAACCTTCGCGAAACACGAATATTCCTCGTGCTATACAGGAAGTTTTCATCATAATTACCGTAGTTCGCCGCACCTCCGCCGCGCAGGAACATGGGCTGCAAGCCGCATGCTCTATCAGAGCTGCAATCTGTAGAGCGCTGAAATGAGCATAGATTTCCGGATTGCATCCATGTCACACAATAGCTGTTTGCTTCTATCCGTGGTCGTCGATAAAGGGCAGTTGCTAACTAACGTAATTTACATGCACACACGCGGGCATAAACATAAGGAGTAGAACTAAAATTGAGAAGCAAAAATGTTCTGTATTTACCTTACATATATTTGCATATCTTACGGTGCTTAAGGTTTCAAAACTTTGCTAACTTGCGTCTTTTCGCTCCATTTCTCATTTAAAGAACCATATGAAACCAGAGCACTCTGAGAGCGCATACCTCCGCCAAGCAAGGCAACGGTAGCAAAAAATTCAAATTGGCCCTGCAACAATCATTTTCTTTGTATAAACCCCAAAATCTAATCATTTGTGCCTTGTGATAGTAATAACAGCTTGTGCAATTTTCTTGAAGATTCGTTCATAACTTTTTGAGTTATACTGCTAACAAACGTTATGACAATATGAGTCAAACATACGAACGAACAAACCGATCTGCACCAAAATTTAATCATTTATGTCTTTTAACATTACTCTAACAACCCCTAGAAATTTCATAAAGATCCATTCATTATTTTTTGAGTTATTGTGTTAACAAGCATAAAATTAAAAACAGCGACAAAGGAACGAACAAACGGATCATTACCAATATTTGGTCATTTACTCTTAGTTATATGCCTAACAATTCACGTTAATTTCGCAAAAATCCATCCATAACTTTTTGAGTTATGGCATTGAGAAAAATGAGGCAGACAAACAAACAAACAAACGGATTCACAGATCTTCACCAAAAGTTAATCATCTGTTTCCCCTAACATACCTAACAATCCTCGTACATTTCGTCCAAATCGGTTGATGACTTTTGGAGTTATCTTGGTGACAGACAGATAGACACGACGAATACATAACCTCCTTGGCGGAGGTAATTATACCCTTCTTATATCTCATAGTATTTGTTTGGTATAAATGAACTGTCTCTGGTGCCATCCGTCGTTTCTCCTATACTTCTCCCCCTTACCCCTAATATCTATCCCTCGCCTCTCGAAAGGTACCTAATCTACTTTACGAAGAACGCTTCAAAATACTTGCTTCACATCTTTTGTACGAAGATAACAAGTCTTTTCTCTCATGATGCAACTATAGCAGAGAAATTTTCACTAGCCTTTTTTATTTCATTCTTAGAAAAAAAAGCTAAGCTTTCAGCCTACACTACAGCAAGTATGCATTTTGTGGGGTCGCTTGGCGTGACTTTTTTTTTCGTTTTCTTTTTTCCCCGTGCGAATGCGACTCTGTGACTACAACTTTTTTTCTCTGTTCGGCTCCGCTAAATTACGCTATAAACTTTAGCTTTTATAAGACAGGAAACCACAATATTTTTTTATTTTCTTGGACAGAACGTAGCCTAAACTAGCATCTATTTATTTGCATATCTTCCTCCGCATCCTTCTGAGTGTCCTACTCACCCATCTCCTCCTGTGTCTCCTCATTCTCTAACACTGAGAACACAGCAAGCAACGACGTCCAAATATTTGTTGGGATCCCAACAAATATTTGGACGCCGTTGTAATTCATTTATAGAACCTTATTGAATAGGAAAATATTATAAAGTGGCGGGAAATCTAAGGAGCGACTTCTCTTGATTTCACTTTTTCAAAACCTAAGAGATTTTTCAATTCTCTCCTCTGAAATCTATAGTGCGGCATAGTCGTAAAGCCGCAACACGGGGCCGCAACGCCCAGCTCTTGTAGCTATATATAAATATATGTTCTTGGAGTGTTCAGTCAAATAAGAGCAACTAGTTTTCTTAGCAAGCGAACCTAAACTTTATCGGATTGAAGCAATTATGTTCTCTTGAGTGTTTTGTATGCGTCGGTCGTTGTTGCATCAAACAGACAGGGCTGTAATCATTACTATTCTGCAGGCGGGATGCGCAAGCAAAGCCTGACTTGGCCAAGAGTGCACTATACAGCTACGATTAGGGTTTTCACCCCGGAAACCTGGAATTTGAACTCTAGCAGCGAATACCGGACTCCATTTGCTGTAAGTTTTGTCTTACCTGGAAGTTCTACAGATAGACGCCCATTACTTGATGGAATAGGATACTGTACATTTTCAGAAGCACGTAACCTAAAAAATGAAGTTGAACACTACCCATAATGAAGGTCGCATAACTTAAAATTATTCTCCCCAAGTCACATTGCACAACGTCTGTTAACTGATACCGTTTTCGCACCACCGTAAGTACCACAGCAAAACAGAAGTGCTACCGTTTTGCTTTTTCTAGAATATGCATAGACCCAAGCATCAAGTTAAATATGGTTGTATATCTATGATCATGCGAAATGCAGGCGGTTTCCATTTAATGAACCCATCCAAAAAGGTCTACGAGCATCAGGTACATACTGAAACTTTTATACTTCGCTTGTTGAACTTTTCTTTCATTTGAAGCCCAGTTCTTCTTTGTATGAACAAATTCCATTGTTCAGACCAGCATGTTCAACACGCCACGCACGTTCTTGCGCCACATATCAACCAGTTCCTTCCAGCTCAGGCTGATAGTTTTTATCATGATGTGACCTTGAAGTTTGTGGGGAGGCCAGGAGCAATGATTCCCCACATCCGCAATCTACACTTAATTTGTACACCGTTTGCATCCGATTACAGCTGGCATACTATAAGCAATTGTTTTTCCCAAGCTGATTCACTGCAGAATATATAAGTATAAGTATCTCGAATGGTCTAAAAATGTTGTACACAAAATATTTGTACCCTAATTTGAGGAGTGGCAGCCTGCTAATTACTGTTCAGTGCTAATGGATGGGGCTGCAGTTGTGAAGACAAAACTCTTTTTTTTTTTTTTTTTTTAGGCAGATCCGCTACAGAATACAAACTTCAATATAACAACGAACTTGAGAGCACGTGACTCATGGAAACATTCGCAGCTTCTTTTGAGGAGCATACAATAAATGTCTGAGATAAGTAGTTAGTAGAGTTGACTAGCCAAAATTTGTCGAAGCTGAATCCCAGTTCTTTACAGGCGAATTCATTAAAACATAATAATGCTTGACTTCAATCTACTGTTATCGCTGCCTTAAAGTTTTCATAACCTGAAAGTTGAGACACAGAATTCTTCTAGAAAAAAGCTACAATATACGCTCGCACATGCAACTTATAAGCGGACATTCAGCTCGCGTGTCTTCCCGATTACGCACTGAAAATTGGGAGCCAAGATACCCCAGGAAAGTACTCACGTTGAACGACGTGCTATATGTAGCTGAACGTCCGCTTAGAAGGTCAATGTACGATTGTGTTGTGTGTTCCCGCTAATATATGTTCTGCAGTTCTGGCAATCACACGCAGAAATCAGCTGGTTCTAGGTGGTGCGTCTCATTGTGGTATTACATAACATTGATAGAAACCAGTAAATTTGCATTTAGTAAAGTTAGTAACTTTTCATTTAAGATATATACTTTGGGAAGCTATTTACGATGCTTATTTCCTTTCAAACTGACAAAACTGTGGTCTAACGCTAAAATTCTGCTAGTATCAAAAGAATTGCGCCACATATCAATCAGTTCCTTCCAGCTCTGGCTGCTCTTAAGGATTCATATTTCACTTTCAACGAAACAATTATCAGCAAGTAGACGGATTAGCCATGGGTTCTAACCTTTCACCAGTAATTGTCAATATTTTCTTATCTCATCTTGAAAATAACTTTCTTGCTAACTGCCCTGGTGATTTTAAGCCAGCATTTTACCGCCGTTATCTGGATGATACGTTTTTATTATTCAACGATGCTCAGCATTATGACCAATTTTTCAGTTATGTAAATTCAGTTCATCAAAACTTGTCTTTTACAATAGAACGAGAACGCAATGGCTGCTTACCTTTCTTAGATGTGCTGGTACAAAAGAGTAATCAGAATTTTTCAACATCTGTGTACAGAAAAGCTACTTTTACAGGCCTAGGAACTAACTTTTTTAGCTGCATTTATTCAGGGTATATCTCATCTACTATAACTTACGCTTTTATATCGTGCTTATCGCATTTCTACTAATTATAAAATATTTCACACCGAAGTTACATTTCTAAAGCAGTTTTTTCGGAACAATCTTTACCCATCGGCCCTTATAGAGAAGCAAAGCAAGAAATTTTTAAACAAAGTTTTTACACAGCAAAAAATCTATTTTACGGTACCGAAACAAAAAGTGTATATAAGATTATTTTTTATGGGCTACATGAACCGTGAATTGCGCAAGGAAGTTATCACCCTTATTCACAATTTTTTCCACCCCTAGACGTTCGAATTCTTCATCGAAATAGTTTTAAAATTGGTTCTTTTTTCCCGAGAAAGGAAAAGTTAGGTGATGCTCTGCTTGGTGGCTGTGTCTATATGTATAAGTGTGACCGCTGCCAGCGCTCATATGTTGGAAGTTCTTCTCTCCAACAGTTTGTCAGGCGCAGCCAACATGCAAGCATCTCTTATCGAACCGGTAGACCCAGTACAGCACCACCATATTCCTCTATTAGAAATCACTGTACCCAAGAAAATCGTCGTTTTAAAATGCCGAACTTTTCAGTTTTAGGTAGGGCATATACAAAGCACGATCTCCGCATTTTAGAATGCCTGTACATTTTTAGTGAAAGACCGTCTTTAAATAATTATCAAACTGCAGTTCCTCTTTTGATAGCTTCCCCCACCTAACTTTGCTTGTTTGTGTTTAAATATAGCTACGTAGATGTGTGTACCTAATTTTATGAAAGTGTTTCCTTTTTTTTATTCATTTCATTTTTACTACACTTACACCATTTGAGCTTTTTGGATGTTCTGCTGAGAAACTGATTAGTGTTCTTGATTCTCTACTTATATATCAGCACTGATGATGGAATTTTAGTATTCCGAAATGTTTGTATTTTAGAAAATGACTCTTTTTACTTTGGTTCTTTCATTTATTCTGAATTAAAATTCTTGATAGAAACAGTTCTAGCAAGAACATAAATTAGTTTCAACTTCTGCAGTACATTAGTCTTGAACGTTGGTTTTTCTTTACTTTAGATCGACTTTCAAGTGTTAATCCCAAATCTAATATCGTTGAGACTACATACTTCAGATTCAATGTTCTGGGCAGAACATATGCCCGTGAAATAATTTACATGAAAGTTGCGGCAAATTCATCAGCTTATTTCAATGGAACTGCCACCATCGATTACGCCTTAGACTGCAATGTTATATAGGTGCTATATAGGCGCGGTTAGTGCCACACTGATTCAGCACATAAAATCCGGATATTGCCATCATTCCAGGACCTTACGCTCCGCTGACCTTCAGAGCCACAGCGCGGGTCTGATATCTCACATCCGCTGCTCTATCGCGCCTGCCATAATAGCTCTCGGTGACTGTATTCAAGCAATGCTCTATAGTAAATGGGACTAAAATGCTTTAGCCGATATGGCCATCGGTTCCCAAAATAGTCCTCATCCCCCATGGAACCAGCGGAAAGATTAGAGTAGAGCTGAAGACACACACCTTCGTTAGGAAATCGACATGCGCTGCTTCGTGCTGTAGAGATGCCCACTAGCCTTAGAAGAGAGCAAGACTTCAGTCGACCACAGAGCTGTGGTGTCAGAAACGGAAGGTTCATGCGACAACTGCGACCCTCGACTGTCCATGAAGCTGACGGGAGACGATTTCGGGAGCTATAGCTTGCGAGTACAGCACTACAACATGCTGGAATCAACATTAAATACGAAATAAATTTTAAAACAAGAAGAATGCGTGTGACTATGGGGGAAAAAGAATTTTGGGAACTATTTAGTTTGGGAACCACCACGTTCCGTATTAGTCCAGGCTCTAAGGAGGTGTCTGTGTACATTTCTCTTTCACGGCTATACCACGTGTTTTCCTATTCCATATGATGAGGAAATTAAAAAAAAGTCGGATAGAACTTTCGCAACTGGTACATTTTTGAAGGGGACAAGGGGGGAGGGGGCAAAATTATCAATTGTGGACTGATTATTCTAAAACTTGCTCAGGGTATGTATTTTTGAAAAATAAAAATAATAAAAACACATTTTATCCCTACAGCTTTTTCGATTTAGGCATTAGTTTTTGAAATTATGGTGTTTATATATAAATATATATGTTTATTTTGGAACCTTAAAACAAATAGAACTCAATGAGTTTTCATGCTAGAATAAAAACAATGACAGTTTTGGAATCCTTGAAACATTTCTAACAAAACTATAGAGCTGGACTCTCTATTTTATCCTTCATAGTATATTTTTATCACAGCTGGATTCTCCATTTTCTATTTCGTTGCAATCGCGCTGACTAAAATAAAACGAAGTAACAATTAAGGGAATCGGTTTTAAACTGTGACTGAAAAGTATTATGAGGGCAAAAATGGAGAATCCAGCTCTCTAGCTTTGTTAGGAATGTTTCAAGGATTCCAAAACTGTCATTGTTTTTATTTAGCATGAGAACTCATTGAGTTCTATTCATTTGAAATTTTCAAAATACATATATATTTATATATATAAACCCCCATTATCTCAAAAACTAGGACCTAAACAACAAAATGTGTTTTTTTTTTACAAATACATCTCCTAAGTAAGTTTCAGAACAGTCAGTCAAAAATTGATAATTTCTGCCCCCTTGCCCCCCTCAAAAATGTACCAGTTGCGAAAGTTCTACCCGAGTTCTTTTTAATGTCCTCATCATCATATGGAATAGGAAAATACATGGCAGAGCTGTGAAAGAGAAATGTACACAGACACCTCCCCCCCCCCCATTAGCCTGGACTACATCATTCGCTGGTATTTCCAAGGCTGCTTCCCTCAACGGCACAGAACGCAAATGTTCAAGGTTTTTGATACAACAGCTCCTGTAACCGTTATTACTACAAGCAGTGTTCGGGAATTACTCTAATATGCACCTCACTCTGAACTTATATTCGCTCATAATTAAGAGCCATCGCAATTTAACTTTCGGCTCTAACTGTATACATAAGTTATTAGGTGACAGCTGATAATTTGAATTTTTTTACTTTTAATTTCGTTACTATTTTCTTACAGCGCAATTTTGTACTAACCGAACTGGTGCCCGTAGCAACTGATTCAAAAGGATTTTGCAGAAAATTTCTCATTTCGTGTTTTCTTCCTAGTAACTGCCTTAATAAAATCAGAAGTGCAAAATACCGTGTTACATACGTAAAAGGCTGTAGGAGTGTCAACATCGGTAGTACTAGATGGTATCGTCTGCTTAACATGGGACTCCCTTTAAAATTTATACTCGCAAATGATATTTATTTAAGTAGCCATTTTTCGTATCCATAACTAAAGTAATTGGTTAGCTGAGTTTTAATAAAAATCCCAGAAAGCAAAGTTTGGTTGGGCGACGAAAAAAGTCGCTGTTGTAATTAAACTTTTATCCTATTACCAATCTTAACAATTCGTAGGCAAAAAATATATTTATTTTCTAAATATTAATGAGCTTTTTATTTGTGGGGCTAAATGTGTAGGTAGAATTTTATCACAGATAAATTTTAACTTTAGTCAGCTTATAGACAACTACTGCTGGGGCATTAGTGAGTGATGAACTAACGCAACATTGGACTGCCATCATCACCTTCTGAAAACATTAGTAAAAAGATTTAATATATTTGGAGCTTAGGGGAGCTGAAGCGTATGAATATCATCAGAACTACTGAACAAATGCAAGCAAGATGATCTGCATGGGTGACTGCGGCAAATATGCTGTGATTCAATGATAAACAGGAAGACAACTTGCTCGTTGGGTGCGAGGAACCAAATTGGTCCGGAATACAGAAGTGTCACTGATATAATACAGGAAAATCCCTATTATTATAGGCAATTGGGGTTGCGTTAGTCTAACTTACGTTTATCGAACCAAGGACTACTTGCTAGATAGAGTGAACGGTACCTTATGACAATTAGAGGAACAAAAATTACTATAAATCTCAAGCATAAGCCATTTAAAGTATATGAAAATATTTCTTATGTCAATCTTTTTTTTCATGATTTTCTAACTACATTAACAGTTATTTTGTAAATCTGGGGTAACAAATAGTACCTTCAATAGCTCTACGTTATGAATGTTTTCGATACATTCTAGAATTATGCAAGTGCAGTTTTTCAATGGTTATGTAACTAATTATTAGACTTAATCAAATGTACGCATACTGCAGCTTGTATCTGTTAGTTTGAGAAGGAAGCTAGCTGTACTAGGCCAGGGGTGTATGAAAAGTTCTAAGCATCACAAACACTAAATGGATAAGAGATTTTTGATGATGACTATTTATGTTTTAATTTTATTTTCAACGTTTGTAGAATTTGAAAGTTTGCCAGGAATTCTTACAAAAGGTTGTACCTTCAAATATCGTAGATTTGACAAGGGAGTAACAATAAGGGTAGATCGAACTAGACATGCAAGCATACAAAGAAGAAGAACGCGAGTCACATGACTTCTTTTTTTTTTACCCAGCAGAAGCAGCGCACTCTAAATATATATTATGTTATATTACCAATGATGATGTGCTCTATCTTGCTTGTCTCATAGAAGCTGGTATTAGTACTCCCTGGCAGTATTTTAAAATAAAAAAATATATATACTAACTACAGCACTCTGAGAGCGCATACCTCCTCCAAGACATGGGCTTTACCGAAAAAATTTAAATGGGTTCTGAAACTCGGGTTTCCCTTTCATCATCACCGAAATCAAGAAATTGGTCATTTTGGTAATAATGACAGCTTCTGTAATTTTCTTGAATATCCATTGATAACTTTTTGAATTATGTTCTGACAAACATTTTGACTAATATTAGTCAAACACACACACCAATCCTAACCAAAATTTGATCATATTATGTCATTTAATACTTTAATAATTCCTGTAAATCACATAATCCGTTCGAAACTATTTGGATTATTTTACTAACAAACATCAAATTAGATACAGAAAAAAAACAAAAAAATCAACAGATCGTCACCAAAATTTGGTCATTTTCTATTCGTATTATACCTAACAACCCATGTAAATTTCATCTAAAATCTGTCCCAACTTTTAGAGTTATATCAATGAGAAAAAAGAGGCAGGCAAACAAACAATTGAGCGGATGTTAACCAAAAGTTAATCGCCTGTTCCTCCTAACATACATAACAACCCCTGTAAACTTCATAAAGGTCCGTCCATAACTTTTGAATTATAGTGGTGACAGATAGACAAATAAACAGACAAACACACAGACAAAGAGACAAACTCAACGAAAACATAACCTCGTTGTCGGAAATAATAAAAATGATTTATAGGAAACGCACAGCAAACATTGCAGCTGTTGGATCCGTGTAAAAAAGTCATATACGTGCGTTATTTTATTTCTTTTCGTATGCTCTGTATGGTTCTCCCGTTATTACATGCACGCTTCTTGTACAGAGATGCTTGTAACTTTTCATATACAGCTGGTATATTTTTGGATTACTCTAATATTTACGTCTATAAATGTTCTATCAACATGACTAGCTTGGCAGTCTAGCTGTGCCTCTAAGTAAAACTGTGTAGTTCTCTAAACCAAATCTGCTTAACCAACTTAACACGATTATTTTAACTACTGCGTTCTTTGCATCTAACAAATGCAACTAATAAAGTAGTTATAGTCTTTAAGAATAAGTAGTAAGAACATCTACCCTTCCATCACTAAAGGCGCGTCTGCACGTCTGCGTAAGTCCTTTAAAAGCGTCCGCTCATTCACTCGTCTGAATGTCTTGTAGCGTTGTTGCCAACACAACTTTCGTACGCCACAAAATCTCTTAAAATTTTAACCATTCAGATTAGTTTCCTCGGTAAGTGTGACGAAATAAGTTACGGATATCTCTCCACATTCAAAATTCAATTGAACTGAGAAAACAGAGCACGATTCTGCTCTGTTGATGAGGCGTGGCCTGCCCGTTATCAGGCCGTCCCCATTGCCCGGCCCCTGGATGCCGCTTTGTTTGTATGAGCTGGCTTTCGGCTTGGGGCTCTGGGTAGTCCCTGAGTTGGAGGAAATGCCACTCTAAAGGCGGATGACACCTTCTTGGTCCAACGGCATCCCTGAGAGGAGATGAACAGGGTGGTGCCATCGCTGGGTACTCAGTCTTCCGCAGTCTACTCCTCTCTCCCTTCCCTCGAGTAGTACCACCTGATGCTCTTTTCCTTTCCTTTCTCTTCTTCTTCTTTTCGGCCAAATTTTAAGCCCGTACCGGTGATGGCATGGTCTGGGGCGCGTTGATAGCTGGCCGTCTTTGTTGCTATCACGCCTGTCGATTTTTTTTTTTTTGTAATTTTCTTGATGATTTCCTTTGTTTATGGTGTATGTTTATTTATTGTTCTTTGCGTGCCTGATAACTAGATATCCGGACGTAGAAGAGAACCCCGGTCCTCGTGATTTAAGGTCTCGTTCCTGCCGGATCTTCAGCACTAATGTTCGGGGTTTATGTGGTACCTTGTCTGAACTAGCTGTAGCCTCTTCCAATTATCACCTTGTGCTATGTTCGGAGACGCTCGTCCCAAGCCATCGCCATGCTCTGAGCTGATGATCCCAAACTTTGAAAAGCCGGTGCTGCGGTTGGGAGACTCTTGCCCTGGATTTAGGGGTTTGGTTACTTACGTTCGAAAGGGTGTTGTTGTGTCCAGGCAGAGTGAATATGAGTGTCCATGCTGCGAGATGATAGTGCTTTGAGTCTGTGGCTCAATCAGGAACTTTTATTTCTTCTCAGTGTATCGCAGCCCGTCTGCTGATGATAGGTTCTTTGATTGTCTCCTGGATGCAATGGCTAGAATTCAGTCGTCGGATAGGCGTTCTGCCTTTGCCTTTATGGGTGACTTTAATTGTCACCATGTGGAATGGTTAGGCTCTGGGAGGACTGATTGCCAT
>LQNS02278091.1:47903460-47914039 GCA_001587735.2 Parhyale hawaiensis | reverse complement strand
TAATTGCTTTGTCCTCCCTCTTCTGGAGTACTGCTCTGTAGTCTGGGGTTCTGCTGCCGATTGCCATCTGTGTTTGCTTGACAAAGTGGTTCGTCGATGTGCGTTCATGCTGGGTGGTGCCCTGTGCCCTGTGATCTGGCGCATCGTTGCAGAGTTGGTGGGGTCTGTTTTTTGTATAAAATCTATAACTACCCCAGTCATCCACTGTCTGAGTTTCTTCCGGATCCATTTGTTCGGGTGAGTTATACTCGGCGTACTGGTGTTCTTCATGAGTTTGCCTTGGAGCCGTTGCGATGCCGTACGGACCAGTGTTCCCGTTCGTTTTTTCCATCGTGTGTGGATGTTTGGAATGGTCTTGATGGCTCTGTCTTTGCTGGTGCGGGTATTGGCAGCTTTAAAGGATCTGTACACAGAGCTATTTTGTGATCTTGAATTTTCCTTTTTTTCTTCATTCTTTTGTTTTCTTCACCCGCTGGGCTGGTTGCGTGAGGGTTTGTTAACCTCATGGAGTATCTCCGTTCCCACGTCGCCAGTCTGGGGTGATTCAATAATAATACGTTTAGTTAACTAACGTGTCGATCCACCCCTGTATAGCATCGGCTCCTGTTCCAACACCCACTACCATTTTTCGCTTTAACGTCAGATTTTTCTACCAGGAGATAACGGTAAAAGAACGGAAAGGGCAGGAGCCTTGTCCTCGGCTCCTCCGTGGAACTGGGCCTTTTGGCTCATTGATTATCACTAATCTGGTCGGATCTAATTTGCTTCTCCTCGGATAATCTTTATAGGTATACAACATAAACCGTTCTAGTTAGTTAAACTAGGACGTTTTCTTTACAGATATAGCTCTGAGCCCCTCTTTTATCTATATATGTGTCGAATTGATATAACTTGCAACAATGCTTTTGAAAACATTAATTAAATACTGTATATGTAGACTTAATTTTAAGATGGGACTCAAAAGGTTACAAAGCAGGTAGCATGTACTGGACGACCGGATAGGTCATTACTCTGCACAGATTGCCGCTCAAGTAGCTCCTACAATAAGACATTTTTAAAATTTGGTGGTGCAATTTACATTCTTCAAGTTCATGATCAAAATGGCAAGCAGCGTATCATGGAGGGGGTACCGTCGAACGCTAAAGACTTGCAAGAATGGTGCAGACCGTTCTTGCGTATTTCCTTTTATCCTTCTATTCTCCAACTGTGGTCAAGAATGTTTAGCGAAGTCGAGCCCACGTGGCTTGCTTTTTGTGGAACTGCTGACAGGAGCGTTAGCTTCGTCACTTTGAATCGTGTTACAGGTGTTAAATGTAGACCAAGTGGGCTCCAGACAACTAGAAATTACATTTTACAATTTCGAGTCTGGAAAGCAATCAGTTAAAGGCTTATGCCTGAAACCCGATTTAGCAGGGCGATGCGAAAGCAATTTTCTAAAGTTCTGATAAGTCGGTGCCTGTGCGTTCGATTTCACTCGACTTTGATGAGCCAATGCCAGATACTTCAAGTGATTAAGATATCCGCGTATCTAATTCGTCACATGAGGACATGAAGGAATATTGAAGTTGACATCGGAAGCATGAGATAATCTCAGAAACCGTAGAGCTTGCAAGCTTCAGGCGCTGGTAAAATGTATGTAACGTAATAACTTGTCAATATCTTGGAGCTTCACTATCGTCCAGAAAACAAGCAACATTGAATAAAATTCCAAGCCTCGCTTTTTCTTTCATATTCCCAATTCTTTTCCAAATCGCGGTTTTTGGGAATATCGATCAGGCCCTCAGTTAATCTCTGACAACATCGAACTTACACGAGTCTTCTTAGGACGCGTTCACACGTCATTCATATCAACGCGTTCATTCGATCATCCATTAGCCCAAATGTTTTCTAACGTCGTTGTTAGCTCAACTTTGTGTAGGCCGCAAAAAGATATTAAAATGTTAACCGTTAAATCACATTCCTCTGCTATATTAGTGTCACGAGGCAAGTTAAGGTGACCTCTTCAAATTTTGGACCGAAATAAACTGATCGAGAAAACAGTGCAGTTTTGGGCTGCTTCTAGGACAGAGTAAATCATTCGGACGAGTAGATGAGAGAATATGTTGATATGAATGACTTGCGAACTCAGCCATAGAAGGTGAGCAACAAGTTTATTACCAGACACACAAAGGTAGTTTTTTGCAAGAACTGGACTTGTTTGAGCAAGAAGGTTAAACCTGTTCTAAAACTGAGCGACCGAACGCTGTGGCATATCACGTGGCCTGCGTCGCATTAAAGCGCCTTGGGAAGCAGCGCAGTCACAAATATGAAGCAGTTATTTAAATGGAGAATTAATGCATTGTCCTTTTTATTATTAATGTGCGTCTCTTGAGGCAGGGGCCTCGCTATGCATTCGTTGCTTACAACTTGATGCCGTTATGCGGTGCCGGTAAGTCATTAACGATGCAGTATCTATTCAACGCACTTTAATATGCATCGAGTGACGCTCGAGCTGTTATCTTTGCATGAAGGTGTGCGTGCGAAATTTTGCTTATATCACAGTTCCGGTTTTACTACTTCCATAAATCTCTAAAGAAATGTCATAGTGTTTCATGCATGTACAATAATGCTGAGGCATATTGTAACCACTCCCTTGTTTTGCCACTGTCTCGGAAACGCTTTCATTGAGGTGACGTGAAGTAGATGGGAATACATTAAGTAGGGAATAACAGTTTGTGACCCTATTTTATTTAAGTAAGCGACGGGTGTCACTGTGTAACACAGGTTACCCTGAGGTTGTGCTTGCAAGACGCTTCTGCTAGCACTTGATAATACTCTCTCTATTAAGATTTAATGATCATCAACCATAAATTTTCCATTGTTCTCAAAGTCTTCAACAATACTGTTTTTGTCCGCTGTGTACTATTACTTATTTTGTTGGAAAAAACCGAAGATTTTTCTATATTCTCCATAAAATGGAAATAAAAAACTACGAAAGGCATGAGCGGTACAATATGTATCTTCGTCCTTGAACTTCACCTCACAAGTGCAGCCGACCTCGCAGCTGCTGTTCTCACAGGTCGTAAACGAGAACATTTCAAGAAATGTCATTTCTTCTCCCCGTCTCCTAAGCGCAGACATTAAAATACTGTGAGACCTGGAACTGGAAGCCTTCAGAAACATCTGTCTACTGAAAAATTTATAACTGATTGCCGAACACAAGTCAGCATTGTTCAGAATATAGTAACGTCACAACTGAAAATATGAGGTAATTGTGAGTACAGTAGCTACTTGATTCTCATACGCGTAATTTGAATTGGATGAAATATGAAATAGTTCAACGCTTCAAGCAATAACAACTGAACAGTGTAAAATCAGGTATCTATCCATATAGCATCTTGCCTAACGGAGGGTTCATTATCACACGAGTGCTGTTAAAAACTTCGTACGGTTGGGCTACTTGAATGGTTAATACTACCACTATTTTGTGAGGATTGTTGACAATACAGCTCTTTCATTCTTATCTTTAAAACACGATGATAATAAAGGCTTCAGGATATATTAAGAAACTCGGTTATTTTTCTCATTCATTTAATTTATGCACAATTAAATATGAATATCTAATATACATATATCACAGTATGAGTCAAAATGATTGCGCAGTGCAATTCTACTACACCTCCTGCGGTGCCATACTTATATGAGCATTTAAACCCACACAAAACATTCATATTTTATAGAGGGGTTGTTATTTGCATCGGTGCAGCAAACTTCGTAAAATTACGAACATTTCTGAGGTAGTCAAAGTGCTCAAATCCGCCTTCAAGTTACTTGCCAACACCTTGTGGCGGTTTGCAGATGTGCTCATTGAGGCACCTGTCAAAGCAGCATTTGTCAATGCCAGAACATTTGCCATCATTGGAGCACGGGCTGGGAGGTCCAAAGTTGGATCTGAGAGGACAGGTGTCACGCACGGGCGGGCACTTGCCGGGCTTCGTAAACACGGCCGTGGGGATCTCGTTGGCGCTCTCGCAGCAGTAGGCGGCGCCCTCTGGTGTGCGGCACCAGAAACGGCAGCCTGCAGGAGGAGCGGGAGTATTGACGGGCCCTTGGTGTCCTAGGCCGAATCCGGCGCCTGGTCCGAAACCTCCGTGGCCTGCACCTCCGGGACCGAAGCCTCCTGGTCCAAATCCACCTGGACCTACGCTTCCAGGGCCAAATCCACCTGGACCTACGCCTCCAGGGCCAAATCCGGGACGACCTGCGCCTCCTGGGCCAAATCCGGGACGACCTGCACCTCCTGGGCCAAATCCGGGACGACCTGCACTTCCGGGGCCAAATCCGGGACGACCTGCACCTCCAGGGCCAAATCCGGGACGACCTGCACCTCCTGGGCCAAATCCGGGACGACCTGCACCTCCAGGGCCAAATCCGGGACGACCTGCACCTCCTGGGCCAAATCCGGGACGACCTGCACCTCCAGGGCCAAATCCGGGACGACCTGCGACACCTGGGCCAAATCCAGCTCCACCTGGTCCAAACCCAACGCCACCTGGACCTCCAGGGCCAAATCCTACACCAGGTCCAAATCCTGTGGGACCTGGGCCAAAGCCAACTGGTCCAACACCTGGCCTGGGAGGCCCGAAGAGCCCTCTGGTCGCTGGCTTGGCGTCGTCATCAGCCGCTTTCTTGTCTTCTGCTGCGGGAGCTTTGCTGTCTTCTGCGGGGGGCTTCTCGGCAGCAGCCTCTTTGGGAGCGTCAGCAGCCTTGTCATCCTGTGCTGCTGCTGCTGCCGCGAGGAGCAGCGCCACACTCCAAACCAAGATCTTCATCTCTCAAATCCTGCAATAAGTGGAATAAAGTTAACGAAATTTTCAGTTTGACCCTAAGTCAAATTGCAACGCTGTGCGACTTACCGTCTTGTAACTTACAGCTTCTCTGTATAATCCGTAGACACTATCAATGAATCCAGCGTGTGCAAATGTCACTGTAAGACGTGACACACGAGCCCCTGTGCACTCGATCAATCAGAACACTGATTGCCTACCACTTGGGCTCTTACACACCAAAGGGAGCTTGAGCCTCGTAAATGAACTTAGAAGTAGTAACTGCGAGATATAATACAGTCTGGCAATGAAAGTTAGTATTTCGGCATACCTTGATAAATTTGGACTCAGATATGTTGTAAATTATAATACCAGTTTTTTCTCCTAGGGCTTGTGTAAACGACAAGGATAAATAATTCTCAATTGCATGTAGAGAAAGTAGTTATTCTTGCAGCAAGTGTACAAACTATTACTTGATCATAAAAAGGAAGGATATTGTACAGTGCAACCGTATTGTGTTAAATAGAGCTAGCATATATGTACCTTATAGAAATATCATTTTATGTTGTTCCGAAGATACTGTAAGCCCAATGGAAATAAGTAAATGAAGGAACTTTATATAGCCATTTGCAGACAGCTGCTGGTCTAAATGTTTCCGTAGTTACGTTGTATATGGTTTGGCAAATTATTACAGCATTAATACGCTGTATTGTCGAGTCATAATAGCGGACAATATCAGATATTAGTCTAAATATTTTTATTTAGGATTAACATGTAAGAAATCTCATCCAGTAGAATACGGGCGTATCACTATAACCACAATTTACTGCCCTGGTTGTTGAACTCAGGCTTGTGTTTGAGGCACACAGCAGGCTGGGCATTTTTCAAGGTGTTTTTATGGGCTGGTGACTCTTGTCTCCTAGAGAAAATGTACATTTTTGCACTTGTGAAGTGCTCCACTCTCACAATTCTCATTCCTAACGGTGAGCATCATACCGTGCATTAATAGAAAGAAGTTGTTTAAATTAAAAGATACACACTACTCACGATTAATTGAATCACGATACCACAACGAAACTTAATCTCAGACGACAAACAATGAGTACCACTGAAGAAAGTTTCCAACACCAAACACAACAGACGTGCCATTTAATTTCACATAAAAATATCCTTAACTTTACCTCTTTGTTAGGATCAGCACAGCAATGGCTCCGGGAAGGAAGTGAAGTTACTGGTGCACAATAGGCAGTTTATATACAAGTCGAGTGAGGGAGACGCAAAGAGAGCGACTTCTGAGTACTGCGAGATCAGTTATTTGGCATTGAGGGGGTGGAAGTCCCAGCGAGCGTGCCAATGGCTGCGGAACTTCTGGATGCGGAAGCTCAACTCGTCCGCATTTTTTGTGCAGTCTTCAGTGAAATGAGCCTGACTTAAACAGTTAGTGCTCCTCATGGCGTATCCTGCAACTGTCAACAATTTTTTCGTCCGTGTTTGTCCGATGTAAGTCCGCACAACAGCACTGCCAACACAATAGATCTATCGCTAAATGTTATTACTTGAGGTATTACTCCCTTCATGTTTGGGGTATGTGACTCAGTATACCTTGTATTTGGACAGAACAAAAATGTTTATTTCGCAGCAGTTTGGTAAAACACTTTCGCAGGCCTGCGGCAGGCTGTGGGATTCGTTGTTAAAGTGGTTATCCGTGAAAGTTGGATTTTCTATAAAGATATTCACTACAAACATTTGGCTTTACACTAGCTTTCAGGACCCAAAGGCGCACGTCACGTCGCGTACGTCAAAATATTTTGTTTTTATGAAGCTGTATGTTGTTAGCAGCCTTCAGCATCCAGAGCAGTATAATTCAAAAAAGAGCATAAAACACAAAAAATACCCGTTTTCATTTTCTTCAAGATAGAAAATTATATCTCAAGTGAAAATTTATAAATCGTCCTCTCTTAATTATGATAGAACTAATAGAATACTAAATAATCTTTCTAATCTTGTTCTATGATTTTCAATCTAATGAACCTGATTTGAACCTTATAGCAGAAATAGTTAACAACTTATACATAGTATAGTGAAATATGGCTGATAGTTCTCGGTCACCTGTACAATACCACGCGCACTGAATACACAATGAAACCGTGAGCATATGCTAGGCCGGTTCTACAGCATATATGGTGCGGCGCCTGCGGAGTTCGACTTCTTGAGTTGTTGCAATACGGCAAAGCCGACTACAGGCCTAGTCTTAATGAGACTAGCATCGCTATCCTTGTGACACCAGAATTGAAGATTTCCGTACGAATAGTAAAGCTCTGAACTTCTTACATTAGTCCCTATGGATGTTACAGGGTTTACCGCTTAGAGTCTCTGTGAAATATCGATTGAAAGTTTAAAGCTCTTACTTTTCGCAAGAAACTCCATTTGAACTGAACCACCTCGGCAACAAGTGAGCTAATGATGCAAGTGGACAGCACGCAATGACGATTAGTCTGTTTTCGCTTTCAGCTTAGGATTATTTGGTTCAACATAGATTAACCACAATGCATCCAGATATAAGACAGCAAATTCGTTGGTACATTTTTTGCTGAGTCTGAAGTTTATTGTTCATCTGACTATACAAAGCAGTGATTATGAACGTACAGATTTCAAATTAGGATGCCGTCACATGGTATTTACGTTCCCTTGTCTGCTGCCGTAGCTACCCATTAGGGACAGCTGGCACCCTTGACCAAAGTCTTATCCAATTCAAAATCTAAAACCGCAAATCAACTTATGAAGTAGCCAAGAATTGCCTTACGAAGACATTGCATGGTATGCATGTGTACCGCACTCCCAGCTCTGTGTACCGCACTCCTATGTGCACCGCACTCCCATGTGCATCGCACTCCCACGTGCACCGCACTCCCATGCATGTGCATCGCACTCCCACATGCACTGTACTCCCATGTGCACCGCACTCCCACGTGCTCCGCACTCCCATGTGCACCGCACTCCCACGTGTACCGCACTCCCATGTGCGCCGCACTCCCACGTGCACCGCACTCCCATGTGCATCACACTCCCACGTGCACCGCACTCCCATGTGCACAACACTCCCACGGGCATCGCACTCCCACGTGCACAACACTCCCATGTGCACAACACTCCCACGGGCATCGCACTCCCACGTGCACAACACTCCCATGTGCACAACACTCCCACGTGCACAACGCTCCCATGCGCACAACACTCCCACGTGCACCGCACTCCAACGTACACCGCACTCCCACGTGCACCGCACTCCAACGTGCACAACACTCCCACGTGCACAACACTCCCACGTACACCGCACTCCCACGTGCACCGCACTCCCATGTGCACAACACTCCCACGTGCACAACACTCCCACGTGCACCGCACTCCCACGTGCACCGCACTCCCACGTACACCCCACTTCCACGTGCACAACACTCCCACGTGCACAACACTCCCACGTACACCGCATTCCCACGTACACCGCACTCCCACGTGCACAACACTCCCACGTGCACAACACTCCCACGTGCACAACACTCCCATGTGCACAAACTCCCACGTGCACAACACTCCCAAGTGCACAACACTCCCACGTGCACCGCACTCCCACGTGCACCGCACTCCCACGTGCACCGCACTCCCACGTGCACCGCACTCCCACGTGCACCGCACTCCCATGTGCACAACACTCCCATGTGCACAACACTCCCATGTGCACAACACTCCCACGTGCACAACACTCCCATGTGCACAACACTCCCACGTGCACCGCACTCCCACGTACACAATACTCCCATGTACACAACACTCCCACGTGCACAGCACTCCCATGTGCACAACGCTCAAATGTGCACAATACTCCCATGTGCACAACACTCCCACGTGCACAACACTCCCATGTGCACAACACCCAAATGTGCACAACACTCCCATGTGCACAACACTCCCACGTGCATAACACTCCCATGTGCACAACACTCCCACGTGCACCGCACTCCCACGTGCACAATACTCCCATGTAGACAACACTTCCACGTGCACAGCACTCCCATGTGCACAACACTCAAATGTGCACAATACTCCCGTGTGCACAACACTCCCTCTCACCCCTTGAATCCTCCCTTGCTCAGGCTGTGCTAATCCGCTGAAAGATTATTCCTACTGTTACGTTTCTAAAGGAGAAAGAATCCATGTAGCCAAGCAGCCCAGGCTGAGTAACATAAGGTTAAAACGCAACTAAATTAAGGATTGAGAGCCAGAATTGTTACACATAATGACATTTTATTTCACTCAAATTCATTAACGACATAATAAATTCAAAATAATATCCATCAAAATACTAATATCAGTGAAGGTTCCGGGCCTTGCCAATTTTAAGTATTTACCCCTAAAAATCACTATTATACAAGCGAAATTTGAAACATGTGTATCAATTATTTAATCGATAAATTTGGAGGAAGTAAAATTTCTATTTGTGACGGCTATTTAATACTGCTTATAATTATACAACACATATTCACTTCTTCAGCTACAAATGCATAGATAAGAATAGTATTACCGGAGTAGCCCGTACGGCCTTTCGTACCTTAACCCATTAGAAGCTAAAGAAAAGCTTTGTTCTCTCGCAGGAATAGGGCTGATGACGGCGTGCACAACACTCCCAACACTCCAAGCAATGGGCCCGTAGCGTTAATGCGTTGACGAGATAAGTTTTTGTAATTTATGTATCGAAATTGACTGCTTTTTATTACCTCTGCCAAGGAGGTGATAGGTTTGCGGGACTTGTTATTTTGTCTGACTGTTTTCCTGTTAGCGCTAAAACCCTAAAATTTATGAACGGATCGCTATGCACCGCACAGGAACTGTTAGGATTGTCATGAACAGATGATTAAATTTTGGTGATGATTAGCAAGCAGTGCTGGATTTTGGGCCATTTAAAAATTTTTGTTGGCAATACGTCGCTTGGCGAAGTTGCGGAGTGCGGGTCCCGTTATTTAATGAAATTCAACTTCATTTCTTCGGAAAAATTAAAATGCACTTAATTTTTAAATAAAACGAAAGTATAATTATTTACAAAAAAAAACTTTAAAATATTTAAACATTACGCATCTCAGCAGACAATGTAGAAATGGTAATAATCTCTGTTGACACAAGTACAATAAGGCGGTATATCTGCGGTAATGGTCCAGTATATTTAGGGTACATATTACAATATATGTCGGATTTGTACGTAAAGGAAGTAATGAATACATATTAAAAAAAATTATTAGGTGCCCAAAGCCATTTTCTTAGAAAAACTTGTGGTCCTATTTCGGTAAGTATAGGCAGTAACTGCCCCGCTGCAAGATGGATTTAAGCCCGTTCCGCACGATGGCACATCGGAGCCGTGTGCCGAATTTTCTCTCTTTCTCGCTCTCTCTTCGACGGAGCTCCAGCCGCGGAGGAGGTAACTGTGCAGCGATAGGAGAATCCGCACCCGATGAACATGTACTGTAGTTTGTTATGGCTCTAACACGGGAAGTAATATGTTGATTGAGTTTGAAATTTATTAAAAATTAAAAGCAAAGACGAAAGTAAAATAAAATGAAATTAAAATTACTATCCTTTGGTAAATTATCAAATTGAAAAAGTCGACACGAACTAATAATTAAAACTTGACGTTTCGGGATACTTCTCCCATTTTCAAAATCCTAATAAAATCTTTAATGGATACCTAACAAAAAATTTTTTTTATTTATTTAAGGAGACCTAAG
>LQNS02278091.1:47890818-47901049 GCA_001587735.2 Parhyale hawaiensis | reverse complement strand
ATAACTTAGGTCTCCTTAAATAAATAAAAAAAATTTTTTGTTAGGTATCCATTAAAGATTTTATTAGGATTTTGAAAATGGGAGAAGTATCCCGAAACGTCAAGTTTTAATTATTAGTTCGTGTCGACTTTTTCAATTTTATAAAATGAAATTATAATTAGAGAGCGCTTGGAAGACCTTCTCAATCCGGAATGGGACTTTTCGGAGTATTTTCTGGCGCCCATTTTTTTTTTTTTTGGCACCGATATTTTGGGGCCGAATATTTTGGAGCCCAATAATTAGGTTAGATTAGTTTAGATAAGGTTAGGCTAGGTATGGTTAGGTTAGGTATAGTAAGGTTAAGTACGGTTAGATTAGGTTAGGTATGGTTACGTTAGGTTAGAAAAGAAAACCGTTAGAATATTTGAGTAGGTAATCCGACAATCACGAGAGGCATTAAATGAATAAATTTAGTCAGTATAGTGCTGATGTTATCTTCTTTGATATGTAAAAGTTGACGAGCGCATTGTACGACTAGCCTATTTCAATATTAGTTTTTAGATATCATCAGTACGCTGATGGAAATACAAATAGTTTGAGCAATCAAAGAATAATTATAATTAGAGTGTCCGGGGACATGCACAACCTACAGCACAGCACAACGTCAGTCGACAGCACTCTGCCATGTACTGAGGCCTAGCACCGAACAGACTTTGTACCGAGGGGTACGAATTGTGGACACACACACTACATAATCGTTTATACGCCATGGCTTCCACATGGCTATCTAAGGCAGCAGTGACAGCTTCATCCCTCTCTTACACACACACACACACACAAACTTTACTGACAAATATGTATGACACGAACCATTGTTACGATGAATAATATGTACCAGTTGAAGTAAATTATAATGGTGAGAATATCACGAACAGCATTGAAGCCCGATACAATTGAATACGTCGTTTTACTTTATAAGATTGCGTTGTAATTAAACGGAATTGAATAATAATTTGCGAAAATTGAATTGCTTCTTCTCAAGTTCAGGTGACGCGTGCAGATGGTCAACATGCAGGAACTGCAGGTTACTGAAGAATATCTACAGCCCATTACAGTGCGGCCAAACTGAGAAATATTATACAGGTGACAGTGTCTGTCACTGCTTGTGTGTCCGCGTCCGGCGCAAGCAATATCTGCTCGGGCTCAGTGCCTGTCATTCTGTTGGCACGTGAGGTTGTGCTAAGATACGGTCTGTGTATTTACGCGAGGACTCTCGTAAGAACTGAGCATTTTTATCATCACAATCGATCAGGTGAGCATGGATGAGACTTGTCAAATGCGACTGGTTAGTGGCGTTTTCAGGGAGACTTCGGGAATTGGTGGCCTTTTAAAATTGAATTTCGAATGCATTTAGCGATTTTTGTAGGAGTCGATGCTCCGTCGTTTGCTTGTTCTTAGGTCTTTAGCATTTACCTCCAATCCTGGTCACAGGATGTGGACTGCTTACTCCAGATCCCGACAAGCGCTCTGCCATGGGCTGCCGCCTGGGCAACTGCCTATACATGAGCACCGCAATTAAAAATTAGGCACCGACATCACCAAAGGCGTTCAGATTGCTCCTGATTTTAACTAGCGTTTTGCCATACTCCGAGGCCCGGCTTCTGATCGAATCCCTTTCCGGGTGTACGAGACGATGCTCCTTTAATAAATACACGAGCGGCGTGGCCTTGCACCCTGGGAAATACGCCGGCAGTGTATCTTCTGACCTTCCATAGAAAGGCTGCTGAGTAACAACGAACACATGTGGCTACAAATGTGGAGAGTTGCGCAATTCGAGTTACGGGGCAGTGATTTTCCAGCAGGTCAATTTCCCACTTGAGGTAAATGGTAACGTGGCATAAGGTAACTAACTAATTGTTTAGTTGATACTTGACAAGTCTGCAAAACCTGAATATTACTCATTATTTAACCAGTGTTTTATTTCGTTACTGATCCTATAGAGTTTTATTATAGAGAAACGACAGGAAAGTGAAAAATGCTTCTTTAAGAAGGAGTAGTTGAGGAGGCAGAAAGCGGTAGAAATCTCCCACAAAAAAATTAACAGCTATTGCTTAATTGGTGCTCACTGGTCATTCCTACCCAAACACACGAGTGAGTTTATCACGGGCATCAAAGAAGGGGAGAAGCAAGATTTTCGCTCTTTATTGGTGAAATTCCCCAACATCATAATTTCTGGGGCGCGGTTTTTTATAATACCGTGCAATGTTTGTGAAAACTAACACAGTGGGTTTGTTCAATTAGAGAAAGTGAAAAAGAGTTTCAGGAAAATTTCCGCTCCATGCGCGTTTTTACTTAGCGAAGAACACTAGGAACATAATTTTCACTTAAATTGCTTGCTCGCTTCTAACAGAGATGAAGAATACGATTCACTTTACAGTAAATTATGACTGTTCTTAAAAGCTACATATTCCTAAAATTTCTCCGATAATACCATTTTGCACATGTTCACCTCCCTCGAATTCAAGTATGAACTAAGAGTTGAGGACCCAGTGAGATCCGTGAAGATTTGACAACTTCTGAAACCTAAAGGATTGGAGTCAGACAAAGTCAATGTTTTTTTGGATATTTTCAGTAGCACAAAAGTCAAGCGAGGTAAAGAGTGAGCGACAACACAGAATGAAAGCCGCATCAATTACGCCCATATTCAACTCTAGATTAGACACAACAATATTTTTAAAACTAAGTAATTCTCACCTCCTTGAATTAGCAATTACTTAATTCATTCATAAATTTATTGTGCATTCAAAAGAAGTTATGTTTTAATGTTTTGACACTCACGCTAGGCGCCGCCACATTGAAACTACATATTACGTAGCATTTCAATATAGTAAAGTCTCCGTCAGTATTAAATAAAGTTTAATACTATAGAGATGAAATGGTATAGAATTGCCACCAAAGGGCGAGGGAAACTGGTAGAAAAAATTTGCGCCTACTTGCTGCTCTTGCATTCTAAACTCTTTGAAAGTAGACACGGGTCCCGCAGGAGAACTAAAATAATCAAATTCACCGATGAAAATGTAGATGTTAAAAATGTGAAAGTCTAAATAATGTTTTCTTTAGATGATGAGAAATGAAGGTTAGCAAAGGCGTGTATACCGGTATATAGAAGAAAAGCAATAAGCAAAAGTAATTCCGAAGAGCGAGGATGCTTTCTTTGTTTTTATGCTGTCTTTATGTTTCTATCTTGATATACAAGGGTAAAAATTTTGCTGGCAAGACGTCTGGGAGATCCACCGGTGACATAGTGTCTAGATATGTTGGGTAGGGTGACTTAAGATGAACTAACTTGCTAGGTATACGGCTTGGCAAACACGGGCTACGTTAAGCATGCTGCGTGCGAGTCGGAACAGGGAAACGCTTCACGTTCTTAGAACACATGTATCTGAGCGCGTGATGACGGTTTAATTTAGTAAGACGCATCGATTCCAAATATGCACAGTTGAGAATTGCAACTCAATAGTAATTCAGAGAGAAATTCGAAACTGAGCAAGTGACCCTTGGTGTGACGGACTAGTCTAGTAGTCAAAGTTACTGACCTGTACGCATCACAAATTGAATATTTGCTTATCACTTTTGGGTAAAGCACAAGATATTATGACGATTTTATTCGGAGTCGATTTTTAGGCAAAACGTAGAGGCAGTTTTTGAGATATTTTAATTTGACTTTGAAGTTTTATTCTTTCCCTGTGAAATACTGAAGAAGCCTTGTTTTAATTCAGGGGGGTGGAATCGTGATCCTCCGAAATTTATACTTAGTTATACCCTAACCTTATTCAAGTCAGGGTACGTCAGGGCCAGTTCATATGTCCCTCATTTCATCACATCCACTCCCGAAAATGAACACGAACCGTGAGTCAACTTCTGCTGTCGCTGTCCACACATAGAAGCGACCTTCACTCAAATGAATGACGCCACGCGTTCACTAATGATCTCATTTCTTTACATTTTCGCTTATATTTCGCGTTGGTTTGGAAGTCACATTCGTATCACATGATTATATAGTCTCAATTTGATAAGAACAGCTTATTTATAAAATATTTATAGCCTGATAAACCGATAAAAGTGAAAACATCTCGCAGCAATACGCTTCCTTCTCGAATCAAAGATGGCGTCAGTGTTCTTAGTTCAACATTTTCAGCTAAACTAGTTTTCTGGAGTCAAGCGGTAGTACAGTGATTTTGGTCATTAAAGTGGTGGTAAAAAATCATTTTTGTCGACTTGTTCATCCTTTGAAACGCTATAGAAGATTAATTCAATATCTATAGGGTCGGCTTACACAACTTGAACGACGGGGCTCGTTCAGAAAAGGGTAGTGTTTCATCCTTCCGTCTCCCGCATTTGCAGCTGCCGCTTCCATCAAATCAACGCGCCTCGTCCATCAGTTTGACTGAACGCGTTACGTTGAGGGACGTGTGAACAGGACCATCGTTTCTACCAAGCAACTTTCTTTAACTATCCATATTACTGTTGCCCCATTTGAAACAATAAAAAAAACTCACAGCTTTTTTCCTCACTATTCGAAAGAGGAAAAATAGAAATTCAAAGTCAAATATCTCGAAACTAAGCGTCCTGAATGAAATTAATAAAAATCGTCTTAAAATGTTGTGTTTTACGTTAACATGATAACGAAGAATTCCATTTCTGATCCGTACAGATCCGTAACATTGACCGGAACAGCTGCCGCGGCTCGGAGTTTAACCACTTTCTGAATACAATAATGTTAGATGATTCGAAGCTGCATCCACGACTGAGTAATAAGAAGTGTAGAGGGAGAAACGTTCCCATGTTTCTACTATCGTGTGCAGTTGACTTGAGATTAGATACAGCTTCTAAGGGTAAGGGGCAAGCGCTACACTCGTACAGACTCATGTATTTTGGTAATAGTAGGACCCTAAATAGCTAAATTATCAATTATTCTTTACTATCACCCGGAGGTTGGTAGTGTCGGATTTTATACATTCAATGATGGCTGTCCGTGAGGTGGACGTTCAGCGGCAACAAACTTTATTTGAACTCCTTCACATTGCTCCTCCGACCCTCCCTAGCCACGTTCGCATCTATTCGTTCAACTTTGACTTCCTCCGGCTTATTGTTCTTGATGATGACTCTAGCCAAGTTTACATAAACAGCTACTCAACGTTGACTTATCAATTCAGAACACGTTCAAAAATTGCTTCTGACAGTGGCATAGGATTGCCTACCCTTGTACAAACTCGTATATTTTGGTGCTGTCACGCTTGCTTTGAATTATGGAAGCTGAAGTCATGGTTAACATAATCGGACAATTCTTCAGTATAGTATGGAAGACATTAGATCTAGTCTGTATCTGCGTCACGCGAAATGCTAGCCAATCTTTCCATTTGTTTCCCTTTTTATATTGATTGTTCTCACATGCGAACTGCATATGAAGATTTGGTTCACATAGCTTCGTAATTGAAATCCGTTGCTGGCCAGCGGAGGTAAAGAACGTTTCTTCTACAAACATGACACAAAAAGTTGAAATTACTTTCGTGTTGAATTATGCTCAAAATAAAATTTGAAATATGGTCTTTAAACAAATGATAATGTGATTATTATTCTACGATTTATGAAAGCCAACACGACACGACGCCACCGTTCTTAAGCTGCAAATTTTTAGGATAACATTTTACAGCAGATTTGGCAGTACGTTGCTTTCTCTAGTAATGCAGTAGTTGTCTTCATTTGATAAACGTGAATGAGTAAGGCTACGTACTGTATTATTATGATGTAAAGGAAAATAAGAAAATGCGTTTAAAATTACATTTCAGTTATATTTGGAGGAAAAAACTATTTCAAACTAAGTGTATCGTAACGCTTGCGATACATGATACTCAGAATTATTCGAAATGACGTTTACGAGTAATATTAACCTATAGCATATGAAGCTACCTACATTCTATCGTACCAAGACAGGGAGATACGGTTGGTTACTGAGTCAGTTATAGCCTGTCTCGGTTATAACGAAAAAGTACGCTTATTTTTGCGCCACTTTTCGAACCGGTTTCTCTCTGCACCTTACAGGAAACAGTTTCCTCTCGCCACTGTTTCTGCATTAATCCGCTGATTGACAGTGCTTCAACGCCATAATGCTTCTTGATGTGCTCTCTTGAGATCGTTAACAGCGAAAAGTTAATTTAACCATTCATTATAGTAAGATCTGTGGGGTCATGTCTTATCTTAGAGCTGTAATATCTGTATGTTTCATTGCCTTCGGATATTATAGCACTCTTTGAAATAAATAATGGCATCTTCAGACGAATTTTAGCTGTTACTATTATTGGACAAACCAAGACGTCCAGCATTATACTCTCTCCTCGAAGAATCACACCCTTTATAAATAATTACCTCCGCCAAGGAGAATTACGTTTTCGCCGTGTTTGTCTTTCTCTTGTCTGTCTGTCACCAATATAACTCACAAAGTTATGAACCGATTTGGAAGAAATTAACAGGGATTGTTTAGTATGTTAGGAGAAACAGATGATTAACTTTTGGTGAAGATATGTTCTCCTCTTTGTGTGTGTTTCGCTTGTTTGTCTGCCTCATTTTTCTCAATGCCATATCTCAAAAAGTTATAGATGGATTTACATGAAATTGACATGAGTTGTTAGGTATATAACATAGAGAAAATGACCATAGATTTTGATGACCTGTTTGTTCGTTCGTTAGTCACTGTTTTTAATTTTATGCTTGTTAGCACAATAAATCAAAAATTAATGAATGGATCTTTATGAAATTTATGCAGGTTGTTAGTAACGTTAAAAGACATGAATGATTAAATTTAGGTGCAGATCGGTTTTTTCGTTTGTTTGTTTGACTAATGTTTGCCATAGCGTTTGTTAGCAGTATAACTCAAAAAGTTATAAACGGATCCTCAAGAAAATTGCACAAGCTGTTATTACCATTAAAAGGCAAAAATCATTAGATTTTGGAGTTTATACAATCAAAACTATGGTTTCAGAGCCAATTTGAATTCTTTGCTACCGTTGCCTCGCTTGGTGGAGGTATGCGCTCTCAGAGTGCTCTACTTATACATGTATCACATTTGTTTTGCTGCGTTATTTCATTTTAAACATAGAAAACAGTCATTCTCTACTAATTACGATATATATTTCTGAGATTATTTGGATAAACAATGGAATTTTCAATAGATAAACAGCTGTATTCTACTCTTCAGCTCTGTGTACACATCAGAGTACCACAAATATGTGCAATATACGTTAAATAATGGCCCAAGATATATTCCTGTAGTTATGTTTACCGCTTCAGTTCTTTTCGTGCCCTCAAACTTTTTAAAATGTTAATGCGCAGACGGATATAGCGAAACGTACATGTTAGTAAGTACCCTAAAAGCTAAATCATCATCTGCACTATCACGAAGGGTTTGGTTTTGGATTTTATACATTCAATGACGGCTGTGCGAGAGGTAGACGCCCATCAGAAACAAACTTTATTTGAACTACTTCACTGCCGTCCTCCGACCCTCCAACCCACGTTCGAATCTATTCGTTTAACTTTGACTTCCGTTAGCTTGTTGTTTTGGATGATGACTCTTGCCAAACTTGCATAAACATCTGCTCAACGTCGAATTATCCATGCAGAGATAAGTTCAAAAATTGCTTCTGACACTGGTTTAGAAATGCCTACATTTGTACAGGCTCGTGTATTTTGGTGCTGTCACGCTTGCTCTCAATTATCGGAGCTGAAGTCATGGTTAACCTAATCGGACAATTCTTCAGTATAGTATGGAAGACATTTGATCTAGTGTGGATCTGCGTTACGAGAAANTTATATTGATTATTCTCAAAAGCATATTACGTATGAAGATTTCGATTCACATAGCTTCGAAATTAAAATCGATTGCTGGCCAGCGGAGGTAATCTGCCGAGTGCAACGAACGTTTCCTATTACAAACAAGACACCAAATGTAGAAATGACTTTCGTGTTGAATAAAGGTCTACTTGAAATATGGGCTTTAAACAAATGAAAATGAGCTTTTCATTCTAAGATTTATGAAAGCCAACGCGACGACGCCACCGTTCTCAAACTGCTTTTTCTTAGGCTAACATTTTACGGAACATTTGACCCTCAGTTACTTTCCGTCATAACGTAATATCCATTGGTGCCTTTATTTTAATTAATGTGGATGAGTAAGGCTAAGTACTGTATTATTATGACGTAAAGGAATTTAAGAAAACTCGTTTCAAATTAAGTCTCAGTTATATTTTTTTGGAATGTACTATTTGAAGACAAGTGTATCGTAACGAGAAACAAGACGCTCAGAATTATTAGAAATCAAATTTACAAGTTGCAATATTAACCTATTGAATATGAAACTTCCTACATTCTATCGTGATAGCGCAGAGAAATAATGTTTGTTGGTTTGTGGTTTTTTCATGAGTCAGTTATAGCTTGTCACGGTTATAACGAAAAAGTACGCTTATTTTTGCGCCACTTTTAGAACCGGTTTCTTTCTGCACCTTTCAGCAAACAGTTTCCTCTCGCCACTGTATCCACATTAATCCACTGATTGAAAGTGCTTCAACGCCATAGTGCTTCTTGATGTGCTCTCTTGCGATCGTTAACTGTAAAAAGTTAATTTAACCATTCGTTGAAGTAAAATTTGTAGGGCATGTCTTATCTTATTGCTGTATTATCTTTACGTTTTATTGCCCTCCGCTATAATAGCAGTCTTCGAAATAAATAATGGCATCTTCTGACGAAGTTTGGCTACTATTATTGGACAAACCAAGACGTACCGCATTATACTTTCTCTGCGAAGAATCACACTCATTATAAATAATTACCATCGCCAAGGAGGTTATGTTTTCATCGTGTTTGTCTGTCTTCCTATCTGTCTGACTGTCGATCTGTCTTGTGTTTGTCTGTCTGTCACCAAAATAATTCGAAAAGTTCTGAACCGATTTGAACGAAATTTACAGGGATTGTTAGGTATGTTCGGAGAAACAGATGATTAGTTTTCAGTGAAGTTATGTGAATCTGTTTGTTTGTTTGTCAGCCTCATTTTTCTCATTGCAATAACTCATAAAGTTGTAGATGGATTTTTATGAAATTGATACAAGTAGCTAGGTATATAACAAAGAGTAAATAACCAAACTTTGTTAATCATCCGTTTGTTTGTTCGTTCGTTTGTTACTGTTTTTAATTTTATGCTTGTTAGCACAATAACTCATAAAATAATGTATGGATTTTTATGAATTTTATAGGGTTTAATAGTAATTTTGAACGACATAAATTATATAATTTTGGTGCAGATCGGTTAATTCGTTTGCATGTTTGACTCATGTTTGTCATAACGTTTGTTAGCAATATAACTCAAAAAAGTTGGTTACGGATCTTCACGAAAATTGCCCAAGCTGTTATTACTATTGGAAGACACAAACGATTAGATTTTGGAGTTTAGACAAAGAAAATTATGTTTTCAGAGCCAATTTGAATTCTTTGCTCCCGTTGCCTCGCTTGGTGGAGGTATGCGCTCTCAGAGTGCTCTACTTATACATGTATCACATTTGTTTTGCTGCGTTATTTCATTTTAAACAGAGAAAACAGTCATTCTCTACGATATATATTTCTGAGATTATTTGGATAAACAATGAAATTTTGAACAGTTAAACAGCTGTATTCTACTCTTCAGCTCTGTGTACACATCAGAGTACCACAAATATGTGCAATATACGTTAAATAATGGCCCAAGATGTATTCCTGTAGTTATGTTTACCGCTTCAGTTCTTTTCGTGCCCTCAAACTTTTTAAAATTGTAATACGCAGACGGATATAGCGAAACGTACATGTTAGTAAGTACCCTAATAGCTAAATCATCATCTGCACTATCACAAAGGGTTTGGTTTTGAATTTTATACATTCAATGACGACTGTGCGAGAGGTAGACGCCCATCAAAAACAAACTTTATTTGAACTCTTTCACTGCTGTCCTCCGACCCTCCAACCCACGTTCGAATCTATACGTTTAACTTTGACTTCTGTTGGCTTGTTGTGTTGGATGATGACTCTTGCTAAACTTGCATAAACATCTGCTCAACGTCGACTTATCAATTCAGAGATAAGTTCAAAAATTGCTTCTGACACTGGCTTAGGAATACCTACATTTGTACAGGCTCGTGTATTTTGGTGCTGTCACGCTTGCTCTCAATTA
>LQNS02278091.1:47857683-47889412 GCA_001587735.2 Parhyale hawaiensis | reverse complement strand
CATAACGTTTGTTAACAGTATAACTCAAAAAGTTATGAACGGATCTTCAAAAAAATTGAACAAGCTGTTATTAGTATAAAAAGGCACAAATGATTAGATTTTGGAGTTTATGCAAAGAAAATTATGGTTTAAGAGCCAATTTGAATTTATGCTACCGTTGGCTCACTTGGCGGAGGTATGCGCTCTCAGATAACTCTAGTTATTGATATGTTCTCTTGTGATTAATAACAACGAAAAATTAATTTAATCATTCATCATAGTAAGTTTTGTAGTGCATTTCCAGTATTAGAGCTGTCCTACCTGTACCTTTTGGTGCACTCAGCTATGATAGCAGTCTTCGAAATGAATTCAGGCATCTTCTGACGTATTTTGGCTACGTTTCTTGGATGCAACCGAGACGTCCAGCATTATGTATACTCTCCTTGCAGAATATCGCACCCTGTATGAAAATGTATCGCATTTGTTTTGCTGCGATTTCGCATTTAATATAAGGAAAACAGTCATTCTCTACGAGATATATTTCTAAGATTATTGAGCCTTACAGTGAAATTTTTATTAGTTGAACAGCTGTATTCCACTCTTCATCTTTGCGTGTATATTAGAGTATCACATACAAAGGAAATATACGTTAAATAACGACCCAAGAAATATTCTTGTAGTTTTGTCGGTCACTTCAGCTCGTTTCGTACACTCAAAATTTTTACAATGATAAACACAGACGGATATAGCGAAACTTACATGTTAACAGGTACCCTAAATAGCTACAAATTATCATCTATACCATCAGTCCATCACCAGGAGGTTGGTTTTGGATTTTGTACATTCAATGACGGCTGTCCTTGCAGTAGACGCTCATCACTCATCAGAAACTAACTTTATTTGAGCTCTTTCTCACCCCCTCTTCCGACCCTCCAGACCTACATTCGAATCGATTCGTTTAACTTTGACTTCCGTTGGCTTATTGTTTTGGAAGCAGACTCTTGCCAAGCTTGCATAGACATTTGCTTAATGTCGACTTATCAGTTCAGAGATACGTTCAAAAATTGCTTCTGTTAGTGGCTTAGTGTTATCTATTCATGGTGTAGGTTAGTTTAGGTTGAGGAGCTGCATTCGGTTCAACTAAAGCGAGTAGTTAAAATATCGAAGGTTAGGATTGCTTCTTTTTTAAAAAGGCAAACATTTACTAACCGTGGAATTTCCACTGATCCCGTATATAGTTATTATCACCCGCAAACAAAAACAAAGTGAGAGAGGTGATAATCTTTTCGTTGAAGATTTAAGTATATACATGTCATTCACCCGCGAACGAAGTGGAAGAGGTGATAATGTTTTCCATGAAGATTTACGAGCTTTCTATTCGTTTTCTGAATTTTCCGAACTAAGTTCTTCTGCTGGAGTCCAAGGTTGTTGATGAAGTTTCACAAAGTCATTTTTGTTTTTTATTTGCAACGTTTCCAATGCATACAGCAATTCGCCATCAGGTGAAAGCACCTCTGAGTTTGAGAAAATTGAGAAAACTAATAGAAAATCGTGAATAAAGAACCATCTCTGGTCTATAATGAAACCTGTTCAAATGAAAAGCTGTTTCCATCGTATGCAAATAAATATATAAAATGCAAATGTTAAATGATTTTGAATTAATCCCGAAATAAGATCTATTGTTCTCTTGCACTTCATCCTAGCGCGTCGCAGTTAGCCTTCACCCCACTTACAGCCAACTTACGGAAAATTGGAATCAAACTAATTTCCAGCAACTTCAGTATATACCGCAAGACTTGCGGCGCGCTTGAATGAGTAAAATAACAAATTTCCCTAAGCAAAAGATTCAAAATTATGTTACAGTTCGATCAAATTAATCTATGGAGAAACTGTCACACCCAGCTGGGCAGCGCACTTTCGTTATCGAAACAAAATTCAAATTTCTAGTGAAGGTCCAATACTTCCAGGAACGGTTTCTCGTATTCTTACGCAATGTACCTTCTCCCCACGAAGGCGGTTAAATGGTATTCAATCTCCTTGGCCTCTACAGTATATGCGCGAGACTCGGGCGTCAGCGTCATTCTAACCTGTTATATCTGTTGATAAAATGACGGTTCTTGATACCATGATGGATTTTTTCTAATTTTTAGTTAAAGCACGGTCCTGACAATGGTGCTCCTAACTACATTATTATTTTTTTGTAATAAGCAAAACATGTTTCTTATACGAAATCAGAGAGTTTCTTCAGATTCCCTGCCAAAGTAAGGTTCCTGTACATAAGCTGGAAAATCAGTTGTACTTCTGGTAAAATATAGATTTCTTAAATTTTTGAGCTAGCCAAATATGATGCATTGATCCATCGTTGTAATTTTATCGAGAACCAACAGTACATTTCAATAATTGCTGTCTAATTAATAATAAGACAGACACGGAAGATTCGGAAATTCCGTATCCGTTAGCCTTCGGCAGCAGTTTTTCTAACCACGCAACTCACGAAGCGATGACGGAATGAAAACTACAGGTTCCGTAAAGGCTCTACAAGAAAGGAGGTTTATAATTATACACGCAGTAAAAAAAACGATGCTCATGGACTAAATTGAAGCTCTTACTCAGTAAGGGCCAGTTCACACTTCCCTCAACGTAACGCGTTCAGTGAAACTGATGGACGAGGTGCGTTGATTTGATGGAAGCGGCTGCAGCAACTGCGGGAGACGGAAGGATGAAGCACGTCGCATTTTTGAACGCACGGCTTAATTCACCTTCAGTAAACAGAACCTATGAATGCAGAATTTTTAAATCATGAAAAAGTCGACAGAAATGTTTTTTACCGTCACTTTTACGATCGGAATCACCATTCTCGTTAAACACAAGAAAACTAGTTAATCATAAAATGTAAGAACACAGAAGCGGCGTGAAGCATCTGTGATTTCACAACGAAGCAAATTGCTGTGTTTTGTTTTCACTTTTATCGGTGTATCAGGCTATGAATATTTTGAAAATAGACTATTCCTATCAAATTTAGGCTATAAGATTATGTTATACGAATGTGACTTCAAACAGACGCGAAATATAAGCGAAAATATAAAGAAACGAGATCATAAATGAACGCGCAGCGTCAGTCCTTTGCATGAAGGTCGGTTCTACGTGTGGACAGACAGCAAAAGTTGACGGACAGCTCGTGTTCATTTCGAGACTGAACGCGTTGAAATGAGGGACGTGTGAACTGGCCCAGTAATGAAGGTATAAATAAGATAGTAAGTATGCAAATAATTTATTATGCTTAGCTACAGTCATATAATATGCAAGAAATAATTATGAGCAGTAAACCACCGCCATCGATAATACTCTTACTAAAAATTTCGTAATACTTGCAAAATTTAGTTTTTAGAGTAAAGCATGTGAGGTGCATGCGTTGTGCAGTATACGAAAAACTCAGGCAACTGTAAATAAAAATGTTTGTTTTATTAGGAGAGCCATAAGCTCGTTATTAATGTAGCATTGAAGCAGCACGAAACTGCACACGATGCCACAATGATAGATATGATGAGACTGGAAGCAGCGAGCAAGAACGACCGTTCATCTGGAAAGTCTCTGTAAAGCTCGGAGTCACACGATACAGAAGAAATATTCCCCGTACGAACTGAAAACCGTTCGAATGTATTACTGCCTCTTTGTAAATAGCAAAATGGTATCTTTTTGCGAGTTTTAATTCGCTCTAAATTTGAAGAAATATCCGAAGTTTAAGTACTTAGTGAATCTTGCTAAGCAAAATAAGTTGACAGCTAATAGTTCAACAAGTATTGGTATAGCTCAAAACACTTTATTCAGCCTTCAGAGAACAAAAGACTGACGTGTGAACCCATCTTCTTGGTCGGTTTGCATGATTGTCTTATGAACGTTTTCTCTCAGCTATTAACCGAATGTTTTGGTGCTATATTTAACTGTGAACACAACTGTATCTCCGGCGAATGATTTGCAAATTATTAACCGTTGAATCAGCAGATTGAAACAAATGCCACATGACACGTTTCTGATTTACTTCAATTAAAACTCGGAGAACTTTCCTTTTTTGTGCAGTTTCATCGAACCCAGCAACGCATACGGACGCAAAGCCGAGAAAACTCATTTGTTTGGATATCGTGTGAGCCCACCCTAAGTTATTTAAACAACACTACCTACCTTTTTGTTCTACGGACTGTGCCGCGCACTCAACTTGTACGGTGGAATACCCGTACGGCTGTTACATATTACTTTTTAAAAGGAGTTTAAAAAATAATATTGCATCGTTCCTGGGTTCTTTAGTTGAATCCCCATTAAGACTAACTCATGGAAAATAGCAGAGAAAATATTGAAAGGAGCGCTGACTTTTTTTATATAATTCTGCGACAGGCTTCTGCTCACGGTTCTGAGCAGAATGAATAATCTGTCTAGCTTGCCTAATAACGGAACTGCTGGAGCTTTGATCAGAAAATATGTTGCATAACGTAAAATTACTTTGACGCTTATTGTGTCTCCATAATCATGGGAGAAAGATGAATGCGAGTATACAATATTAACATCTCTGCATTTCATTTTATGAAACAGGGTGTTCAAAATTTATCGTTGCATTTTTTCTAACATTAAATAAATAAGTAGAACTAAAGCACTCTGAGAGCGCATACCTCTGTCAAGCGAATCAACGGTAGCAAAAAATTCAAATTAGCTCTGAAACCACAATTTTCTTTGTATAAACTCCAAAATCTAACCATTTGTGCCTTTTAATAATAATAACAGCTTGTGCAATTTTCTTGAAGATCCATCCAAAACTTTTTGAGTTATACTGCTAACAAAAGTTATGACAAACATGAGTCAAACATACAAACGAACAAACCGATCTTCACTACAATTTAATCATTTATGTCTTTTAATATTAACAACAACCCCTATAAATTTCATAGAGATCCATTCATTATTTTTTGAGTTATTGTGCTGACAAGCATAAAATTAAAATAGTGACAAACGAAAGAACAAACAAACAAACAAACAAACAAACAAACGGATCATTACAAAGATTTGGTCATATACTTTGTGTTATATACCTAAGAACTCATGTTAATTTCATAAAAATCCATCCATAACTTTTTGAGTTATGGCATTGAGAAAAATGATGCAGATAAACAAACATTTGGATAGACATATCTTCACCAAAAGTTAACCATCTGTTCTTCCTAACATACGTAACAATCACTGTAAATTTCGTCCAAATCGGTTCAAACTTTTTGAGTTATCTTGGTGACAGACAGACACGACGAAAACATAACCTTGCTGGCGGAGGTAAATATAGAAATCAAACCATAATAAACAATTTTTTTCACTCTTTCTGAATATTTATAATTTATTCAATATGCTTTCCGTCGGCATCGTTAACTTGCTATAAGCGCTTGGAGGACACTTTGTAAGAGTCACGAATGATAGTTTGGGGAATTTTTGCCCATTCCTCCAAGAGTCTTGCCTTCAAAGCCTCAACAATTTTGTGATAGGAAGCTCCCCAACATGGACCAACTACTAAATTAGGTGGATTAAGGTCTGGAGATCATGGAAGCTTAAGGAAAAATAGTCGGAAATAAAAATGTTGCAACGATAATTGTTGAACACCCTGCAAATTACTTTAAGAATAATCCTAGCTTGGCCTACGGAAACTATAAAGAAGATATCATTTTTAGGTACAATAAGTTAGTTCATTTAGAGTATATTTTAACATTTTTTAAATGTGAACAACAGCAATCATTTTGTAATGGCTTTTGAACATGCTTTCGATATTTTCTGCTGAAGAGGCAGTGAGGTAGACACGGTCAGTAAGGAAAATGGTACAGCGACGAAGATGTGAATTTTTTGAGGGACAACTTAACGACCGAGTCCTCTAGGAGGTTTGCACGTATGCTGCTGCAGACACGTATCAAAGCAACATTTGTCTACCCCCGCGCAGGATCCGTCATTGGAGCAATGAGTGGGAGGCAGCAGACCTCGAGTGTTAGGGCAAACATCTCTGATGGGAGGACAAAGACCAGCCTTGGTGAATACTGAATTCTGGACCTTGTTGCCACTTTCGCAGCAGTACGCTTGGCCGGTTGGGGTTCGGCACCAAAATCGGCAGTTGCTGGAAACAGGAAGGTTGTGGATATTGCCAGAAAGGCTAGCAGTGAAAGAATCGACAACTGGCAAAACGGGACCAATGGGTTGAGTACCGTGAACTGGACCCACGGGATGGATACCGTGACCCAGATGAGAACCATGAGAGCCACTGTGAGCACCGGGATGAATGGCTCCTCCAACGATAGGATGAGATGGAAGAAAGTGACTTCCAGTTCCAACGCCACCTAGATGTCCGATACTTCCCGGGTGAGGCAGAGTGTGAATCGGAGCTACGATCCTGTCTTTGATTCCCAAACCATCCAAGCCAGAATGTGCCTCATGGCCATGATGTTGATGATGTTGATGCGGCAAATGGTCTCCGCCGAAGAATGTCCTGGTTTTTGCAGAACTTTTTGATGAGTCTTTTTCTTTGCCAGGGAATACTACTTTTTCTCCTCTTCCCGAGGAGATTAGGAGCAATACCATCAGTTGCGCTAATACCTTCATTCTGCCGGAAATAGATATACAACCATTAAAACCACTAGAAAAGCTTTTGCGCTAGCACCACTCGCCGCACGAAATAGTGAAAAGAATTGCATGTTGCATACGTGCTAGACAATCAATTTGCATTGACATACTAGGTAAGGATGAGGTTGCTGGTCACAGCCGTATCGTACGTTTGCTTATTCAATTTTAGCGTTAACCGTCTTCGTCAAACTAATAAGTCGTAGCAAACAGGTCATTATACAAAACTGGTCAATAGCAATGGTGACAAATTTGGGCGTCAATAAATTTCTACGATTCAGACGTTATAAAAAAACAACTTCTCTAACGGTATATTCTATCACAGCCGTCATTCAGTTCCCCACCTAAGAGAGCACAAACTGCGAAACGTCCCAAGTTCTTAGAACCAAAGTTCAGCAACCGTGACTACAGCTGAACGCGTTTAAATATCGAGATAAACTCATGCAAAATCTAAGAAAAATGTTGAAAACTCCACCATTGACACTTACTACAGCGTAGAAACTGCAAAAATTCCTGAGATTTTGAACATCATTTTCGACACTATAACAATATGCAAGCGGAAGCCGTGCCCGCCGCAGTGTGATCGCAAGGTTTATAGCGAACGTTTGGCATTTTGTGCGCTAATGCGCCTTGGCCATTGTAAATATAAAAACTGGTTTGATATTAATTTTGTATGTTGATACAATATCCTGGCAATATTTAGGTGAATCCCCAGGCACTGCCTAAAATAAAACTGTCCTCAGAGCTTGTGTACATTTACGACGTCATCGACTGGCCTGAGAAATTAAGCCCAATAGGCTTGACTTGTTCGGGACGATTGACAAATACGCTGGCTTTGGTCGATTCGATCAGGTGTCAGGCGCTAGACTTCCAATCTTGCTCCGCAAAAAAATTTTCAGCCTTCTCAAACGTAATCAGGTTGCTTGTATCACCAATGCAATTCAAAGTGAAGAAAGCAACGCTCCTGTCTAAAGCTGCGAATAAGTCAGGACGTGTCGCAAATCGGTGACAGCTTTTCATTGAAAACTATTTTTCCTTCTGTTCCGAACTCACCTGCTCACGTCTTATCGAAACAATTGATACATACTTTTCATACACAAGAATATTTGGGTCTATGGAATTACTTCGATATCTATTTTTCTATTACCGGTTACTAAAAAAGATGGTATAATGAATTTTTGCCAATCCACAAAACTAAAATGTATGGAGAACGGAGGTATGAAGGTAAATTTATAGTATATTGTATAACTTAGATGAAAACTTCGAACCATAAAATGTGTATCTAACTCAGCTTGCAATAAACATGTTTGGGACAAGTACGTTAATTGAATCGGGCACATCCTGTTTCTTAAAGAGGCTGTTGCTGCGAGATGAACAGACGAAATATTTTCACCCCACTAGCGCTCACTGGTGCATTATTAAAATCATCGATTTAATTATAAAAAGAGTGTATGATGAGTTTAGTATATATATTGACCCCTCTAGCGTAAGCACAAAGATAACGTTAAACTTCGTCGAAATAAATTCTACAATAAAAAGAAATGAATGGTATAGCTACAATTGTTTAGTGGAAAAAATTACCTTAAACAAGTTTCTACTACGTTTTTGATGAAATAAAAGCAAAAAAAGATGCAACGCCAATGAGCGTTCTAGCGTGTTCGCACCTCCTTAGCTAGAGGTGCACCGGCTTACAACTAACAATCGTCTATGGATTATTGTAGTAAAAAGAAATGAATTGAATCTACGTTAGCTACCAAATTCTAAACCTTACAGCAGAAATTGCAGAGAAACACATTCATGTGTATACAGCAAGTTCGCTGCAGCGGTGAAGTGCATCTTTTTGACACACATAAGTCAAACATACAAACGAACAAACCGATCTGCCAAAATTTAATCATTTTTGCCTTTTAACATTAATAATAACTCCTGCAAATTTCATAAAGATCCATTGAAAACTTTTTGAGTTCTAGCGTTCTAGCGTGTGAGCAATCTCTATTGGGATTAGTTTGTAATTAACTTTAAAAAAGAGTCTTAGTTAATCTGTCTTGTGGTTGGTAGACTGAAAATTGTATTAACAGAGACTGCTCTGCGTGTGAGAATAGCGTTCGTTGTTTAAATTTGTCATCACACAAATTTAACGACATGGGCGGCATGCATAACACCACCTGGACCTCGTCCGAAGAATCATCAAGCAAGTAAATAAATACCTGTATGCCAGAAACGCACGTAGCTCAGGACCTGCTGAAGACGCCGTGACTGCACCGACCGGACGAAAGTGAGATGAAGGTGCTGGGCGAGACCGATAATATAGGTTAGGACGACCTCGGGCCCGTCGTCTCCTGGTACTGGTCTCGGTCTCGGAGTGCTGCATTTCCGGATTGTCATCCGCTACAAAACAGTCATTGCGACAGCGCTGATTGATGGGCCTCTGAAGCAGAAAGGAAGTGAAGCACAATAACAGGGTGGCGACTCGAAACTTTCTCAGATTTTCAGGGTTATTGTTTCGTCCTAAGGAGACTAGTAGTATCCGTGTCATAACAATCTCATAACAGCAACCAAGGTAAAAAATTTGAGACCATCGATGGTCTTATAAATAAACTAGAGCACCCTGAGAGCGCATACCTCTGCTAAGTAAAGCAACGGTAACGAAAAGTTCAATTTGGCTCTGAAACCATGATTTCTTTTGTATCAACTCCACAACCTAATCATTCGTGCCTTTTAATAGTATTTACAGCTTCTGCAATTTTTTTGAAGATCCTTTATAGCTAAATGTTTAAGTTATGCTGCTAACAAACATAATGACACACATAAGTCAAACATACAAACGAACAAGCCGATCTGCACCAAAATTTAATCATTTTTGCCTTTTAACATTAATAATAACTCCAGCAAATTTCATAAAGGTCCATTGAAAACTTCTTGAGTTATTGCGTAACAAACCTTATGACAAACACAACTCAAACATAGGAACGAATCAGCCGATCTGCACCAAAGTTTAATAATTCATGTCTTTTAACATGACTAACAACTCCTGTAAGTTTCATAAAGATTCCTCAAAAATTTTTGAGTTATTGCGCTAACAAATATAAAAATCAAACACAGCAACAAACATACGAACGAACAAACAAACAAATTATCACAAAAATTTTGTCATTTACTCTTTATGATATACCTAACAACTCATGTAAATTTCATAAGAATCCGTCCATAACTTTTTTCAGTTATGACATTGAGAAAAGTGAGACAGACAAACAAGCAAACGGATGGGCGGATCTTCACCAAAAGTTAATCATCTGTTTCCCTTAACATACCTAACAATCCCAGTAAATTTCGTCAAAATCCGTCCATAACTTTTTGAGTTATCTTGGTGCCAGACAGACAGAAAGATAGACAAACATACAGACAAATCAGACAAAAACATAGCCTCCTTGGTGGAAGTAAATCTGAGTACAACGCTATTTATGTGTTCGCCTGAATATTATATTATATATTTTCTATGGTCCAGAATTACAAGATATACAAACAAATTTATTAGCTACAAACTGAGGAAACATACATGCGTCAGTTATTTCAGTGTCAAACCCTTTCTTAGGGCATGTTCAATTCTATCATTAAAATCGATCTAAGCCAAGCACTGGCGGATCCAGCCCCTTCTCGTAGTGGGCATTCTCCTCGGTGACAGGCCCCCTCTCCAATTTGAGCCCAGCCCCCCCCCCCATCCTGGCCCATATTGAGCCAAGCTACCCCATATTCAGCTAAGCCTTCCCCTCCATTGAGCCAAGCCCGCGACATTTGGCACTTCAATATTGTTACCATTTAGCCAACATACATATTTGTATATTTTGAGAAGTCCCTCCATATTTTATGTACTACAGCCGTCTTCCAGCGCTCCCCGTAGCGAAAAGTACCTCGTGCCGACACTGACTGTTAAGGGAAAGTCTCTTTAAAAAAACACCTATCTATAATTTTTAAAGAAAATCATTCCATTTCATATCAATGAATGATTCTTTGCAGAGCTTGATCCAATGAGGAATGTATTTTTCACGATGAAGAAAAAACACCAACATGGCCACAATTATTGTTAATTATTGACGCTTCGGAAAATAACAAAATCATAGTAACCGTTTCCTGAAAAAAATTGGAGTAACTGAGTAGGGATAACAAACTGCTTTAGAAAAAAGAAAGTCAATCTAACTAGGGAAACCACTAAAAAGTAAATGAACTAGAGTATTGTAAGAACGCATACCTCCGCCAATCAAAGCAATGGTAATGAGAAAATGTAAATTGGTCCTGACACTAGGATTTCCTTTCTATCACCACCACTAAAATTTGATATGAATTTAACTAGAGCATTGTGAGAACACATACATACCTCTGCCGATCAAAGCAGTGGTAAAAAAACTTAAATATGTCCTGAAAATTTACATCATTCTATGTTGCTCTTCAACATTTATAACGATTTTTGCTTATTTCATAGAGATGCGTTCATAACTTTTTGATTTCTGTTGCCGACATATATAAAATCAAAGACAGAGCAAAAAAATGGGAACCGAAAGAGCAATACAAAAAGTTGGCCATTTGCTCTTCGTAATATTCCTAACAATCTGTGCAAATTTCCTAAAAATCCGTCCATGACTTTTGAATTCTTTTATACAAAAAAGTGCTAATCATCTGTTCTTCCCAGCATGCGTAACAATCCCTGTAAAGATCCGTCTATAAATTTTTGAGTTATCTTGGAAGCAAATAGTCAAACAGACAGGAAAACAATAAGACGAACGTAACATCTTTGGCGGAGGCAATTATGATATTAACGAGAGTTTCACAGCTGACTTACACTCAATTAAGTCAGTTGTTTATTTAATAAATGACGCATATATATGTCAAAACCAGCTTGTCTGAATCCCTAATAGATGATTTTATTGCCGCACTAGTCATGTTCAGTGCGTTGTTATATAAATGCGACGTCGCCCGATGTCGAGCCCTTGGGGTATAGCCTATTCGGGCGGGCCCTCTCCCTGCCACAATATATTTGGGCCTCACACACACAAGGGTCCCGAGTGCTTTATCTGCAGATGCTGCAGCTTGCCGCAGCTCCTGTTGACGAGGTTAGTTTTGCAAAGTTAGGTAGGCTCTCAATACTTCCCCTTCTGTTTCGGGAGGTGGGCTACTGACCGAGGTGGCGACCTATTCCCGCTAGACTTCTAGACCTTCTGTATTTCATTTCCTTCCCCTGTGCGGCGTAGCTGAGCGAAAGCGTTCAGCTGTGCTTGGCGGTTGGAGATGCACAACTTGCGCATTTTCCTGTCAGTAGAGCACTGACCACTCTGAGACCTACCGGCAAAAAAGCCGAGACAAAAATCATTGATAATTTAAAAACGCGCCCTAGTGTCGCACGAAATTGTGTTAAACCCTAGGAATAGTTCGGCGCGATATAGATATTGTGTCCCTGATGCGCTAGTAAAACTTCTACGACTGCTTGCCCGATGTCGAATAACATAAACGTCCAGGCACCGTCTAAAGCGACTCCTAGGCTAAATTAAGCCTTCTTTTTCGGCAGATTAGCAATTATAATAGCTACGTTGGTGTTCCTTTCAATCCTGGGCAAGTGGGTAAACGATTTATAGCAGATTTTTCCCAACTCTACTGTATAAAGAAATATCAGGTTGTTTGCCTTCCGAATGTTTTTGGGCTAGGCAGTTTATTTCTGGAGGCAATGAAGATCCGCAATTTTTTATATCTTATAGAATATGGTATTAAAACTTCACGCTCTGGCCCCCATGGACAGGTAACTTCATCCAAAAGAAACACATTGCAACAGCGGGAAGCCCAAAACGCTGCAATAGGTAATCAAACAAAAAGCCATTAACAGCTCACTTAAATGCCTGCAGGCCAACACGCCCGAAAGCTGATGCAGGCAATGAATTCCAAACCCCAACAGACCAGGGCACGAAGCTTTAACACTTGAATTGCTCTATACGTGTGCAATTTGCGTAAAGTTTAGTTTGGTTTGTCTGAGATATCATGGGGAGTAAATCTATGCCATGCCTTTGAATATTTCACTACATTATACCGACGTAGTTTAGTCTCTGAAATAACCGATTCCTGTGCCATTTTTGGAAACTGTCTTACGCGTCAGAGATACGACCTGTACTTGAACACGCTCAACCAAGCAAGCATGTAACTTTTTGACATTCATGAGTTGCCTACATATGTTTCTTTGAGGCTTGCGTGTAACCATGGTTTTCATTTTGTTTTCATAATTAATCAACTAAAGTAATCGTATTAATCTCGGCCTTACAGTGGCAATACAGCTTCCGGGGCTCATAAGTAACAAATGTATAACCACAAACGAAAATAACAAAGGTGATCTTTGGCACCTAGTAAAAGATCTAGGGAAACTGGAGTTCAACCTCGCCTGTTGTCCTTTGCGAGTTTCAACCAAGAAACACCTTTTATTTCTTATGAGCGCACTAGCTTGCGTTACATTCGCCTTAATATTAACTTTGACTAAAATTTGTATCCAATTCTTGAACGTCGACCCAGAGGAAAATTGGCGACCATAAATTAGCAAACTGACAACATGCTTCGACAAAACGCTCTCCAAATGCTATAGCATCACTGTGAAAAAAAAGTCATTCAAAAATACACCAAGTACCATTCACCACATACAGTACACGAAAAAATATCAGGCTTATGGTAGACACAGCACAGTAATTGCTGATGAAGAATCAGCGCGAATTATATTACGTACTCCTGCTGCCTTCTGGCTTCAGGTAACTACGCCCTGAAGTGTTAATATGTGGTATCTCTCGTCAGACGAATGTTTTTTTTTTACAAAGAATGCTGAGAAAATAGGAAACGGTCAAGGAAATGTAATCAGCACCAATAGTCATGTTAAAATATCTTATTTTTAATCACAAACTCTTTCTTTCATGTACCGGTTCTTTAAAAACGTTCAGTATCATTTCGTGATCGAGGGGGGGGGGCACTTTCGTTGTGTTGAATGCCCCCTCCCCAAAGAATCTTGCGGAGGAGGCAAATGCCACTAATGCCTCCCCTGTATCCGCCAGTGACCCTGCATTCCCTATGGAGCTATAAGCACTGATACATAAGTAAATGGCATCCATCATAAAAGTATTTACCTATTTTGGAGTCTAAATTGCGCTGTCTATCATCAATAATCCTAAGGAATTTTTTCTTGAACTTTCTCTTTATTCCACAGTTGGGCATTACAGTCTTAAACATCTAAATCACTAATGAAATTTTTAATCTAAAAGCACTACTTACGGATAGTGTGAAGTAATTCTTCTTCACAGTATCTTAGCCTGTTTGTTATAGATGAGTAACTTACCCTTCATAATTTGCAGCACTTATACGAAAGATATTTGAAAGGAAAGAGACATGAACTTGGCCACTTTGGCAATTGGCATAAGAACAGCTATTCTGATTTTTCAATATTTCACTCTGCTTTCTTGACACAAGAACCAGTGATTTGCAGTCATTGTTGTTAGTAACGCGTGTAGCAGTAGGCGAGTTTAATTTTTCAAGTCCCTCCTGTCGCATTCTGGTGGCAAGTGGCAGCAACCTATATCAGCTGGTGACTCTCAGTATGCGAATGATTTTTCACAAAAACATGCAAAACATGTTTTTAGTTACGATGTTGGTTTTACGAATAAAACTAATGTAGAGCAAATAAGAGAAATGGGCTCAGCACAAATAATCTTGAGAAAATATTTTATTTCAATTTCAGAACGAGATGAGCGATTTCAGTTAAACGCCTGAAATCCAAGAAACGGATCGAAGCCAGGGAACCTACTGAAGTTTCGGACAATTTAAATGAAGTGCGCTTGGCTTAGATTGACATTTATGTCCCAATCGAACTTGTCCTTACTTCATTAACTGTCAACTACAACTACAGAACATAATATCAAATTCACTTAGACAGTATATATATTTTGACACTTTTCTGAGGTCATGAAAATCTCTAAAAATAAATTTTCTCAACATTAATACTTTTGGCCACACAGTAGTGAAAAATGAATAAAATGAATGAATAAAGACGTGTTCAAACGTTATTCATCTCAACGCTTTCGTTCACACTATACGCTGCATGAGTCAAGTTCAGTAATAAAAAAATAAATAAATACCAATTTTAACCCTCGTATCGTTGACAGATCTTTAACAAATCTATAAAATACGTCACTTTAATGATCAGAAACACTGGGCTAATATTTACCCTTCCACCCAATAAATTTGATACATATGAAATGAAATGTGTTTTTTATATTAACACGTCTTGAATCCAAAAATCACAACCATTTTTTGTGTAAATGTTTACTTTTCGAAATATTTTACATTGAGGTTCTATTTTCCTCTATCTAATGCAGACGAAAAACTTCCAAGGTAGGTACCCATCTATTTTCTTTTTTTTTTTTAAAAAGGCTACAGCATCAATATTACTGTGGCCCCTTTTGTAAAAAAGTTGGGTAGGTACCTTGGATTATTTTTCTTCAGTATTAGATAGGGGAAAAATAGAACTTCAGAGTCAAATATCTCGAAACGTAAATATTTGCACGAAAAAGGTTGTAATTTTTAGATTCAAGACATGAACGTGTATAAACAAAACACATTTCATATGTATGAACTTTACTGGGCGAAAAGGTAAATATTTACCGAATCGCTGTAACCCTGTACCTATTACACTAGAAAGCTTGAAAATGTTCTGTACACACGAAAGACTCCAGATTTGTTTTAAAAAAAAGAAAACGGTTGACTGCCGAGTCATAATTTCGCTTTCATCGGTTCATCAGGATATAACTATTTTACAAATAGGCTGGTCCACTTGAAATCAGGCTATGATATGGGAAAGGACTGGGACTTCCAACAGGCACAAAATACAAAGAAAAATGGTAAGCAACGATATCATAATGAACCAGCATCGTCATTCATTTGGCCGAGAGGGACGCTTCTACGGGTAGACGGCGATAATAAACGCTGTCACATAGATCGTGCTCGTTCACTTGATAGAACGCGTTGTCGTGGATGACGTGTGAATTCACCCTAAGAAATTGCTTGATACGCTGATGCCACGCCTATCCCTCTTTACGGGGCATGCATCCAAATGTTTCTTACAACGTGGCTGGCTATACTCAAAATCTATGGTTACTCTTATTATACACTAGACCACCAGCAGCAACCCTTTTGTTGAATAAGTCGTAAAAATATATATTTTAAAGCATTTTACCATCCCATCGAAAGAGTTTGTAATTATACAAATTGCTCCAAGTCTACCAATTTCACAAATCCAGAGTACATCATAACCACAATTTTCAAAATACACAAGTCCATGAAGTCCACAAAGTCCACGAAGTCCATAAAGTCTACAAAGTCCACCAAGTCCACAAAGTCCATAAAGTCCACAAAGTCCAACAAGTTCACAAAGTCCAAAAAGTCCACAAAGTCTACGAAGTCCAAAAAGTCCGCCAAGTCCACTAAGTCCACAAAGTTCACCAAGTCCACAAGTCCACCAAGTGTACAAAGGCCCGTGCCCAGGTCTCTACTAGTTGATAAGCCGTCCCGGGTTCGTATCCTGGATACGGTTTTGAGAAGGCTTCGGACAGACGGACGGATGGTCGGACAGACACCTCTCTTATTATAGTATAGATTTTGGGTTATACTGTAAGTAGATTGCAGGCACGAAGCAAAGAGCTTAATTGGGTTAATGGTAAGGCAAGTTATTTTAGTTGTAAATGGGCCATGTTGCTGCCCTCAGGTACCTCTACTGACTTCGGCCTGAGGACGAGCATATTTCGGAGTTCTTAAGACTGTAAACGGGAGGACTCAATAGGACTAAAATGAAACAGCTGTGACCGCATGTAGCCGAATGGGCCTGTATTGGTCGGACCTCAGGCCTTGGTAGCTTGGGCTCGTAATCCTAACCAAAAATATAAGTTCTGTATAAAAGGGTGAAGCTTGCAATTGACGACGACTTTATTGGCGAAATTATTTAAAATACTCATAAGCTGTTCAGCTGAACCGGATCGTCGATGTTGATGTCATTTTTCGATGCTAGTTTCTCGTGAGTCCTCCCGTTATTCTCTTTGCCTCCCGATTACAGGAGTCGTACACTGTTCAACTGCTGCCAGCTTTAGAAGTGGGTGCAAGGACTGCATGCTAGTGATTAAGTGACAGGTATCATGCAAATAGTGTTTCTGGACAATGGAAACGCACTACTTGAAATCTCGTATAAATAAAATGGGTAAATACCGTTTAAAATGCGCGGACAAGTAAATAAGCAGCCACCAAACATTAAATTTCGAAAATGGTTTCAAAGATTGCAACAGTAATTTGAATAGGTAATAACTATTATTGCACACTTGTAATAGATGCAGGTACCAGGTACGTTTAAATTTACGATTCAGGATATTCACTAAAAGATTCTTACGATTCAAAATTCCGTTAAAATATTCCTATTCCTAAAGCACGAACAGTTTTTTGCCACTAAATTCCAAATTTTAAATATCACAGGCATTTTGCAAAGGTTTTGGAATTGATCTAAGAACGAATACCTAAAAGCATAGGAATAACATATTGTACATGTGAACACTGGGTAAGAGAGCACCAAGTCGAAGAGAAAAGCGAAATCGAAAAGAAAGAATAGACGTAAAGATCTAGTCGGAGTACGAAATGAAAATCAGAAAACGTAAAGAAAAGCTCGAAAAACGTAACTAGAGTAATTTGCTTTGGGGTCGCTTACAGGGGCGCCACAGTTTGTTAAAAGTATCCAGCAATAGATAATTATTAATTATTATTAAATAAACTTCCTCCTATTCGAATCCATTAAAACTTCCGAATCATTGGGGAATCTACGCATGACCGTGTGCTACGGTGAACTAAGAACAAGTGACATACTGCTGCTAAAAATCGTTTACAGTTTGTCGCGTTTACGTTTTGTTTGACCACTTTCTGAGATGAATTTCAGGCATTCAGGAAAAATAAATTACCTTTGGGACTGCCAAATACTCAATACTGTTTCTCAAAATAGCGTTATCGGCCGTCCCAACAGTAACCGCTCGGCAGCACAGCACCTGCAAGACGATTCAATGTAGCGAAACCAACGCTACTATCTGAAGTTACGGATATGTTAATGCTTATGAGCTACGTTTAGCTCGCTCTTGCCGGGCCAATCGATGACGAGTGTAGTTTGCATATACTTCTATGCGTGTTTGCCTATTGTAGGCTATCCCTACTTGCCCACCCAATTGGTAGAAAAAAGTGTGAAAGTAGAGCGGAAATGCTACGAGCTAGCTGACCTGAGGGGAAGACGCAAGCAGTTATGGTACGCAAATTCAAACTTGAAAATGAAAGAGAGAAAAAAGTAACGTAGTTGATGAGCTGAGGAAGAAGTTATTGATACAATTTAGATAGAAGAAACTGTAACGGAAAACAAGACATGAACTAAGCCTATAGTATTTTTTCTGTTATAGAATCAACTAAATTATATTGGAGCTGAATATATTTGATTGAAGTATCAAGAGACCTTATCATATATTTACAGATATAAAAACTCTAAGAATTTTGCAAAAGAAGAGAGAAGGTACGCTGGAAGATGGCCCTGAGGAGCTGTAATACCTAAATATTACGACATATTTTCCATCGTACTCTCCTTGCTCAAATACAGAAATGCGTATACTGTATTGCACCTCATTTGCTAATTTTTGTGCTTAAATGGGCATTTATTGCAATTATCACAGCTTGAAACGAACAACAATATGTGTAGTCGTTTAAGTTTTGAAATATTGAACGTCTTAAAGCAAAAGGTATATCTAAAATTTATCGAGCTCGGAGTTTGATGTAGTACCAGAATATCTGATCTGGTATATTTAACGGAACAGCAAGCGAAGAATTAACTGGATTTTGAAAAGTATAAGAACAATGACGGTCCATGCGCAACTACAGCTTTCATCACGAGGAAATGGTGGCTCTTGTCATGAAATGGTAGATACATCGTTCTGGATAGTTGTGTGGGTACTTAGACTCACGAGGAAACGGTGGCTCTCGTAAGGTAACTGTATACAGTGCGACCCACCATATTAATCCAACAATGTTTTTTATTGATTTTTCATTAAAAATCTTCTGTCTGACGAGAATTATGTTTTCATATGGCAACACTGTGTGCTTAGTCCATCTCGCAATATTTGTTTACATTCTGAAGACGTTGGTTGCACAACATTTCTTTACTTAACAGATATACTTACTGTGAGCCACGCTATATATCCATTTAAATAATATTCAAAATGGGACGTACTAAGGATCTAACAGCCGAAGAGAAGCAAACCATTATGAAAGAAAAGGCCAAGAAGACCTCATGTGCGTCTATTGCCAGGATTTTAGGCTCCCATGTTGGAACAATTTAACATTTTTTGAGGGATCCTTCCAATCGGAAGACACGGTCTGATAAAGGTAAAATAAAAGCTGTGAACACGCGAGATATCAGAAAAATTAAACGTCAAGTTTTCACAAAAAAAAACGGAAGCACAAGCAAAACAATTTTTGAAAGCTCTGGTCTGAATGAAGTGCCAAAAACTACGCGAAACCGAATCTTGGGGACTATTGCAAATGTGAAATCTCCCGAAAAAAGCCTCCATTGACCCAAAGGCACATGCTTCTGAGAATTGAGTGGGCTAAGTCTTATATGAAATAGGATATGAAGTGTGTTTTATTCACAGATGAGAGACCAGAGCGACTCTCGATGACCCAGACGGATGGTCTAAAGGATGGGTCGGATTAAGGGCAAGCTCCACCATCGTTTTCGCCGCCATCAAGGCGGTCGTGGTGTTACGTTGTGGGCCGGATTATGAATGATAAACTTGGAGGTCCAACAATGGTCCGTGAAGGAGTTAAAATCAATTCTGCTAATTATTGCGCCCGAGTCGATGAATGTCTTATTTCTTGGCTTGACGACCAGACTTTGGATCTTCGCAAAAATCTGGTTTTCATTCAAGACAATGCACCCTCGCATTTAGCCAGAGCTACAAAAGAACACCTTGTTTCTTTGGAGTTCAAAAACTAGAATTTTATGGTGTGGCCACCCAATTCTCCAGATTTGAACTCAATTGAAAATTTGTGGTCTATCATCAAGCGCAAAATTTATACAGAGGGTAAGCAGGTTTCTTCAAAAGCAGAATTGTGGGAGGCCATACAAGTCGATGCAAGATCCATCGATGGTACTACTATTAAGAAATTGACTAATTCCGTTAATGACCGGATTTTTGAGGTTATAAAACGTAATGGCCGTTACATTATAAATGAGCTTATTGTTTCTTGTTTATTTTGCCTTGTTTGCTGTTGCAATATGTTCCAAGTACTTTTTGAAGTATTATTCAGTAATTAATAAATAAACTGATGGTTAATTTGTGTTTTATTCATCATATTTAACTAATTTTGATACCTGAGATTAATATCGTGGTTCAGGAAATAGAGGGTGGATTAGATAAAAGTAAGTTTCTAAATGGTATTAAGCAAACAATTTCTCAAATAATAGTATTATGAACATTGTACATGATTACTCTGCGACATACAATAGAAATATCAAGTTATATTAACAGGAAACAATAGTGCTAAAGAAAAATCAAATAGGACTAATACCGTGGGTCGCACTGTCGATGAGATTCGTAGTTTCGGGTCGTGGGCGGAGTTAAGGTGTTTCGAATTTCTACTGTATAACATTTCCGTTTTGCTGTGACGGCCGGGGATAGCTTATCCAACCGTGGGATTTGAATCGCTCATGTACTTTGAAAATTTCAACACAAAATTTTGTTATTTTGATACAACTGACATGATTGCCCGGGCTCTGGACAATTGACGTAGGTACTTTGAATATTCTAAGGAAGAATATTACTACACTGCTGCGACGCGTGACAAGTGTAATTGTTCGGGTTCGGGGTACTGTGCGGAGATGAAGTTTGACGTAAACAAGTAGGTATTAAAATTGTAGGAGCAGCTGTGACATAATTTATCGCATAAGCTAGAATGTTAGTTTTACCGGGAGAGCCGATTGAACTTGGGACAACCGAAAAGTCAATCATGTAGATCAGAATTTAAGTTTTCAGCAACACATTTCACGGCGGCTGAAACTACCGCGTTGCGTTAAAATATCGGACAAGTTAATATTCATAGGAATAAATTGTTCCGATTCAAGTGGGTAAATCGAAGACAAACAAGCTGTACCGGTAAGTTTTTTTTACCGTATTTTGCGGATGTGGAAGTAATTTTACTGCTATTTTGAAAGTATGGAAACTCTGATGCACTACCAAAATAGCGGCCAGTACATACCTCGTAAATATAGCAAATCAAGGGAAAAATGTAAAATTATTATTACTATAGAATGTTATTCATTAACAACACAGTCATTCTGAGTGCCACAGATGATAGTGGGTTCAACTTTGCTGAAATTGTTTAAAATTGATCACAAAAAGACGATTGTTATCCTAACAATATTATCAATCTTTCTTTCGTGGTGTATCGAATAATCAACGTCGAAAATTGTTACAGGAAAGAGAAAAATATGCTTAAATCATAAATTACGCGTACAGTTAAGGTCAAAATTGACTACTTTGAGGCAGCACCAGTCTATTCCGCTCTTTTTCTACAGCCGCGATAGTGTGTCCCGCAGCGCCATTTAGCCATTGCATCAAGTCACTTTCGATGAGGCGGAAGCCATGCGGGTTTCCTCTCGGCAGTAAAAATTAAGTGGCGTACCGAACCTTGGCAATGAAATGTATATATATGACGGCGGAAACGAGGTTTTTACTGAAGAGAAAAAAGACGTACTCGGCCTGACGGGCTCTGAAAAGACAGGAAATGAAGTAGACTTTTAGGAAAATGCGGAAGGCTTCTAGGAGGTGACGGAACAGAAAATCATTTCAGGTCTTTGCAACTTAACTTTGAAATAAATTAAAAAATTTGTAAATGATCTAAAAGTAAATTTAGACATACACATATGGAAGAACACAATTTCTAGCCGTTTCTAGACTCAATAAGAATTTTTAGCGGCAGAAGCGATATCAAATTAGAAGTAATCCTAGATAAAGGCCCCCTCGTTTTATGCAATGTTATTATGTAGGCGCAAAAAATTAGTTTCAGGTATTTGATGCATGTAATCTCGACCTGACTGTGAAATTGTGAACTTAAATAACAGAGGTCGGCATGGGGTACGATAGCAAAAATCGATGGTACGATGGCCATCGCCATTGCGCGCTTACGAAGGAGAAAGCAATACCATCGCTTCATCGGCATCGGAAACAAAATCACCAATTTTTATCGGCGATGACCTACGATGAAATAACCGTCGGCCATGGCCTTCGTATGGCATCACAATTGGCGATGTTAGGCCGGCCATACACTATCCGGTCTACCTGTCAGGTACGCCTGAACAGTCGTGCCGGACAGGTGTACCTTATAGTGTGTGGCGGAAAAAACTGACCTGTCAGGCGGCTTTCAGGCGACCTGACAACGTATGAAAATTTGATTAGGTCTACCGGACAGGCGAGTAAACCTGATGTGTGTATGGCGGTTCCATCCGGTATACCTGAACAGGTTTCAGTTATTAACATCACTTTTATGAGGTAGGTTAGAGTTATTTTGGTTAAACGCTGTCATTTTAATTTCTTTACAGATGAAATTTACTGTTATTCATAAAAACACTAGCTATAGTTAAAATGTCTAAAAAAAATTAGTGAAATCGTTGTTAAACTTATTGACAACTACAAAAGTGAACCATGTTTATGGAAGGTCAAATGTGATGATTACCACGACAAAGACTAGCGAATTGCAGCTTGCAAGAAATTATTAGCGAAATAGAGCCTGAGGCCTCGCCTCGAGAGTGCATGTTTAACAGATAGACTTGTCAGGTATATACCTGAAAAATGTGTGTGCTCCTCCGGTATCAAGTACACCTGTCCGGGATGACTGTTCAGGCGTACTTGACAGGTAGACCGGATAGTGTATGGCCGGCCTTAGTCAGAACGTTTAAGCCTCCGTTTCCGAGTGGGACGATATCACAGACGAAAGAGCAAGGGACAAATAGTATGTCAGTAGAAACGGGGAACCCATGCACGAATGTGTTCCCACAATTATTGGCGTTGGACCATCGCATAAACACATTTTGAAAATACAAAAATATCAAACCACGAACATCGAACAAAAGCAGCACCTCTTAAAACCTCGGCCTGAGTGCGATTTTCATGCCAGTTATACTATTCCTACCTGATAAAAGGTGCGAAATGTAAGGCCTAGGTTATCACTGTTCCATACAGCTAGCCTGCTTAAATTTATTTAATAGATTACTGTCAGTTTTGAGATTCTTTATAGAAAATTTAATTTTTACATGCCTAGTAGCTAATATGCTTCAAATGTAATGACCTTTCAAAACCTCGATATTAATTGACATTGTTAGGTCTCGGAAATGCATTAAAATAAACTTTATAACCTACTATTTGTTTTAATGTGACTAAAAAACAAATGTTTCAAACTCGTAAGGCTGTTTTTCTGTATTTATAGCCTTATTTCATAATTTCGTCGTCATCGGAAGCACAAGCGATGACGATGCCCATCGTATGCCATCGCCGATAGGATGTTCAGCTATTTCATCGGACCAGTTCTTCCTCATAATACCATCGCCAATAGAGAAAATGGCCAACGCCGATTATTTGATAGAATTCCATCAGACCACCGTTTGATCGCCATCGCCAACGGATTTGTTGCGATGTTCCATCGCTAAATCGTATAGTTCATCCGATGGCAATGGTCTTTACACCGTCGGTCACCAGCGTATAATCGGCGATGGCCATCGCGCCAGGCTCTGCTACATAATAAAACTGCATAAAATAATAATGGGGGTCATATTGAGGACCGCGTATTATTTTTTATTGTTAGGAGAGACACCGTTTTGCACAAAATATTGAAGTTATTTAAATTAAATGCTATTAGTGATAACATCTACTTTGATAAGGGGTACATGACTTTCTGCGTAATTGAAGGAGCGATAGGGTAAGTCTGAGTCGGTAACTGTCTTTCAATAACAGCATTATCGTACACGAAGTAAACTTTAAACATCTACTAGCCATTACAACAATAAGCATTCGGATGACACTTGTATTAGGGAGCGCAACTACCCTAGTCCTACATTGAGTGAAGTCTTGGCACCAGGGCCAGCAAGCGTTCCCTGGCACCGACAGGATGTGGTGCCCAGACGTGCTCGGATAGCACGGCTACTACAAGTTTTTCCGTCGGCGTATCGGAATGGTTAACTAGATTGGGCACAACACTTTTCTCAGTGAAGATGCAATCAACCTATCATTGAACTAAAACTAGATATTTACCTCCGCCAAAGAGGTTAGGTTTTTAACGTGTTTGTCTGTCTGTTATTCTGTTTGTCTGTCACAAAGATTACTCAAAAAGTTATGGGCGGATCTTTACGAAAATTACTGGGATTGTTAGGCATGTTAACAGTAACAGATGATTAACTTTTGGTGAAAATCCAGTCTTCTGTTTGTCGGTCTGCCTAGTTTTTCTTAAAGCCATAACTAGAAAATTGATGGATTTTTATAAAATTTATATGAGTTGTTAGGTATAATACGGAGAGCAAATGACAAAATTTTTGGGATAATCTATTAGTTCGTTCGTTTGTTAGATCTGATGCTTGTTAGCACAATAACTCAAATAGTTATGTGTGGGTCTTGATGAAATTTACAGGAGTTGTAACTAATGTTACAAGACATGGATGATTAAATTTTGGTGATGATTGGTTAATCTCTGTGTTTGACTTATGTTTGTGAGTTTGTCAGCCGCATAACTTGAAAAGTTATGAACGGATCTTCAAGATTAAGGTATAAATTGGTAATACTATCAAAAATCACGTATATATAATTAGGTTTTGGAACCAATCTGAATTTTCCGTTTCCGTTGCCTTACTTGGAGGAGGTACGCGCTCTCAGAGTGCTCTCTAGTTAACTTTTATTCCACAACGTACGCCAGTTTAATCGTACCTATGATAATTAATTAATGGACTGCTTAGCCTAACCAATTTTAATCCCTTCAGTTCAATTTTTATAAATTAAAGACGGTTATATTTGAGGGTACGATAATTTTCTTTTACTAATTTGTTTTCCTCCTGTTGTAAGAGCTGCAGTTAGCTACGCCACCGCGCGTCGCGTCCAACGGACTTCCGGCATGAACTGGACCGAGTCTAACGGGACATAAAAGTTGTTATGCGTGCAGTGAGGGGAGACGTCTGTCCTCTGTCCTTCCTGGTGAATAACCAAAAATTACTGACCGTGAAATTATGTTACGGATATTCCCGGGTTTAATTAGCAGTGTATTTAACGTTGACAATTCTGAGAAACTGTGAAGGCTACGAAATGGCAGCATAGAAGAACTTGGTGTACGGCACCTGAGCTTCAGATATATGTGCCAAGTGCCACTATATTTGACTAGGTATATACTTATTCGAGCTGAACAAAATCTATCCTAAGCCAACACATTGTTTAAGCTTGGCCGTATACTACACCGGGACGCACTACCGTCGTTCACGACACCTTTGCGTTCACATAAGCTTTCTTGCGCGCGCCACCACCAAACTAAACACTACCTAAGTTGACCTAACCTACCTTTACCTAACTTTCTAACCAAACCTTACCTAACTTAATCAGCGATACAGCGAGCAGCACGGCGCGCCAACTTGAACGCCGCTCACACGCACACGATCTGCGTACACAAACACGCACACAAGGTGTCGTGAACGACGGTAGCGCCACCGGCACCAATTATGGATACACCGGCGATATCTGCACAACGTGCATCTAAAGCAATATAGATAGTGTAATGGCAGAAAAAAGAGGAGTTCTAAGAGAATGGGCTAGCACGATCTCGATGAATCCTAAGATAGACGCCAGCAATGAAAATGTAATGCAACAGCAAAATCGTAATTTATGGCTGTTCTTGAGTCTTTGCATCCTTCGGTTCGACTGCCTACGATTGCTCTAATCTCTCCATCGACTTGCAGCCACGCACGTTTAGCAAATAAACATACGATCATGAATACAAAATCGCAACATGCCTTAAGCCGGGTTCAGACAGGCAAATGAAGCGGTTTCCTCAATTCGTGATTCCATTACCCTGCTGTGTCCATTTTAAACCAACAGGATACAACACGTTCTTCTGACTGTCGTGTGAAGTCCTCTTTAAGCAACGACCCGAAAAATGCGTTTTTTATTTTCTTCCCAAATGCTTCGTATCTGCGCAACATAATTTTGTAATTGAACCGAAGAACTGCAATAGATTTTTGGAATGAGTGCCTATAAGGTTAATAAGAACACGAGAGCGCGTAATACTATATTTGATGAATAACCATCAGTTGACATCTGTTGCGCTGGGTCCTCACTTTGCGAAAAACAATTTCACAAAGAACTTACAGTACATTTTCACAGCTAACTACAGTCTTTCTTCGCATAATTACACCACTGTCACCAACATTACTGAATTAACAGTACGGATATGTCTCATAAGAATAGTTTTATCTTTTGGTGAAAGGTAATGGCCACTTTGGGGGCAGACGTTCTACTGTACGTGTATACAATACGAGCCGTTAGTTATGCTATAGTCAGAAAGGTTAAGCCTCCGTTTCTGAGCGGAACGATATCACAAAGGAAAGAACACGGGACATATAGTATGTCGACGAAAGTGGGGAACCCAAGCACGAAGGTGTTCCTACATAGGATCAACGCGCATGGGAACAGCAAGTCGGGAAAGAAGAACAGAATAAAGCATGAGCAAGTAGGAGTATGAAATCGGGAAAGAAGCAAAGTCGGCACGAAAGACAGACGTCCCGAAGGCCTAGCTAATGGCTAAGGCAACCTACACGGGCCCCCTGGGGTTGCCGGGCCCCATAACATAGGATGAGCGAACCTAACTAACCTAAATACTAGTCGTACACGACAACTAAAGGAGCAAATTAAGGCTTAACAAGAGAGCTCAAAATCTATGTCGCTTCTTTCCTTCGCAAAAACGTCGAAATAGAAAGCAAGCAAACTGTCAGCCAAATCCCTAAGTGAGATTAATTTACCACCATACCTTCTGATAAGTACGCTTTTATTACGATGCAAAAGTCATGCAGACAATTAGCCCTTTTACGTATGATATTGTTAAATAGTAATTTTATGCAACAAATACATTCAAATAGTTGCAGTAGTAGTGATAGATCAGTACCTAGTGACTCCGATTTACTTGACTATTTCACTTAATTAATAGTAATAGCTTGGTTACGAGATCTGACAATATTTATGCTCACATATGAGACACTATACATCGCCCTAAAATAAAGCATTTATGCTTGCAAAATTGTCGAAGTGGCGCTAGGACGACACAGAACAGCACTATCATAACCTATTGCATTCCAAACAAGCAGGGATCAATTTGTGAAATTAAAGATGCGACATATACCACGGGCAGTATATTTCCCTACTGATGTATGAACTTGCCCTCGTGACATGAACACTGAAACCTTAACCCCAAGTAGCTATGTACTTACAAACAGCAACAACTCTACATGAACACAGTTGCAACAAAGAAGTATTTGCACAGTAAAAACAAAAGCATTGTCAGCATAAATGCATGACTTTGCTTTTAAATGAAATAAAATGATGTACGCACTACGCTCAGTAATCGGGAAACGAATACTTCACCCTCTTTTTGCAGCTCACTGTAGCGAAACGGAAATGAGGATGTATAAGTAACAGTACGTAGCTCTACGCGTGTGTCCGCTCCCAGCGTGTAACCTCTGTTCCAGAGGAGGGGGTTTAGGGATTTCACAGCCTGTCAAACTGCTAAAGCGTAACGTTGTGCAACGCTTCAGGCTATACTGTAGTTATCTTAAAACCTCATAAGCCCTTTAGTGCTTACTGTACATATATGTTGACATTGCATGTGGAGTTACTCCTACGAAAAATAAATCTTCAATTGAGGCATTGAAGGATTAAAGATTGAACAACGCTTTGTGTGAGGAAACGTTGGCAAAAAATACAACAAAAAGAAACCTATCAAAAGTTGGGTTCAGCTCTGACCGCAGTTAAGTAACAACCAGTCAACAGCCTCAGCGAAATTCTCAGCCACATGGTGGGGCGCAGGACTGATGGTGTCCTCATCTCCTGGGCGATACTTGCCGGTCTTCACCAGCACTCCAGCGAGTCCTGCTGTCTGGGCACCGCACACGTCGTCCCGCACGTCCTAGAATTAGGCAATACAATATTTTCATGGATACATAACCTGCTCTTCACAAGAGACCGTCTTAGGGCCCATCACAGCATTCACAAGCCTTTTTTCTTAATCCATTTTGGACGAAGTATTACGACCTCATCAGATTTCTGCTCGTTCTAAGTTCTTCCACATGTTAATGGCTATGGTCTACTTATGTCGCTCTGCCGTTTTGTTCCTTAATGACTTTGGACTACACTAGTTGTGGGTAGGGACAACCATTAAACCGCAAACGACAAACTAACTAGCATTCAAATTATGAAAAGAAAAGACCTTAAGAGCTGAAAAATACATTTTACATTTTTTGAGATTTTTGGCAGGAAACCCGTCCGCCAGGCAAAGTCAGGCTTACTCGTAACCGCCCGTTACAGTTTAACCCATTTTATGCGAAGTCCTGCGACTTCATCTTAATTCTGCTCCTTCCTTAACTCATTTATGCAAAATTAAATAACTTCACCACAAACCTTCTCTTCTTTAATCCATGGACTCAAAGTATTATGGCTGAATCACAATCTTCCTTAGCCCATTAATACCGAAACATTATATGGAGGCTCGTAAGAATAATGCTATGTGGGTGATATACATATAGGGCACAGGATACGGATACCAATGGCCTAACTGCATCCGTTTAGATGTCACAAAAAAGTAAAATTTCATCTGACCTACATCAAACTTCTCTTCAGTAGGCTATTGAATACACACATAATCTGAATGATCAAAAGCAGGCTGCTGATTCAGAAATTAAGGTTACTTTTCCAATCTCTAGTAAAGAACAGTATCATCTACACTCTACAGGTAACAGATGCAATATTACTACCATTGAAAATATTTTTGTTGGAGAATATAAACAACTCTTTCTTTGAATGCCAAAAATCAATGGACCAAATGATTTACTCCTTCACTGGAGTCTGGACAGCGACAACTAAAATCTTTATGCGTACCCAGCCTGTATATTTCACCCTCTGTGACAGAGCTGTCTATGTCTACAGTGCGACGGCCATGATTTTTTAAGCAGATATAATGATACATAAAACTGTGAAGAAAGCGCTGCGGCAAAAAGACTTACATCGCCGATCATCACAGCCTCGTGTGTGGCACATCCAAGTTTCTTTAAGGCACATTCGAAGAAAGATTTTTGCGGTTTGCCTACAACCTCAGCCGTGACCCCTGCAACAAAAATAACAACACTGACACACGCAAGACCAGAAATGAATTAGTTCCGTAAATAATTTGAATCCCTGTCATGGGCATATGATTCTTGTGTATGGTTTGGAGAGAGTATCTACCTTGCGTTACAAAACTAACCATTGGAGGCCTCTCCACCCACAGGAAGATGAGCTATAAGTAAAATTTGACGCTTCGAGACGTCTTCTCCCATCTTCAGAAACTAAAAGATTATGAGTGAAGTCTATAAAAAAGGGAACAAATTTCTTTCAAAAAAGTGACATTTTAATTTGCTACTCTAATGGGGACAGAGATGTTAATGGTATGAGGTGTAAAACAAGAATGACAGGGGCAGGTTTGGAGAGGCCTAACATGAATGCGTGTACAGTCGGGCGAGTAGGAGCAAGCAGTCGGGTACAGTCAAAAAGCGGAGGGTGAGAGCTAGTACAGTTAGAGGAGAAAAATGCTTGTAAAGTCGGGCGATTAGGAAGGAGCAGCCGGGTACAATCAAAGAGCGGAGGGATCGGAGCTCGTAAAGTTGGAGGAGGAAAATCAATTATGAACCGTGGTGAGAGGTACAGCTGTAGTCATTTTATTGAGTCACGGTTTAGTTTTATGGATGTAGAGAGATTCTAAAGTCGTCAGTTCTGTTGAGTTAGAGAAGTCGATGATGGAGAAGTCTTTTCTGCTAATGGGGTGATTGTTTTGTTCTGCATGAAGACGGGGAGCGGAATGAGTGGGTTTGGCAAGTGGTAAGCCTGTACTACTAGATATACCTATAATTTCCATGAAACCCATCAGGCAGATATCTCTAGACTAGAGGAATACAGAAGTTGTTTCAGCCATTTAATGTATGATTTAATCTTAACACTCCCGTAGGAATAACACTATTTCTTAGGAGCTGTATACAGCACGCAATGTATTTAAGGGTTAAGCTTCCTCGGTCACTGCAAAAAAGTGTTTCAGAGAAGAAAAATGAGGGACACGTACCAACCATGTCGACAAAAATGTGGAACACACACGCGTAGGTGTTTCCCCACTGGATTAACTCACACAAGCACAGCAAGTCGAGAAAGATGAGTAAGAATAGAAAAAACTCATCAGTGGGAGCTTGAATTGGAAGCAAGCAAAGTGACTACGCAGTCGGTACTGGCAATCAGCCTAGCACAGGTCTAGGGGAACTTTCAGCAAAACCTGGACAGTTATTTATCAGTGGATGAGCATACTGAAACATTTTCGTTGATCCCTCCAAAGTGGATGGATGGTGACTCAAAGGCATCTTCCCAACTGTCGCGCCCTCCCTATAATGTCTCAAAAAACCACCTGTCTCATTTAAATTTTGACAATATCAAAGAATAAGACGGAGATACCCCGCAGAAATGTAATGTAGTAGTGATTGAATAATCTAAGTAGCCAATAAAATTTTATTTTCGCGAGATGAATGCTTATGAAATAGTCAGGACCCAAAGTAGCTAAGTAGTGGAAGATACTGTGCTGTTGGAGTGAAGTCAGTGAGTTATAAAGTTGACTTACTCTCTATATTAGGATTGTAGAGTGGTTTGTATTCCGTCACATAAACGAAAGCAGAGACTAAACCAGGACATAACAGCCATGTACTCATGGAGCTTTTCGAACTACAGATGCAGAGGATGATAATACCTGCAGCGTATTCGAGAGCCTTGACATACGGTCCAGGACCAAGAGATAGGCCACTCGGTTCCTTGTAGTACCGACCAGCATGCACAGCTATGAGAGGAGCACCATCGAGCAGCAACCTGTAATGGTAGCACAATAATGGTAGGTTCATCAGTAGAGCTAGGACATTGGAGCTGTTAAAAAGGAGCCGTAGTAGCGGTTAAAAGGAGCATTTGTAGCGCCATAAGTGTGCAATAATAGCGATAGAAATGGGCATCAGGAGCAGCTATGGGAGCGTTTGGAGCAGTTGCCGGAGCATTTAGAGCACTTAGGCCTATAGGAGCAGTTACCGGAGCAATTAGAGCGCTTATAAGAGCATTTGGATCAGTTACCGGAGCATTTAGAGCACTTATAGGAGCGTTTGGAGTAGTTGCCGGAGCGTTTGGGGACAGTTATCTGAGCGATTCGTTCACCAAATTATAATTTACACACCTATCGGAGTAAGAATTTAAATGAGGTTTTGCTTTTGAAAATATATTACAGGTAAAAAAATGAGAGGTGCAAAAGATTGAAAAAATCATTAAAATTTTTAAAAGACAATGCAAAACGAAATTCGACATAGTCCAGTACAATGTCAACAGTTGAAAAGGTGTACCGGTACCTAACTACGAGGCACTGAATGCACTAAATCGGTATGGCCGCGTCTACACGATCCATCTTTTCGTCGAAGTTTGTGATCGCGGAACGATTTTGATCGACAAACACAGGCGGCGAGTCTTCGAAGTTTGTGATTGTTGATCGCCAGCAGTGCTGGAAATCTTTGAGCACAATCACAAAAAGTTTGCAAATTATATTTCGCTCTGTAAATAGATGTATCTATTTTAAATACAGTAAACTCTCTCTATAACGGACACCCTATACAACGGACTCTCTATATAACGGAGGATTTCATGGCCCTACCGGACGACTCTTTATATACCGGAATCGTCCGGTATAAAAAGAGAAA
>LQNS02278091.1:47824303-47842918 GCA_001587735.2 Parhyale hawaiensis | reverse complement strand
TGTCTCTATTTTCACCTGGCTGTCCTGCCTTGCTTCGGCATTACCGGTTCGTGGGAGTGCAGTCACTCGTCGAGCATGTGCACACTAAACGTAACATTCCCGGGCTCCAGTGGGGTTAAGTTGTTAACTGTTAACGCTTAATGCAATGCTTAATTTTCTTCGACTAAAGAATTTTGTTTCTTTTCTAGAACCATTACTTATTGTACAGAAACTATGCTTAGTGGCCAAGCCTAATTGCCCGAACAATTCGGTAAGTTTGGTGAAGAAATATTGTCATGTCTAGTTCTTTCGTCTCGACTAGGTCTTTCCCCTTCGTGCTTCTACATGTGAACTTATCATTATTCTGCTATTCGTTTCGAGGTGCCCATGCCTGATAATTTTTTGCTGAATCACCCTCGTGCCGAGGATTTTGTGTCTACTTGATAAAAGTTATAATTATTATAAGGTTTGCTAGGAAGCACAAACCAGCTTAGCAGTTAATCGAATTTCGTAATGTGTTATATTATTTTTTCAACTCGTTCCTTAATTGCTGCGCATATGATTGACTTGAGATGTAATCATTGTACTTTGCTAGGTTGATCTAACCATTTGTGAATACTCAGCACGCTTTAAATTAGTTTTCTTTCGTTTTTGTGCAGTCACTAATTACGTGTAATAAAGGCCAACCACTCGGAGAGTGCAGTTTTATTAACTGCCAGCACAGATGACATTTATCGTAATGGATTAATCACAGTTTATGATAGAGCCTGAGGTTACATCTGGTAAGAAAAGTCTTGAGCGCATTTCTATTAAATTGGCCGCGAGGTCCTTCAGAAAGCATTCCTCGGAGGATGGAGTCAGCATCCCGACCATGTAGGCCCGGATAGCATTCCCTCCGCTCGTCGGAAAAAGTGGGACACTCTGCCATCAAATGCGAAGACTACATAACTGCGATCCAATTTTCTATACAGTTTAAAAGTTGAGTCAAACTCAGATGAGTTCTATTAGAACAATCTTGGCCAGGTGCACCATATCTGGCAGGAAATAAGGCGCAAGCACCTCCAACTCCACACGGCTCGGCCGAACGAAATCGCTCAGCCGTGCGGCAGAGCAGGAGCCGAAAAACAAAGAAGACAAAAGCAAGCGAACACTCGTGCGGGGGGGGGGGGGGGCCCCTTCCNAAAAAAAAAAAAAAAAAAAAAAAGGGAAGGGGGGGGGGGGGGGGGGGGGGTCCCTTCCGTGCCCTCCACACGGGAGCAGATAGGAGTCCAATGGGATGGGTCGCTTACCACCATCCGGCGAGCCACTTCGAGGAACAGAAGGGAAAATACAGAGAACCTACCTAACTCGACAAAACAAACCTTCTCAGCAGGAACTGCGGCCACATCCCCTGCGGAGAAGGCACTTGGGACTCTTGGGTTCGTGAGGCCCAAATTTATCGTGGCACGGAGAGGGCCCGCCAGAATATACTCCGAGGGCCGTTCAAGAACGGCCGCCACGGTAGCTGCATGCTTCCGTTCTCATCAGCTCTAGCACCTTGTATCGCTCGTTCGATGCCCCGTGAGGCACACGAGCTCTTTGCAGATCTTGGTGTGCTGACTCGGCAGTTGTGAGTGCATGCACGGCGCCGTGGCGGAACTGCCCTTCTCAGAGATGAGGAGGGTGGGGGTCTCGGGTCATTTGTTCCTTCTGTCAAATTTGCGCCACAATAGTTCGTGACCCGAGGGCGACTGCGACTACACTTGCTCATCTGGGGCCAGTGGGCCTATACCCGCAGCACAAACCAGTGCATGTGGGTTTCCCAGGTGAGGCTGTGGTCTAAGTTGACTTTACCTTTACCTTTAGGGGTTCAGAAAGCGTAGAATACGTTCTGGTCACGACCGCCGTAAAAATCTAATTAAAATCCGCAGGTATAGTGTCTGTAAGTGCGGTTTCAATGTAATGTAAAGGGCGTGGTAAAAAAATACATCTGGAATACGGATTTATATTTCGAGCATACATGCTTAACCACAGTTCACGTCTAATCAGGATTCTTTAAAAAATGTTTCCGCAAGTCTGTCTGTACAAGGAACTTCTGCGGCAATTCGCCTTTTCAATACAAACAAGGAGTGTGCATAGATGGAAGCGGAAAATTACAAGGAGATAATTTCACAGACATCTCTCATTCATACCAGTACAAGGAGATAATTTCAGGCAAATTCACAGACACCTCTCATTTACACCAGTAATTTAAGTTCAGCTATCATAAAATATACATTTCTACATGTTGCATATAGGGCAGAAGCATATCTTTTGTTGAGAAACGCAGACTTCAAAGATGTTGATTATAGTGCACCACATAATTTTTAAAATATCACAAAGCTTATCCAATAAATATAGACGTCCGTGAAAAAAACGCGGTAAGACGTACGTACTGACATTATGAACACGGTGCTGAACGTTAAGTACTTTCATCCATACATCCAAGTGCTCTCGTACTTAAAACCTCAGGATACTGTGTCCTAACCTTGTTGGACGCAGTCTCCAGATGAGAAATAAATGGGATTATTATTATTATTATTATTACTTGTTTTTTTTTTAGCTAATGTATTTAGCATAACCCTATGCCTTCAAATAAAGGGCATGCCAGATGTCATTCATAAGCTTGCACTCCTAAAAATATGATAAGTCACATGCTTCATGAACTCCTCGCGCCCCTAGATTCATAAACAAGATCAGTATTCCGAAAACACTCGCCCATGCTCTAATAAACCATTGGACTATTCCCCGAACGTCCCGTCTTTAAAATTATAAACATGGCAAATACTAGATAGTTTCTCCAAGGCTCCGCCGATATAATTGAACAGTGCAAGTGGCTGTTCGAGTTACAAGAATTCGAAGAAAACAGGAAAGTCAATCACTAGGACTGTAGCGGAAGCTACAGGCCCTCAATACATCCCGCAAGTTAGTTTAAATTTGTATAAGGCGAGCCGAGGTCATCAGTAAAAAAAAATTAGAGTGGTCGCGTAAGTAGTAGTAGTAGAATATCAATAAGTGGCGCTTCAGAATCTCTGACACAACTGGTTCCGAAAACACATTTTTAATTAACAAAGGGGCTTCACACTCAGGAGGGATTTTTCCATCGATTACACAAGTCGAGCTTGTAACATCTTAATGAGTTTTATTTCGGTCCTTCTGCCCGAAGGTTTCAAGTTATCAGCAAACTCCTGCGAATTCTATTAGCCTCAAGCTCGGCCAGTGGGCCACTACAGACAAGAAAACAAGGCATAGAGCAAGGAAGGAGAAAACCGACCCATCTTCATAACCATACAAAATAACCTCACAACAGAAGTGACGGCCAGCTGCAACGACCCCTGGGGAAGGCACTAAGGTTACCCCGGGAGCGCAAAGGCCGCTGACATTCAGACACGGATATGGAATGCCAGAATATCCCCTAAGGAGTCGAGAAGTACTAATAAGTACTCATTTACAACCTCTCTGAACGGTTACAGTGCATCTGGTGCTCGAACTAGGTAAGTGCATGGTCCGAACCATGCGCCACACCTTGGCAAGGTTACACAGTCTCTACGCCTGGTACCTACTGCACCAGCCTCCAGGACCGTAGCGGAATTGTTACGGAAACTCACAAGCCGCAGCATAGCACAGCCTCCACGACAAGAGATGAGCGGTTGCTAGGGACGAAGCTCGAGGGATGTAGACACACAAGTACAACCTCGCTCTGCTGCCTGCAGGGCTCCGCTCTCAGTTCGCTACCAACTGTGGCATGGAGTTATTTGTTCACAGATAATAAGCCACCACGAGCAAACACTCTTTTGTCGTTATAATTAATTGAAAATTTTGTAGAGTCTACAGTGCATACGAACTAAAGTCCCACAATACCATAAATGGGTGGATTTATACTCAGGAGTTCAAGAAATATATAAATGGGACAATGAATCAACAATAAAACAGCCATGAGCAGGCACGATCAACCCAAACTATGATTCTGTTATAAAGCAATTAAGATTTGATAATAGATACAGATCAGGAAGGACACGTCACTCGTGAAACGTAGCACGAAATTTCATCACATTTCCTTCTAATCCCATCATCATGCCAATCTTCTAAAGAAAACTGTAAGAAAAAAAAAACTGAGGCCGATGGGCTCAGCAGACAACGGAGCTACTTCCCTGTACAATATATTGTCTAGTACTTGCATCACTAGGCATATACAGATCCACTTAGCGCATCTTTTTTTCAAAAACCACCAGCATTAGGACTTGATACAACATATCCGACGTGAAACAGACACAGAAAGAAGACCTTGTACATCTTTGATTCAGAAACACCCGGAATCGGGGTTTGCTACAACATAGCTGCTGTGAAACCCAGTCACAACAAAACAGACGTATTATACGTCGACAGAAACGTGAAACCGATGCAAGAGGGTATTCTCACACAAATAAAAGCGCATGGAAAGAGCAGTCGGGAACGAAGAGGAAGAAAAGAATATCAAGTGATAAGTAGGATTGAGGAGATGGAGCACATATGAAGAAAGAGAACTATTCAGAAACCACAAACACAGAGCACCTCTAAACAAGAGTTGATATAAGTCATGGTTACCAAGTTGAGCCTTCTCACAGCGAGATGCAAAGAGGGAGGATAAGGTTCAAGGTTATAAGAAGTTTTGCTAGCGCAGTGATTCTAAGCCGCATCGCGCCGAAGGTCAAATATTTAATCTCAGCATTTCCGCCGGAAAATCTTGAGTGACGTCGAACTCACAGCCGTGAGTTCTGTGTCTCAAATTTATAAAGCACGCGCATCTCTAACCCTACACGGCTCGGCTGGACGAATTCGTTCAGCCGTGCAGCACCGGGCAAGAGACGAAAAACGAAGTAAACAGAAGAAAAAAACGCCCGCGCGGCTGGCCCCTTCCGTGGCCCTCCGCATGAGCGAAGGTAGGAGTCCCGCGGGAAAAGGTCGGCCACCTAGCGGAACAGAAGAGGGAGCTTTGAGAGCCTACCTCACTTTACAAAACTAACCTCGTCAGCAGGAAATGCGGTAAACTGCAACATTCCATGCAGAGAAGGCACTACAGACCCTTGGGGTCGTGATGCCCAAATATATTGTGGCAGGTAAAGAAAGGACCAGAGGGAGGATAATGATTGGCTGTAAATATGGCGAAAATAACGCCTATATACAGGAAGACTGAGTTTACTCGATACTTAGGGAATGGAAACGGCAGAAAAAACAGAGAGCTTGAATATCAGGTACGTTCGCAGTAACGGTGCCCATATAAGGAAAAAAAAAATTAAGCACAATAGAACTCAAAGAGACTTGTAAAATATAGAAAGTTCCTGTAACTGAGACTTCCCAGAACTGAGAAAATATGGCATCTGTCGCGAATTGCGGCAACAGACGACACCGTATAGAATGGCCAGTAAAGAAAAGTGAAGTAAAACTTAATTTTTTGGCAGTATATTCAACTGTATAACTTCCCGGTCTCCTGTGGTGTTAGCTAAAGGCAACGTTTTACGATTGCAAGAGAGAGAAGCAAGCACGCTGCAGAACTAGTCACCTCGAAACTGAGAAGCCTCCTGAAATGCACACAATATGCCAGTGTACATATAAAAATTATTATTACAATGAGGGTCTTCCCGCCGCATCAGAAACGAAGACTATATAACAGCGATCCAATTTTATATAATATAGTTTAGAAGTTGAGTCGAACTCAGATGAGCTCTTTTAGTACAATCTTTTACAGGTGCACCATGTCTGGCAGGAAGTAAGGCGCGAGCATTTCTAACCCTACACTGCTCGACCGAACGTAATCGCTCAGCCTTGCGGCGCAGGGAAAGAGACGAAAAACGAAAAGAGAAGAAGACAGAAGAAAGCGAACACTCGTGCGGGGGGTCCCTTCCGTCCCCCCCCCCCACACGGGAGCAGATACGAGTCCCATGGGATGGGTCGCTTACCACCATTCGGCGGCCCACCTCGCGGATCGGAAGAAGACGATATACTCGGCTTACAGCCGAAACCACAACGTTGTGCTCAGGTGGCAAGAGATGAAGGACGAAAAGAGAAGACAAAAGCGCCCGTTCGGACGGTCCCTTCAGTGGCCTTCAGCACGGGCGAAGTAAGAGCCCCGCAGAAAAAGTCGGTCACCTCGATCGGCGGTCCACCTCGCGGGACAGAAAGGAAATATAAGAGAACCTACCTAACATTACAAAACTAACCTTCTCAGCAGGAACTGCGGCCAGATGCTACATCCCCGGCGGAGAAGGCACTCGGGACCCTTGGGTGCGGGATGTCCCAACATATTGTGGCAGGGTGATACAATTGATAATGCATAAAGATTTAGTAGGTAGTTTCCTCTTACATTACGACTTTTCTAAGTCTTTTATGCATGCCAGCACGTAAACGATTAGAAATATTCAGATTTCACAATAATTGTAGCTCGGAAGTCAACTGGTATCTTTCCCTAATTTTTTCTTCTGGTCTTTTCCGATTTTTTTCTTTCCCGAAAGTTTTTAAGGTGTTCTCCAGCAATTTTCTGTGTCATTTGTAGTTTTAAAAAAAAATTCCAACTATATGATGGCTATCGGTTTGTGAAATTCATTCTGAATTGTTGATGAAATTTACTTTCAAAGATATCCTCGCACCAGAAAAGGCGTAACACCGTTCAAATCTTCTTAAACTCATAGCTCTTAAAATGTACAGTTGGCAGATTCAGCGACATCACAGTCACTGTCACTTAGAATTATGCTGCAGCCTATGCTGAATAGCCATATTTAATTCAGTTTCAAGAACTCTTGCCAGTTCACGTGTATAACGATTTGGGGAAAATGAAATTCAATGCAAACTCAAGGTTTTCAAGGCTAATCTCGGGAAAATTCAAGGCTCTCGTACAATTACCTTTCCAAGATAACAACATCCAAAATGAGAAATATTACCAATCTGATGTGAACAGCCAATAACAAATGAACGATTTTGATCGTATATATTTACCCTTCTAATAAATTCGGACAAAATGTTGCTTGACAGTTGCAATCATTAATCTTCCTCTAACTTTACCTGACCTGGCACAATTAACCCTGTAACTATAGGTAATAATCGTGCAAAATTATTTTCAGGGCTATTTCTCTTTTTCTGGCACAAATTCAATAAATTCGCGGCATTTTCAAGGTTTTCAAGGTCGTTATACACCCTGCAGTTGAATTGTTTATGTCTCAGGAGGTTTGTCAATATGGCATACGCCAAGATACCGAAAGTACCACATGAAAAGCGAAGGTAGAAAATAAAAATGGGAGGAACTCGTACAGAGCGTATCTTCCATGGCACTGATCGGAGCTAAGTAGTAGTAGAAGTAGTAGGTACTAATAGAAAGGTTAGCAACGCTTCAACTATTTTAAGCCGAAGATCTTTCATAATTCACCCCGCACCAGTTACATCTTGTTGTTATTATTATTATAATGAGGGTTTTCCCGCCGTATCAGAAACGAAGACTATATAACAGCGATCCAATTTTACATAATATAGTTTAGAAGAAAAAAGGAGTCGAACTCAGATGAGCTCTTTTAGTACAATCTCGGCCAGGTGCACCATGTCTGGCAGGAAGTAAGGCGCGAGCATTTCTAACCCTACACTGCTCGACCGAACGTAATCGCTCAGCCTTGCGGCCCAGGGAAAGAGACGAAAAACGAAAAGAGAAGACAGAAGAAAGCGAATACTCGTGCTGGGGTCCCTTCCGTGGCCACCCACACGGGAGCAGATAGGAGTCCCATGGGATGGGTCGCTTACCACCATTCGGCGGCCCACCTCGCGGAACAGAAGGGGAAATATAGAGGACCTGCCTGACTTTACAAAACTAATCTTCTCAGCAGGAACTGCGGCCAGATACTACATCCCCTGCGGAGAAGGCAGGTTACATCTTGTCAGTCCGTAAGAGTGCACTGTGACGCGTATCTTGCTGTCTTCAGGGGACTTCCTCTTAGAGCAACGCAACAATGCCTCAACAATTAACGTTACAACAAATGCTGAGGTTGGATTAACTGACCACTGCCGCTACATGTTGAATTCTGGATTTGAGGGATTAGAAAAAAAAAGAAACCCTTTGGAATTTAAAGGCAGGTAGGATACAGTCCCTTCAAATGATGGTATCTAACTTTATCGTAAGAAAGCTTCTTTCAGGTGCAGTATCATTCAACAGATCCACATTCAATACAAAAAAAAAACTTTCATCTTTTTTATTACGTGTCATCAGCACTAAAAAGTTCTTACATAGAAACAAAGAGTTAAGTCATACATGAAGTCAGGAACTGATCCATAGAGGAAAATGGATCATGATAAGGCAGAGTAACTTCGACAAACACCCCCTGCAGTCCACATATTAGGTACGCTGGATGAATTCAACAGCTTTCAATTCCGTCACGATAGCTCTGAGCGCGCTTCCATGATACATCAAATAAAGATACAAGGCGAAAATTTGGCGCGAAGCAGTGCACGCAACATAGTTACTCAATCTGGACAATCACTCAACACACAATAAATGCAGCCCCAGCATGGAATGACAACCGCGGCAAATTGGGCAAAACTGGACACGACGATTACAGGAATCTATGTATTGTCAGGGAGTAACTGCAGCGAGTTTGCGCACATCGCAGGACAGGGCAGCGACTCGGAGTAACTTTAGACAAGGATTGAGATGTCAATATAGAAAACTACATGCGTGCATATAGTGAGTGACAATATTAGGTAACCACCCTGGCTTCAAGTTTTCAGTTGAAAGAATTTGAGGAATCAATGTGTCCCAACGTAAAGCGTGCACGGTCAACAACCTAGACCGTGGCAGTTGGCGCTTCCGATAAGCCATTGGGTCTGTTGTAGCGAAATTAGCCCTTGGAGCGCATACAGAGCGCCATATCACAAACGAGATATGAACAAAAGATAAACACTGGTTAAAGCCCGTCTGGAGAGCCGACAACCTCTAGTCTATCAAACTGAACCGCGCAAAAAAAAAATAATGAGCAGACCGATCATCTACGAAGCAGTATGAAAAAATCCATCAGTAAATAGGGACGAAACTCAATAGCTACAGCACATTATGCGTCACCGCCGCTGCGCACAGCCACTGGTGTTTCTACTGGTGAAGTCTCAGCGGCAGGCTTCCAGCGCTGAACTGCAACAATATTTGCGAGTTCGGTTGCCCTTACCGTAACTGGCTCACCATTAGGTTGTGAGGCGCTGTCAGAAGGAAGATTCCACATCCTAACACAAACTGCCACTGTCAAATCGGAAGTCTTTAAATCCACCACTGCAGAAGAGTTCCACAGAGCCGAGTAAACTCATCACGGATAGCAAGGATTTTCAGTGCACACAGATTTTTGTACATTTCAATATGGTGAAGTGAGATACACAAAACATCTCAAAAGGCTGCTTGTCATTTGCCTCAAGTTTGAATGTCTAGTGGAAACATATAGCAGTGGTACCTGGCTGCTGGACTCGGCAGTCATACCTGTCGCCCAGGCCCGTGACATCAGAACTGCCTTCATATCTAGCACCTAACCCCCCCCCCGAGCTCGACAACACAAGAGAAATTAACTAGCATTGTGGTCATTCCCCGAGTAAACAGCCGTTACCGTGCCTAAATGTACATAACCCAAATAAATAGCTACCTATTCTATAGCCTAACCCCTTGTGAAGTTTTTGCTGGCTATCTTGAGAGCATCACTTAACCCACAGTTATCAATAGGCTATGGTTGGCGTCGTTACCACATCTGTAAGAAACTTCAGTTTCTAATGTTACACCCATTGAAAAATGTCAAACATATCTCTTCTTGGTTTAATTCACACTTTTAAAAAAAAAAATTGGGCAAAAACCTCACAACAGCAGAAGTATTGACAATTGAAGATGTAACCAAAATAGCCTACTACGGTACTGTACATAGATTTATTAAATCTGACACGCAGTATCCTAAGTGTTTGTTCTTAGAGGTCTGTACTGACACATGCAAACTGCAAGCAACCAACTTTAACGTTAGAGCAATTTACAAGTTGATCCTGACACGTCCAATTTACAGCACATGCAAATGTGACAGAGATAACGAAAGTCAGCGCAGCAGCAGCAGCAGTAACGGGACACTCGCGCTCAGCGCAGTGACGGGCTGCTGTAGGTAGTGTGGGACATCTGGGCAAACGAAGACGGGGGTGTTGAGGGTCCTAAGTCGACACTAGCATTGAGCACTTGCTTCCTGCAACAGAAATAATTCCCATACAATATATACGTACGGTAGTACTCTCGTTCGATGTTCATTACACTGAGCATCTGCTATCTGTAACAAATATAAATGATGTACATAGTGCTGTTTAGAATTATTAATTATTATTATTATTATTATTATAATGAGGGTTTTCCCGCCGTATCAGAAACGGTACGAGTAATAAATAGCGAACAATATCACTTTTGTTCTAACATCGACAAGAGCAATGAGGAAATGCTTGTAGAAGGTCACAGAATAAATGGTAGCTACATGCAGACACAAATTTTGAGTGATAGCCATAGCAAATTGCTCCCCACATAGTGAGTAAATGATGACATAAACAGAATAGTCAAGATGACGTGTAGTAGCTGCATCAAGGAAAAAATTAAAAGACAAAGACAGGGAAGAATACAAACAATAGAATGTCAAGCGGAGAGAAAAAAAAAACAACACTATAGCTATTTGCAAGACCAAATGGCTACATATACCCACCAGGTCTCACCGCCGTCAACAGATTTTAAACTAAAAATTCTGCTTGTATGTATGTGCTTATGTTGTTATTATTGGGAGCAGCATCCTCTACAACTTCGAACTACTCCTTGATGACTCAACTCGTAGTAGTGGAAGTGTGTTACCTGCGCATCAACTCCTTACACCTTACTGCTTGAGAGGGAACTCTGATCTATTACACTGGACTGCATCTTAAAAAAAAATATTCTTGCAACAGACGTCATTATCATTTTTCATTACAGTTTTGCATGCTAAACCCATAAAGTATAGCTATTGTTTTCAGGGAGGTATTCTTTCCGCAGAGGTAGCAGAATGTGACGGAGTGGTTCTTGCAAGTCCCTAGCATCCTTCAACTAAATAGGTATACGCAGTCAATGATTACACGCCAACACATAATCTAGGACATACTGTATACTGTAACACATGAACTAGAACTTAAGGAGCAATATGACTACTACTACCACCGTGGTCAGCAAGAAAAATTGGTCATTTATGTTGCACATTTTTTGATGCAGCCCAGTGTTATCCTTCTTTGAAGTTCTTTCCCAATCTAAATTAACGTCTCAAAGCCCGAAATAATCTGCAGCAACTAACCATATTTGCCCAGCCATCTTACGTGCTAGCTGCGGTTTTCAATCAAATAGCTCGAAAAAGGCAGGAGCCTGAGTCTCGCGTTCTCCGTGGGAATGGGCCTGTTAGACCGTCTAATATGCCAATTATGAAATCTATTTAAATATATTGTAATAACTTACACTTGTGGAATCAACAATAGATGGAGCTTTAGGCAACTCTTCTTGACTCGGACCGCTGTGTCTCTCCTTCTCTTCGTGGTATCTCTTAACCTGGAACATACAATCCTCAGTAGCGGTACTTCAATGTGAACATCCAATATATGAAAGCACCAGATGTGTTGGATTGATGCAGGGTATTTAATTCTGATTTACTAGAGAACGAAGTTTCACGGCGACTTTACTCTCATAGTAACTTGTGCTCCATTTTTGCTGTAAACAATAATACGAGCGATGATCCCGTCGCTCTGGTACGACAGAAATGTGTTCGCTATTATAAGCTTCAGTGTGTTTAGTGCAGGGTAAATATGTGTTTCTAAAGCAGTAGGTAGCTAATTATTATTGGCTACTACAATATAAACGCGGCGCCTCACAATATAAATATGAACAAAAAAAAGGACAATCTTTACCTAAAGTCCAACATACGGTAATCAACTGCTACGTAGCACAATTCAGTATGTTAGACAATTACACATGGAGCACCAAACGGCTTCATAAGCCCTCAAGGAGCCACCAATCATTGTACTGTTCGTACAACAGCAATATAACGCGGCATAGCGAGAAATAAAAGATGTACCAATAATATCAGCGGCAGCTACCAGCATTTCCTTTTAAATCGGTATAGGGAGTATCAAAATACATCCGCGCATCTGCTTCCCGTTTTCAAAAATGAACTACTACGAACAAAAATTCTAGGTGATCGTTCAGATGGAGGATGTAAATAACAAGAACAGCAAGCGGAGCATAGTCATTAGCGAAATAATTATTTAAAACTAGCTTAGTAATTTGGGTTAGACCAGAGCAACACCGACGCAGCTAGCACAGCAACGCGATTTTTGCGGGAGACGTGTTGCCTGAGACCGACAGCAAAGTACGGTAGGTATGTCGCGCGACCTGGGTTGCGTCGGTGGGGACAGTACGCTGCTGCACCCGACATGACGTTTTTTCGCGCAACTAGTTTGCTGCATCGCACGTGGCGTGTTGCATTCGTGTGGCTGCGGCCCTATCCGTCAGCAGTACGGTAACTCCAGCACACACTAGTTCCCCCAACCTTTTCTGGAAAACTACTGAATGGATTTCGATCATACTTGCACCAAGTGATAATCTTATTCACTTGTACTGCTAGTATGTTAACCATAAAATTTTTGATCAAATTGCCAGAGTCAAAATAGCTCTTTTTTGCCATATTCTAATTTACAAATATAAAATTAGTCGTGAGCTTTTTATGTTGGATAGGTTATTCATCGAGAGCAAATATGAGGGTCAATTTCCAGCCAACATCCTCCATCCTCACATTTTTAGACATCCGCGGATCTGTTAGTGGATTTCACAGTTCTGACATCCGCTGATGCGACTGCGGATGTTACCATCTCAACAACCGCGGATACGGATGTCATAAATGTTAACTGGGTTAATTCCAGGTTTGAATCAAAATAGTTTAGCCCTATTGAAACTTTTAACCGTTCAATGAGTTTAGCCGCCTCGTCAAACACAGCCTCTCACGACGGCAGCTGGAGCAACACTAAAGGCGCTATTAGCTAACGGGGCAACAAATTGCCTCGACAGTCGCCAGTGCTACAGCTGCAGTCGGCAGTGACTGCGCTGCAAGACTAATGCCGATGCCACACGCTAGTCAAAAGACCGAGTATCGTCATCTTTTCGTCCGAACGTGATGTTGAACTCTTGTAGACACAGCTTTGAGAGTGCCAAGAAATGGTGTAAACATGTTTACCGTCAGTTCAGTTTACTCCGCAAGGGCCGTTAGTTAAACTTTCGGACATATTATATCTGGAGGGATTCATAACTGAAAATTCTTCGTATGTGTTACTTAAAGAAGCACATCAGTACATTCAGACGAAATGATGACGATACTCGTTCTTTTGACTAGCGTGTGTCATGACTGTCATCACTATAAGTCTGGAATCTCCGAGTCTGCATTTAGCGAAAAATCCAGATAGCACCTTAAAAAAGCCTACGATATGAAGAAATAAACCAAGATCTTTAATAAAATGTCTGTCTATTAATTAATAACAACTTTGTTATACATTGCCCAGTCTTTAATGGAATGACTAGTTAACTAACAAATGTGAACGAACTCCTAGCTCAAGCATTTATTCATCGTCAATATCTAGATAGACGACAACTTGCTCATCGTTTTTCGTTTCATATAGTCTCACTTTATAGTGTCCAGCTGGACCTCCACGCTCCAGATCTTTCAACAGATCTATTTTGGGCCTCCATGTGATACATGATTGCTTATTTTTGTCACATGTTGCTAGGCCAGGCAGCGATGCAAACGAAACTGAATCATCACGTGACGAGTATACGTGGACTGTCGACTCCCGCGTCCCGAGAAAGGCAGTTATATTGGCCTTTTATTTACAGTACGTTACCTTTGATTATGCAAATACAGTTCTTTTACTGTATTTTTCAAGATGTCTAACTTTGAAATATCAGCGTTGACAAAATGTATGGCTATGTTGCAAATATAAACACCACTTGTAAACTAAATATTTAGCCATTGGCTAAGTTTATCACACATTTTGCTTACTTACGAGTTTTTTACTGTTACCTCAGATTATGCAACAAGTTAATAAAAATGTCAAAGAAAAAATAAATACAAGTGAACAGGAATATTTTTTTAAACGCCCAAAACCATTAAATTATAACCAAAACAATTCAATAAACACTGAAATAAGTGTTCAGTAGTGGTAAACATAAGTTAATTTTGAACATGGCAACCTCCATTTTTCATGATTTTTATGAGGCGATTATCAACAGACTTTGTAGGGTTTGATATTTCAGATGGTGGAATAGAATCTGCAGCTGTTTTTACTGCATTCCACAGGCTTACTTTGCTCGAAAACAGCCAGCCACCTTCATAGACCTTCCTTTTGAATTTTTTGATCATTACCCAAAGGTTCTCAATGGGATTTAAATCGGGGCTATTCGCTTGCCAAGTCATAATCCTTTTTGATTGGAATTCTCCATCGGCAAGCCAGTTAGCAGTGTACCGTGCTCGGTGTGAGGGAGCGTTATGTGCTGAAATACCAATTTGGATCTGCGTGCGATAGTCTGCTCATCAAGCCATGGAATCAAGTTGGGTTCAAGAAGCTGGCAACACCTTTCTGCATTCAGTTTAACTCCTTCTGCCACTTCAAATGGAACAATAAGAGTGTCACCTACTATCCCGGCCCATCCATCTGAACCATCGAGAGTGGCTCTGCATTTGTCAGTAGATATGGCATTGGAGAAATCAGTTTTCATGTTCTCTTCAGCCCACATGACTATATTCTTTATTTTTTGTTGGAAGTGATTGTTTAATTACCTTCTTCACTTTTCCAAGCTTCTGCAGAACCTTAAATCTTCTTTCTGCTTAGTATTGAGGCTCCAGCGTCTTCAAATATCGCCTTACTTGTAGAAAGATGTTTTCTAGCCATAGAAACCTTCAAAAGTCGCATATCCCGAGCAGTCAATTTCCTCGTAGAGGCTCTATCCGGAGTTTTCCAGTTGACTTTAACTTCAATTGCATAAGCCTTGTTCGGTGATTACGCTGTAATTCCTTAAAAACTCCGAGTGTTGTCTTACCAGACGCCAATGACGAGGTCACTTTGATCCTTTCTTCACTTTTTAGACCGCTTTTCTTGCCCATGTAGACTAGAGTGATGTTGCATAACAGGAGAACCCCGTGCGATAAGCAGATGTTGCTAAAACGTGGGGAATGGTTTAGTTTTATTTTTCTATAATTGTTTTTATAGTTAATCATACCTGTGCACCAACTTACTATAGACATTTTAAATGTTTGACACATCTTGAAAAATAAGTAAAAAAGTTGTATTTGCATAATCAAAGGTAACGTACTGTGCATCTCATTGAACATTAAATGCTAAAGAAGTAAAAAAAAGTACCGTAATAGGAGTAATTGATAGCTCAATCTGAATACTACAACACCTCTGTCTTTTTGTATTACGTCCGACCGCAACCGTACCGCGTCAGCTGTCGGATTTCGATGTCCGGTGCTGCTCCCACTAGCGGTGAGTTTTGATGCAAAAAAGGTCTAATGATAGTTTCTTAGGTAAAGTATGGACTACAGGGGACTAATACAGCAAAACATATGTATAGCGTATAGCTCACCATGTGCTTTACACGGTTTTAATCTATTGCAAGATGAATAAATTGTGAAATTTGTTCAGTCTTCATAAATAATCATATAGCCACAAAAACCCCGAATTTAACAAGTTTCTTCAAAAATCTATTAAGAACGCTAAAATACAAAGATCTTGGTTTAAAAACCAAGTGTTGGTAGCTTGCACTAAATTCAGAAAAAAAATTGAGATAGTGCTGTGTTGATAAGGACAGCGCTTGCACAAATTTCAGTCGAAATGTGAATCTGTAGCTATAAGCACTGTGGATGAGCTTGGTGTACACTGTACAGTGATAAGCCTGCACATCCAAACATCCGTGCCTCATTTACTGCGGATGCGGATGTTCAGAAATGCCGACTCACGCACGCGTCTTTGTTGAAACGCGGATGCTCAAAAACTGTGCGAATGTCCGAAGATGCGAATAGTCACCCCATCACTGATTTGTACTATTTAGGCTTTTCTTGCCTGCATCTTTCACTAAGCCCTAAAATTTTTGTAACCCTGTGAACGTTAAAATAAAGAAGAAAAAATGTTTAGCATATCTTTCGTCAATTAGCTACAGGGTGAATCTAAGAATTTTGGATAATGGAAACCTCTTGAACTCATAGTGAGCCGTATGGCGCATGGGAAGAAAAGTACATATATACCCTTTCCCCCGAAACCCCTGTTCCCACGCCGCAGGTACAAGGGTTTATCTTTTCCCAACCTTTGTCAGGAATTACTACAGCGATAACAATTCTATATCAAAACATTTAGCTTATTCTACTGCACGCAACATCCACGAGCCCTGCAACTTAAGAGTAAACAATGTTTGTTGTGCCGTGGTTTCACTACTAGTGAATGAACTGGAGAATTTAACTGTACTATAACAATCAATTAAAATGTCGATTTATCGTACGAATACCATTGTTTGAAAGTCCTTTAGGAAGGACCATGGTCCTTACAGAGTCCAGCTGGAAATCACGTACTACCATACACAGCAACAGTTATGTTTCTTTTCATTCTTTGGAAAGCCTAAATTTTCCGGACAGGGTCAAAGTAGGTACCTAGCTATGCATCGTCGAGTATGAATGTTTTCGAAACAAAATTATGCATTTGCGCTTAGATGGAATGTAAGCTATATAACAAGAAGAATCTGTACTAGCTCAATCGTTGACCGGGACAGGGTCCCCAAATTTCAGAATTCAGTGCCTCTCAGACTGTTGTACCGTGAAACTTTGCAGTGCTACGGGTTGCGAGTTTCCAATATAGATGAGCTTCTTTTGTAGCCACAGTACACGATTAATCCTATTGTCCGTTTTAGTACCCCCATCGTATGCGTAACACTCTCCACACAACAACCCACCATTGTCAATGAACGCTACTTCCTTCCTCTCTACAGCTCGCTGCCGCGCAACAAACTTGAGCGCTACATTGGCAATGGTATGTTCTGGGCGGCCGCATTGAGCTGCGCTCAGAACTCAGAGCACGTCAAGCACTGTTAAGCACTAACTACTGTGTAGGATGTAAGGTTCCGCGAGGACGTTGATTCTTATTATTATATACTTTGTTTAACCTCCGTAGCCGCAACTCAGGCGTTTCAACAGAGAAACTACTTGTGCAGTACCTATTCAAATACCGCATATTGGGTAGGTGTGGTGGCCACGTGCGCTACTACGGGCAGAAAAACAAGGCGCAAAGTATATCAGGAGACACTCATGTAGTCGGCCCCTTTTGTGTCCTTCCACACGAGAGCGATTGGAGATGTCCCGCATACCAGGTCGGCTATCTCGATCGACAGCCCACCTCACGGAACAGAAAGGGAAAACTAGAAAACCTACCTAACTTTACAAAATTAACCTGGTCAGCAGGAACTGCGGCCAGATGAATTATCTTCTGCGGAAAAGGTACTCATGGTTTGCCCCTGGGGTCGTAAGGCCAGGACGTTGATTCTTCTTCTAACTTTAGTGTAAGATCAAAATTACTGTGCACTCACTTCAAAGAAACACAAGTCATTTTAGGTATGACTACATCCACACAACAACCTACCATTTTGCGGATGAACTCTACAGAAGTGTTGCCTTCACCAGAGTCACTGGAGTGAAGGTGGGAGCTACCCGGAAGCTTCACAGGGCGGACATGATCCACGGTGTAAGGAGAGCACACTGCTATGCTGTCCATCACTATAATGTCTGCATTGTCGTTCCACCGGGTCTCATTAAAACTGGAAAATTCACATACATTAATGGATTAGGTGCATAATATCAGTGTTGTTAATTCGGGCTCTTTGGGGGCCCGAAGAGTCGGAAACTAGCTCACCCCAGAAGTCGAAGTGGGCGAAAATATACCTACTTTGTTAAAGAGCCAGAATCATAAGCAGTGGGGAGGGTGTTCAGCTTCACGAGTATGGGGTCGGAGAATGGGTAGATCCAGAATTTGGAGTCCAACTTAGTAATAGTTTACCACTAAACAAATAAAGTGTGATCCAAGCAGGGAGGCTAGGTACGGTCGCCGTGGGGTGAATACCACGGACGACCAAGAGTTCAATGACACATTATTTGTCTCAAGTCTACGAAGTTCTCTACTTCGGGCAGGAAAACAAGGCGCAAAGCATCCCAAAGAGACGAAAGAGGAAATAAAGAGAAGACGGGCCCCTACCATGGCCCTCGGCACGTAAGAAGGTAGGAGTCCCGCAGAATAAGAAAGCCACCTTGAACGGCGGTCTGATTCACGAAGCAGAAGAGGATGTATAGAAAGCCTACCTAACTTTACAAACTAGTAACAGCAAGTCGGGGAAAGAAGAGGGAGAACAAAGGACAGTAACATCGCTAAAAGTGTGAAAACAGAAGGAAGAAAAAATTCGCCTTGAGCTAACGAAACGTTAGTTGAGGCGAAAGTGCTTTGTTTAGACGCCGGATGGAAGTTCAACTTCCACTAGCCTCTTGCCCCCTGTGGGCGGGTGGCTCTCACCCACTT